>OZ026587.1:19095444-19608775 GCA_964020215.1 Aurelia sp. 3 sensu Dawson et al. (2005)
CGGAATTCTTTCACTTCCTCGGTTTCAACTTGGAATGTTATTGAACCGTTTGCAACTGTCTTATCTGGTGCAATATACACCCGGCTACCCCATCCATCACCGACAACAAACTGCAAATGTCCAGTCTGGTTTTTCATACTTTCTGCTGTCTTGAAGAATTGTATCAAATCATTTTCAGTTAGCAATAAGTACACAACTTTGATTGCAGCCATTTTCAAAATCTTATTGATCGCAAATTTATAATCATCTGTTTTTGAATGTTCCGGTATGATCACATCGACCGGTATGCAGATCTTTTGTGATTTTGCTGCTTGCCGGAAGAGATCAGAAGATGCATCATAATTACCGTGAGAGCTTATCATGGCAATGTATCGCCAGTTGAATTTCAGTGCTATGCTCAAGAGCATCCGGACAGAATTCCGATCAGACGGAACTGTCCGGTACAAATAACGATAGCGTTCCCGGTTCTCCAAATCTGGACTTGAAGCTGAGTAACTGACAGTGTTTTTTCCAAAGATGTTCATAACTGTGGCGGCTGTTTTCGCATCATCGGAATAAAGTGGACCTATAACACCTTGGGACTGCCAATCTGCGATTCGAGCAAGTGCATTTCTTAATAATAACTTGTTCCCACATGTGTTGTGGATAAGTGCACTCATTTTCAAACCGTGAAGTGTTGTGTTATCGTTGTTAATTTTATCGATCGCAAACAACATTGCTTCAACGAACATAATACCGTACTGAGGATCGATTTTCCCACAATTTCTCCAATAGCTGTGAAGATTGAATTGGCTACCATTTCCTTTCGTGCGAACATTGAACACTCCTGCTACTCTGATCAATCCGTCTGTCATGTTGATGTAGTAACCTAAAACATGTTACGTAGAATTACCATTACATTGAAAAATACTGCAAGCTAGGCCTAAGCATCACTCAAAATCTATAGACTCTGCTCAAAACTAGGGCCGCCGAGAGCCTTTTGAGGCCCATGGACTAAACTGTGAAATGAGGCGGCCTTGCGAGCTAAGCAAGAAGAAATTGTTTCGATCATGCCCTTTTGATTGGCTTGGAATACATTTCAGAGTATTTCCTGCAGTCAAAATGTCAAAAATCTTTAATTATGAGGCCCCATAGACCCTGAGGCCATGGGACAAATTACCTCTTCTGCCCCCCTCTTCGCGGCCCTGCTCATTACCTGCATGAGAATAAAATCTGACTCTTTCAAGTGTTATGAAATTTTGTTGACTTAAGGGGGCAGTTCTCTTGTCGTAATTTTTTTCTCCAAGTCCCTTTCCAGGGGGCAGTATCCTGGGAATTATTTGATGTCTTTTCTTATCAAGATCGCAAAACAAATTTGGTATCTTACTGTGAACTTTTCTTAATAGGAATCTGCCTGATGGAGATGTTATGCAAATCACAAAGTAAATCTTAGCGAGTTTGGTACCCATGGTAAGATAGCGCATGCGCTCTTTGATTATTCAAGACCTTCACTTAGCAGAACATGCGTTAAACATCCATAGGACAGGAAGCATTGCATGGAAACCAAATTGCGTCTAAAATATGCTTGGAATGATTCAGAAACATTTCTTGCTTGATTATCGTTCTTTATGCCCAAATCGTGAAAACTGATACCATTCCTCCTTGCAAAATCTTGCAAAATGACAATACCCTTCTCGATAACAAGGTGGAGCTAAATGCACACGAGAATCATATCTGTTTATGTCTCCACTTCTGACTGGAATTAGGCAGAAAAAAATTTCAAAAAATTAGCAGGGTAATCCCACCCGCTGGACGGAAATTAGAGACGGAACTCTGTATTTCGTCAAGCTATGGTCAAGCGGCATGACTTTGATCAATGTTTGACATGTTTGTTCATAATTCCGATAAGCAAATGAGAAATTTAATTCTATGTGGGTATTGTAAATCAGACGTACCGAGTAAGAAAACAATTTAAAGGCTTGCAGGCTTGTAACGTCTTGTTTTTTCGTTTGATTCCTAAAGGTGCATTCCTTGCAAAAGAATCCGGGAATCGGTGGATTTCTAATTTTGATGGGCTGAGTGAGCATTTGATTTGTTTTGAACCAAGAAATTGCTTGAGACATAGCTTCAAGGTTTGAAGCCACACTTTCAAAAGTTTGGTCACAAAAAAATGGCATTATCATTATCAGCCAAACTGTTCGAGCCTCCGAATGCGCTACGATGAAATTGCCGAGGAAACAGTAGGGGCCCTAGTAAAGAGCATTGGGGACATCAATTCTTGTTTGTAACCAATCACTATCTAATGAGACAACATTTACTCTGTGCTTTCTGCTGTCTGAGAAGTAATTTGCTATTAATCGTAGGCCTTGCAGACCACAATCATAGGCTTTTGATTAACTAGAAGTAGGGAATAAGTAAGATAGGTAACAGGTCAACTTTAGAACAAAATTTAATCGATATGAATCGATTGTACTGTTTCCCACTTTTAAGCGATTTTACAAAATGGTTTAATCTCAGATTCCTTCAAAGCTGCGACCTACAATCATTGATCAAAGTCGCTGACAATTCAACATGACGATGCTGCTAACCATTAGAAAAAATATTTAGAGAAATTTGCAGGTGAAAAGAATAATAAAGATGACCGTTTATCAGCACAACTCATTACCTGGGCAACTTTCAACTGCAAGTTACTTCATTTAGGCAAGACTTGCAACACTAAGATTTCTGGCTTGCAACATTGGAACTTTGAAAATTTGATTGCCCTTCCGCATTACCATTTCCTTATCAAAAAATTTATGTATGGTCCAAACTTTAAAACTATTTCAATAAAGTGAAAATAGAATTTAAATTGAAGCATACCTTCAGCCACTTCAACAACAGAAACCAATATCAGAAGCTTAAATATCATTGCAAGATTCAGATTAAATTTGTCCATTGCAATATCGTTCAGTCTTTCCAGGAAAAGATCAAGTTGGTTGCTGAAATACTGGCTGGAATTTTGCAATGAAATGTGTCGCTCTTCTTTGTACACCCAAGCAAGAACTTTGGGTGAATTTCTTGAAATATCTGTTATATATTGCAGAAGGTAATCTGGTTTTTGTAACTTATGAATTCTCAAGTCCTAGATTATCTCTTTTAGTTCTATGCACTTCTTTACACTTCTCAGCATGGCAGAAAAATGTACTGGTGAGAACCCGGGGGGGTGTAACTTAACTTGTCCATGGTCCCGGGGGGTACATAACATGTTTTTTTTATATAAATCCAGCTAAAAACTTACAATACATATTACCTAATAACACTACTTACAAAATACTAAACCCTACTACTAAAACAATACCATTTTGAGCGAAAAACTACGACTACAAAAATGGCACATAAAACAGGAAACACGAACATAGCACTACACGTGACGACATTGAAAGACAAAGATAGCACATAAACTACACGTAACTTCACTTTATTACACGTAACTACTACAAAAAAGAATGAACATTTACAAACAGAGCTACAAGTTAAAGATTCTTGCAACCAAATAATTACGAGTGAAAAATTTGGAGCGTTTGGGACCATGGACAAGTTAAGTTACACCCCCCCCCCCCGGTTCTCACCAGTACATTTTTCTGCCATGCTGAGAAGTGTAAAGAAGTGCATAGAACTAAAAGAGATTATCCAGGCAGTGTAAGAACGTCTATCATTTGGTCGCAAGCTTCCTTAACACATTAACTACTGAAAAACAGACACATATAGAAGGGATTTGGGTGCTCTTTTCAGGGATTCCAGTATTTTTTTTTATTTTATTTTTTTTTTATTTTATTCTTATTTATACACAATACCCTATCAGCATAACAAAGTAAATATAAATGTTGATAAGATCATGAAAAAATAAAGCTGCTCTTCCAAGGGGTTGTGTTTGTGTCCCTCTACCTCAAGAACTCCCTCAGTCTTACTTTGAAGGAGCTCAATGAGGCAGAGTCTCGTATTTGCTTTGGGATCTCGTTCCAGGCACTTGCTCCCTGGTATCCAAAAGACTTTTTGCAGTACTCAAGACGAAGCCGAGGAATTTCGAAATCATCAATTTTTCTTGTGTTATATTTCGAAATATTCGACCTAGGAGTGAATTTATTTTTGAGGTTCTCTGGGCAGAGTCCATTTTTTATCTTGTATGTAGTAATTAGCTGGTCATATTTTATTAGATTGCGTACATCGAGCCAATCGCATACCCAGCCATCTTTGTGCCTTGCGCATTCAATTAGTCTGCGTGCCCTGTTTTGCAGCCTCTGTAGGGATTCCAGTTTTGTGTTTGACAGACATCCCCAAATGACACTGCAATATCTCAGATGGCTTTCAATTAATGCTCGATAAACAGTTGCCAATTGTTTCTGGGAGAGGATGTTTTTGAGTTTAAACATCGCCCCTAATCCGTTTTTTATCTTTCGCTTTATGGTTTTGAGTTGTTCTTCCCAATTCATACTTTCGTCTATTATGACACCAAGATATTTTGTTTTTTGAGCTCTGCATAATTTTTGATCTTCTACTTCGAGGTCAGGGAAATCTTTGGCTTTGTTCAGTTGTTTTGGATGCCCTATCAACATAAATTCGCTTTTTTCAGCATTTAGGCTAAGTTTGTTTTGCCTCATCCAGGATGAAACAAGATCAAGTTCGCCCTTTATCTCATTAAAAAGCTCGTTGATCTCATTGGAGGCATAAGAAATGCTCGTGTCATCCGCGTACATATTTGGTTTGGACTTTTTCAAACATTTTTCAAAATCGTTCATATAAATGATGAAAAGTAAGGGACCCAAACACGACCCCTGTGGTATTCCACACTGTACTAAACGCTTGTTTGACGATTTACCTTCTACATAACAATACTGCTCTCTCCCGGCAAGGTATGAAGTGAACCAACCGTGTGCAAGTAACCTTCAACCAAAGCGTCCTGTCTCAGAAATGTACTTAATAGTTAAATTTAAGATCATTTTGTTGGCTTCCAAGGGCAAATGTTCGTTTCCGTACAGAAGAATTTGCAACATATTGATATCTGCACTCTCAGAATGTCCACAAACTTCGAGTACATCGTTGACACCAGCGAGAAGACTGAATCTCTGCTCTCTGAAAGAGTTGCAGAGCAGCAAAAAGTGTTCCGTATCTTCTATGCCATCATTAACTGGGCACATTGGATTGATTGTATCTTTAAAATTATGTTTGAATTTGTGGAAATTGAGTTTGCTTAGCCCCATCCTTAACTGAGTTAAGAAAGCAATCCCTTTTGGATTATGAATACCATATACGGAATTAGCAGGAGGTCTAATTTGAGAAAATAACTTCTTCTTTAGGACGCTAACTGAGGAGGATTCTCTTATTTTCGGGATCAAGTTTATTCCATTCAGACAAAGAGTGAGGGTAGAAACTAGATTTAAATTTTTCAGTTCTTGCCTTTATTTGCCCTACTACTGGCGGATTTCGAAAGGGGTAGTTATTTTCTTGCAGGGGTGGAATAGGGTCCCTAGTGTAATCAGGGGTCAAATTATTGATGAATTTATAAAGGAGAATAAGGCGTCAACTCCATCTCCTTGAGCTCAACGACTCCCATCCAAGTTCATTGTACAGCCTTTCTCGAGATGTTCCTCTCCAAGTTCCTGTCACTGCCAGGGCAGCAGAATATTGAACAGATTCAAGCTTTTCCATCATGTAATTTTCAGAACCATCCATCCCCTGTAGTATGTGATAAATTACATCACCGTAATCTAGGTGGGGTCGTACATACAATTTATATAACTCATTCAGTGTATTTCTTGGGAGATATTTGGACATGAGCTTCAGCATTCCAATCGCTTTCCTTGACTTGTTTATAGCTGCTTGTATATGAGCTGAGAAAGAAAGCTTAGAATCTAATATTATGCCTAAATGTTTATGTTGATCAACTGTCGATACGGGTGACGCATTAAAGAGGATCATGGGATGATTAGTTTTCGATTTTTTCTTTGAGAAGATCAATTCAACAGCTTGCTTTTGGGGGTCCGGATAGAAGGACATTCTCCAGTCGTGTGCCCATAATGCAATATGATCCAGGTCATGGTTCATGTCGCTAGCAGCTAGGTTAGGATCTTGTACTGCCGTAAAGAGTGAAGTGTCATCTGCAAACAGTTTCACGCTACATTTCAAATTATTTGGTCAGATCATTTATGTAAATCAAAAAAAAAACAAAGAGCCCAAAATGGATCCTTGAGGCACACCAGCAGAAACATTTCCCCAGGTGGAAGCTTGACCATTCAAAACAGTCCTCTGCTTTCTATCTGACAAGAAACTCTTAAGGAGTAATAATAGATTTCCCGAAACGCCACATCTTTTAAGCTTATAGATAAGACCCTCATGCCAGACCCTGTCAAAGGCCTTAGAGATGTCAAGATACACAGAACGAACTTCTAGTGTAGGATTGCAGTCAAATGCTTCAAAGATTGAATGAGTTATGGAAAGCAGTTGATTTATTGTCAAATCGCCTGGACGGAAACCTGATTGGTTGGGATTCAAGAAACTCTCTCTCACTGCAAGAAATGTTCAAATTTCTCCATAGTGTTTAAGTTGGGAAACTTCACAGTTTCCAACTAGTTTCCCGATTGGAAATTAACACTCTAAATTTCGCTGCAGTTTTCGAAATGGTAAATTTACACCTCTGATTTACCATACATTTCCAATTATTAAAATTAACACCTCTGATTTCCCAATAGTGTTCGTCCTTGTAGAAACTACTAGTTTCCAACGAATTTCCAACATCAAAATTGAAATTAGGATTTCCACGCAATCACATTTTTTACAAATCGAATCATTTGACATTTTGGTTTTCCAAAGTTGCGATTACATTATCATCTCGCTTCATTTGATGCATTGCCATAAATCATAAAAAGGGGAAGTTTTTGATCAATTTCAAGGCATCTATTTCAGGCTTATCACATCCATGAAGGTAGGTGCCCAGTGTCCCTCGCCCAGTCCCAGCCAGGGCAAAATTCAGTACAATTACGAATTTTGAATGTACGAACGTAGAAATTTCTCCAGTGTTTAAATTGGGAAACTTAACCGTTTCCAACTAATTTCCCGATTGGAGATTAACACTCTAATTTTCGCTGCAGTTCTCGATATAGTAAATGTACACCTCTGATTTACCATAAATTTCCAGTTATTGAAATTAACAACTCTGATTTCCAATAGTGTTCGTCATTGTAGAAACTAATAGTTTCCAACGGATTTCCAAAATCAAAACTGAAATTTAGGATTTCCACGCATAGATGGTAAAGTGCGAGTTGCGAGTTGCGAGTTGGTTCTTTCTGCGAACTGCGAGTTGCGAGAAAGTGCAAAGTGCGAGTTCGTACATTTAAAGTGCGAGTTGCGAGCTCGGAAAAAAACTTCAAATGTTCACCTTTTTAGCCAAAAAACTGGGATGTTTTGGATGGGTCTTGTAAATCAAGGGATTCCAAGAAGAGTGAAGAATCTATTAATGTTCATCAAATCGAAATTCAAAGTTTAGCATAATTCGTAGAGGGGCACTAACATACGGTTTTTCTTTGCAGGGAGAACAATCTCATACTTATAAGTATAGCAATATAGGTATAGGTGCTATTTGAGTTGGTAATTCGCTATTTGTCCAAGACAATTTGGAAATCATAGCCAAAACTGACAAAGTTTCTTAGTTCAAAATTGAACTGTGATCGCTTCTTGGAGTTTCTTAATTTTGTGGAGAAATTTCAGGCTGATCATCACATCCATACGTCCATGAAGGTAGGTACCCAGTGTCCCTCATCCAGTCCCAGCCCACAGGGAGCCCCCTTAAGGTGGTTCCACAAGAAAAAAAACCTAAATTCTTTCTTGAAATTTTGGTATAAGTTTCTTCTACAAGAAAACAATGATCATCATAACTCATTGATTTTTAGCAAGGAAATTTTCATAATTATGCATAAATTATGACGTCATCAGCATAATTAGGATATGAAATAGCACAAGTCTTAAATGATCATATCTCCTGCAAACATTGTTTGATTTCCACCAAATTTGATATACAGCATCTTACTAGGTCAGTACAGGTCCTGAACTACCAATTTTGTTTTAACTTCAAAATTGATAATTTTATCAAGGAAACTGTGGCTTTTACAAAATCGGGGCCATGGGCTATTGTAATTTTAGTTGATTTTAGATGCCTAAAATTCAAAATATTGAGAAACTGTTAGTTCCAGACCTGCAACAGTCCTGGAGAAGTATGTGTGCCAAATATCTAGCTATTTGGTTGAAAATAGGAAGAGATATCATTTTTCAAAATTTGAAAACCACTCGAAATTATGGTTTTGAGAAATCCTTTGTTAAAGATAAGCTTTAATTTTGCAGCTCAGAAGCCCACAGCAACATAAGATTCCCAGCCCTCCTCCTCTTCCTCCGAGTCTAAAAATCCTTTCTTCATTCTTCTAAGCTTCTTTCCTCTGTCTCCATGGCTTTTAATACCTGCTTTACAGCTTTTTAAAAATTCTTTTTTTCAATTTCTGTGTAGGAATCCTTTTTTGAAATGTCAGGCCTGATTTTGAAATGTTTCAGAACATTGTAAATGCCTGTTGGACAATCATTAAACTCAATTATAGCCAAATGAACTCCAACTTCAAGAATGTCTCTTTGGACAGAGATGTTTTTGGGGCATTTTGACCATATGATATCACTTAAACATTCATCACAATTTGCGTTAGTCCATCCAGGCACCTTGGCAACAATTCATCACTGCTCAGCTATTCAATGGCTTCAGCAGATCATGGATCCACTTGGAATACTTGTTTTACTTTTGTCTTATACCAATTTATTTTTCTTTTTGCTATTTGCACCATGTTGTTTCTCCTAATGGGCAAAAGTGATTTTGATGTTAATTGTTATCAAAGTCAGAGTGCGATGCCACATAATTGCTCCATACAGCTTCCTTCGTAGCATATAACTGTCCCTGATTCTGTCTTACATAGTCAGACAGATAAAAATAGTTTTAAAGTGAATTATCATCTTATCCGTAAGCTTTCCTCTTCCTGGTAGTTGTGTTGCTTTATTCTTGTAACTATTTCTCAGAGAGCTCTGCCTAATACCTGAACGCTTCTGAATATGATGACAATATGAACAATGCATTCCAACTTTGTGGGTTGACCCCAAACAAAGGCTTTGATGCTTCTAAACTGCTCTAAATAGGTGTTGCAGATACTTCCTCTTCCTCCCTGTGCTGGCAGGCATTGTCTCTAGACTGCATAGGTACTCCATTGGTACTGAGAGGGAATGTGTCCTAGTGTTTGCATAGGCCTGATGTTGTTGGGCCTAAGCTATAATATATTCAACAACAGAATTTGACCTATCTGTAATTCTGGTGGCACAAAATCTTTTTTCCTGGTATACTCTTTATTCTTGCTTGAACACATCATGTTGTTCCGCATTTACTCCTCTGATTATTCGGAAATATAAAGTTGAATCGAGCTTCAAAGGTTCAAGAAAGTGCAGTACCATATTTTGAGATCACTGAGATCACCAGGCGCAAATAATGGGAACGAGGCTACTAAATCGCAATCGAGAATACTGCAATGGATACAGGAGCCAAGGACTAGACACCCTTGTGTACTAATTTGATATTTTTACCATAAAGGGAAGCAACAATTTTGGCAAAACTCGTTGCTAAGGCGTAACTAAGGAAACATAAGTTGTCCTTGGTATAAAAAAGCGTTTTTTTCAGAAAAACAACCCAAGAAAATGAAATAAAATGTGTCTTCCCTACTTCTCCATACATTGGTCAGTTGAAATATCCAATAAAAAAATTTTACCAAATTTAATGAAAAATTGATATTTTTTGTTGTGGAACTACCTTAAAAAGTTGCGAAAACCAGACAAAATGCGTCCTCTGCCAGTGAGAACACATCAAGCGAGCGCGGCATCTGCGAAGGAGCAATGAAGAATGAACGAGGAGGAAAGAGCGGAGGAGAAAACGCGGAGGAGAGAGGAGAAGAAAGGGGAGAAAGAAAGAAGACAAGGGAAGCAACTCGCTGAAATTGGCGCTCACTGTGCACCTCAGTTTGTTGGTGCATCGATGACTGGCGGGAAACTGCGGACTGAGTAGCAAGCGAGGATGAACCAAGATGAACGGCGAACAGACAACTGACAGACATCTATGTGACATAACAAATGTCACTAGTTCATCTGTAGGGCAGCACAAAGATTCGACTTTGTTTTGTAAATGGTGAGTTGACATTATCTTTTCGAACTGCCGCTAACAGAAACGACAACAAGCGGTTGGGTTTGGCATCAAGACAGACCTTGGCCTGTCTGCTTGATGTAGTACCAGTTCACTTTCTAAATGTTGAAAAGGAAGTGTGAGCCAAGCACACAACGTTATTCTCCCATTTGTGGAACCTAAGAATACACTGTGCCGTCTTTCTTGAAACAAAATGTATCTGTAAAAATTTCAGGAAAAGTTCGATTCATGGTCATATTTGCCGAGAACCGTGACAATTTTGGCTGCTCACAGCTGGGCCTAGCATCTGCCTGTCACGTCGAACAAGATTCTGCATTGCTTCTGGAGTTCATCGTTTCTTATTGCTTGTATCTCCTTTCTTGCAGGCTTGCTGCAAACTTCCAGGATGACTGCAAAGGTATCATCACTGTTGGTCAACTCCAGGATGCTTTTCTCAGTGAAGTTTCTATTGAGAACCACCAAGAAAGGTTTGGCGACAAGCAGCTTGGAAGGTTCATCAAGCAAATGTTTCCAAATGTCATCAGACGTCAAAAAACTACCTTCATTGATGGTACAAAAAGAAGATTTTGGGGGTATTGCTTGACTAGGCATTCAAATTATGTGGGAGTTAAAAGTAATGGCATTCCTATAACAGAAATTGCCCTTGCATTAATACAGAGGAAACCCAACTGTGAATGGAGAGGGGGCTTAGTCACTGGCAATCAGTTTGAAATTTTCAAAGATACAGATTGCACAATAAATGGAGAGAGAGTTTTTCTTTCATTGACAATCGCAGAAAACAGATCGTATGTGATAAAAGTGGCTGCCATGGAGCTACCTAGGTTTTTGTATGCAAAGTATGACCTACAACCTACAGAGCAAAGTGTAGGTATTTTGGTAAATCTTCTGAGCAATGCAAAGCTTTGTAAAGGATTTGCAGTTAAAAATGACAAGGAATCATATGCCAGAGATGGAAGTGTTGTTGGAAAAGCCTTTGAGTGGCAATTCAAGAGCTTAGGGAGAGAACTTAGGCATCACTCCCTTCTTTGCTGGGGGCTTGTAAACTTTCCCTGTTCTGCACCTAATGAAAAACTGTGTCAGGAATGCTGTCGAACAAAAATGAACAGCTATAAAAAGCTGAAAATCGAAAAGGAAACAAAAATGCCTCACAAAAATCACAGGGAGTCTTACATGACCCATGAAGAGAAGGACCTGAAATTGCAAAGAATGAAGACAGAGTTGCAGAAAGCAAAGAGAAGTACAAGCTACTACAAGAACAAAATAGATATGCAGAAGTTTCAACTAGACAAAGATGTGAGCCATGATTTGGAACAAATGTTTTGCCATGTAAAAGAAGAGCAAGTACCAAAAGAGATGAAAACATTTTGGGAAGAACAAAAGAAAGCGTTGTTATGCAAAGGAAACACTGGTCACAGATGGGTCCCAAGGTAAATATCAACAATGAAATACTGTACAGTAGTTTTCCTTTACAATGTATAGATTAAAAGTGTTCTAGATACAGGAAACTAGCCTAGAAATGTTTCAATTGAAAAAGGTTGATTGATAGATTAGGTTTGATCAATGGTTTGATGTTTTACATCTTTCTTTGTACATATGATGAAAAATGATGAAAAATGATCAATGGAAATGCTGTCTTGAAAGGAAACTATAAAAACCTAAGATATACATGGTATAATTTCTTTGCCCAAAGGGATTTGATATACAGTACATAATATGGCATTCTATATTTGTGAATCTTAACTGGCAATCATTCAAGAAACACACTGTAAATTTGTTGAACATCTGATCTGTTGAGTGTTGACCTTGAGGAGATTTTAACCGTAAGTCTTTGTGAGATTTACAATTTTGGTTGCTTTTGCAGGACTATCCAACTCTGTTTGTCAATATGGAATAGGAGTCCAGGAGCATATCGTGAACTGGAAAAATCAGGAGTGATGACACTGCCTTGTGGGAGAACATTGCAGATTTACAAAAGTTCCTGCTCGCAAGCCCCGGGACTGAACAATGACGTTCAAGAACTTATGATGTTAGAAGCTGATAGACTTTCCTTGACAAATAAAGACAAGAGGGGAATTATTGTAATTGATGAAATGTCAATCCAAGTAAGTATTGACTACTTTGGCAGTTACAGTACATACATGCACACATTAACATAGGGCAATAAACCTCAAAGATTTTTCAAGTTCTCGAAGAATTTGTGAGTAATATGAAAAACTGTAAAAAAATTTGACTCTTTTATATGGAATTTAATAATTTATATGTATAGTGCTCATTGCACAAAATAACATCAAAGCAATATTGAGGTTGAAGGTCATTTAGAGGCAGGAAAATAGTATGGATGTGTGCAAGGCCTGTACTGTACAAGCAATGTTCAATCTTGTGGCTTGTGCCTCCTGTAACTGGTCAGGAAGACTGATTATGGCAGCCAATAAATTTGTTCACAGCAAATCCTGCACTTTCGTAGCAAAGAAGTAAACAAATGTGCTGGTTGAATGATCCAGTAAATAAAAGATAGTTTTACTTATTTTGAACTGCTTTCATCATAGGGTGATCTGCGCATGAAAGTGAAAAAAGATGCTATCGAATTGATTGGTCTCGTTTTGCTGGGACAAGAGCACACAGATATGTCAATCATTGAGAAAAAGGAGGACAATGCTGAATTAGCAACTCATGTTCTCCAGCTTGTATTCCTTGGACACACTGGTAGATTCCGATTTCCTTTTGCTCACTACCCAACTACTTCTGTGTCAAGTGCAAGTCTTTTCATCATTCTTTGGGAAGCCTGTGGATGGCTAATGAGAGCTGGTTTTAAAACAGATGCTTGTGTTGCAGATGGTGGAGAAAACAACAGGGGGCTATTTAAAATGCATTTTCCAAACCATGACATGTTAGAGAAGAGCTACACCATAAAACGAAACCTGTTTGGAGCAGAGCCATTTACATTTGCAATGGATCCAAAGGTTCGAGTTTATTGATTGAATACCCCCCCCCCCTAGTAACGACCCCGCTGAAGCGCTGCCCTGCCAAGATAAAAGGATGACCCAGCAGGAAAATGTGTTTCCCTGCCAAATTTGAGTTTAAAGCACTCTCTTGGCCTTGTTCCTGTTGCTGCCCCGTTGAAATTTTTGCTTCCCCATCAAAAATTACACTAGTTCTATCACAGTTGATAGCCAAAAATTTTTATTTCCCCATCACAAAAGTTTAAATCCCCACTGAAAATTTATAATTACATAATTTCCAAGCTGTACTTTTAATGTCCTGCAGGGTCGTTACTGGGGGTGTTTGGCACAAAGCCTGTTTGATTGCAGATTTGCTGCAAATCAATGATTCTTATCAGTGTTGGATAATTTTACCAAATTTCACCACACTCAACAGCAAAAGCTTGTAACATGCATGCTTTTATCACTCAAATACAATTGAAGAATATTTTTGAAATATTCCAAAAGGGACGCTGCTTTTTGTGGCTTTTGAGGCATGCCTTAGGAACAAAACAAATTGACTGATGATGTTTTTACTTTAAGGGAAGAAATTTTTTGCAGGATTCTGCAGGAACAAGACTTTGCAAAATTTCAAACTCTAAATTTCACATTTGGCACGAATGAACTATGGCAAATTTCACATGTCAGGAAATTTTGCAGAATAGAATGTCACAAATTTTGATCAAAAACATGCAAAAACTTTCCCCTAAAAGTTTCTTCCCTTAAATTATCTGATCTTATTTTAATCACAGCATAACATCAAGAAACTGAGGAATAATCTGTTCAAGAGCACAATGTTTGAAAATGGTAAAAGGCAACTTGAAATACAGGGAAAACTTGTTCTCTGGGTGCACCTGTCTAAGGCATTTGAGTGGGATCAACAAAATACCCTGCCCAAGTATCAAAAATTGACACCAAAGCATTTCAGCCTTGACAGTGCGGCACTGATGCGCAACCACCTGGCAGAAGATGTTCTAAACAAACAAATGTTGCAACTAGTTCTGGTAAGATATATTTGAGACATTTATACAGTACAATGTATTGTAGAACTAACCTAGGACATAAAACCAGTTTTTCCAAAACAGCCCGTTTTGTTGATGGACCATTTCTATCGAGTTTCCTACTGTACATGTGAGTTTCTTACTGTATATGAGGACACCGTTTCTTACACATGGTTTCTATTTAATGGGTTCTTACTGTATAGACCCTATAATCAAAATATGTCTGTTTGGTTGAACTGCATCCTTTGCCTTGATATGATGCAGTGCCAAGTCTCAAAGCATGCATTGCTCTCAGCAATGCATCAGATATATACACTGCAGTATTGTATGCACTGTATGTGCATATGAATATGCATGGTGTAGATTTCCTGCTCTCATTACAATTAGGTATTTGTTTCAAGTATTTACATATGAAGCAAAGTTTTTGATCATGGTCATAAGTATGAATAGAAAACAATGTACAGGATGACTGACCCTTTCACTCTCTGACCCTTTGAAATGATATCCTTTGGTTATCACATACTGATACTCTAAATGGGTGATAGGGGAGTGCTCAGGTGCATTTAGGATAGTGTGCTCAGGCTGGGGTGGGAAGCATCAACCAAAAAATAGTAGTGATCAGAACCCCTATCCTACACATACCTGAGCGCCCCCCCCCCCTGGGAATCTATTTGTGACTAATGACGTCAGCAAATAACAACCAACTTCTGATTTTTTACAGGATTACCAGTCATCCTTCCAAAATGGAGAGTGGCTGAATGGAGTTGTTGAATTCTTAAAGTTCACAAGCAAAATTGTTTTCATTTTCAAAAGTAGCTACCCAGTTGTGAACATGGCAGATGATCGCATAGTCATGTTGGATGATTGTGTTTCCTGGCTACATGACTGGATCAATGAAAATAAAGAAAGCCATGGTACTCCAGCAGAACGAAACAAGAAGATAATTTCAGAAAAAACCATCTTTGATGTGTTCAGTATGTTGCTGGGCTTTCGCAGAGTATGCAAGAGCATTACTGAAAATGGTGGAATGATTGTACCAAGTCGTTTCAATAGTGATATTGTTGAGAATGTGTTCTGCCAGCAAAGAGGAAGTCATGGACAGAATGACAACCCAACTTATCTACAGTATGCAGATGGCATGAATGGCATTCTTCTTGGACAAAGTATTACTACTTTAAAAAGTAACACTGGCGATGTAACCTCATTTCCATATTGTAAGCCAAAAAAGTTGCACAAAAGCAGTGAAACTACCTAATCAATATCAATATGAGTCAATAAGAATGTTTACCATGCTGACTTTAAAGTTCTATGTGGATGTGTCAGAAACAAATAGGATGCTTGCAAATATTTATTCCTTGCATAGAAGAAAGGCTAACTCAGAAATCAAAATTTGTTTGTTGAAGTTTGTTTTTCTCCATGATTGCAAAAAGATTCAGTAAAATAATCTTTCACAAGGTTCCCTGAGGTAGACCATCATTTATATTGATATTCATGTACGTATGAGCTTCTAGACCCTGGCAAACAAACAAGTTGAAATAAGTCTCTATCAACCAGTTGAAACAAGGCTTATATTGTGCTAGAAAAACAGAAAACGATACTATAACATAGTTCTTATCCCTTGGGGCCCATAAGTTTGGTTGTCATTGTTAGGAAAAAGAAAGTACTTGTAGCAATAGTTTTCATCAAAATAATACAGTTATTGCAAAATTTCAAATGATTACTGTATGGAAAGACAACCAATTAAAACACTGCAAAATGTTTCAAAACTCTTGACAGACAAGCCTTAATATAGCTTGTCAAACACCAGTGAATTTTTCCTGACTCACATGGTACTTTATGTGATTCTAAATTATAGTACAGTATATCCAGATCAAATATGATTGAAAGAGTCTATGGGCCAAGATATCAATGTACAGTAATCACATGAAAACGTCTGGATTAGGAAAGTTATTACAAGTTGGAATTTTTGCACTTAGTGCGTTATTCATGGTTTCCTTATTCCGCATGTCTTTATTTGGAATGTTATAAGCTCTACAAATCAATTTCAAAAATTGCTTTTTGTACAAGTGTCCCCTTGTGAAAATTAATTTGTCCTTCATCACCTGGGCTTTCAGGCGTGCATGAGAATAACTCTTTCCTTCAGTGGTATCAGCTTCAATTTCCTCGGCAGTAATTCTTTGATCCTTTTTTTGTGCCATCTCCTTCCTTTCTGTGACTCTTTTTCTTAATTCTTCTTCTTTCTTCCATTTGAAATCTCTTCTGTAATCACGGAGGTACTGCTTTCCTCCCATATGTAAGTAGCGGATCACTACAGCATTGAACAGCTTGGCAACAATAACAGCTAAATCAAATTTCTGCCCTGTTATTTGGCTTTGAGATTGGTTTGGTAACCCAGCAAAGAGAAAGTTCCATTTCAGTTTCAATTTCTCATTTGACAACAAAGAATTCTCTGCTTTATTAAAGATTTGACCTTTGTACTTGTTAAGTTTTGAGTGATTAATTTCATTCACTCTTGCCTGTTCAAGATCCAGAAAGAACAAATAAGCATCATCTGTCAAATGTGTCAATCCATGGTTCCTGTACTGCCTCTCCTCTGTTACCTTCAATGTTTCAATATGCTCTGAATTGGAATGCAACAATTGTGAATTGGCTTGTAAATGATCAAGGACCATCTTTTTCTGATACTCTTCATACACCCTTTCTCTGACTTTGACATCATGAGAATATCCATTTTCTCTCACATACCTCTTGCAGGATTCTCTTACCTTAACTACTGCCCATGCCCCACAATACCTAACTTTACCCCGTCCTTCTGCTCCCATGTCACTGACATTCTTCCATGAAATACTTTCTGTGCTACTTTCTTTGAGTGACATATTTGCGATGTGATGCAAGATACATGCAGTAATACAGAAGCAAACCTTACCCAAGATCAGATGATGCTCATCCTTTACTTCCTGTGGTGACCCAGCAACTAACAGAAATTGTTCCAAAAGGCTGTCTTCTTGTATGTGCTCTGCCACTTTTGAATATAGCTCCCTAAAATCCCCCTGTTTCACATTGTCCTTTTCAATTATCAATCTTGCAAACTGATAAATCACATTCCACTGAATTTTGATGAATTTTGACATCATGCTCTCGCTGGACAAATAAGCAATGAGTTGATTGGCTCTGTATGACAGGGAACCTTTGACCTTTGAAGCAGCATCATAAATCTCCATTGACATAATAAATTCCTACAAATTAAAGAAATAATGCATATTTGATAAAGCTGATATCAAATACTGTTATCCTTAAGGTTACTCAGGATTTTGGCAGTTTTTCTTGAGACTTTGAAATTTTTCTCAAGAATAGACCTTTTCAGTTGGTAGAAGAGGCTCAGATCAAGCATCCAAATCTGGTAAGTTTGTGAAGGAAAATAAAAGCATGACCCTCGTTCTTGGTAGAACAATGCTAGCTGTGGTAACCAAGAAGTTGCTTTGGATTTCAAAACACATTTCTGAGAGTTAATCAATTATAACTATACTCAAACCAAGTTCGGAATGATTTAATTCACATATGGGAAGTTCTATCTGCCTTCTGGCCTTGTTTCTTGTTGTTTTCATTCATAGTAGCAGCCATGCAAGAGTTTCGTTTTGCAATTTGCAAATCGAAGTTAGCTGTTTTCAACTGCTGATATTCAATCAAAAGAAAAGTCATCTAAAGATGAATGAAAACAACAAGAAAAAAGCAAATAGACAATTAACATTGCTACAGTGTAAACTGGACCATTGCTAACTCACTGTGCAAATTTGTCAATAACAACCTCTCGTAAAAGTGTTCTGAAATCCAAAGCAACGTCTTGTAGACTGTGAACTTATACATGAAGTTATGCCATGTTCTTCACCATGTTTAGATCATTTTTGAAGATCCATGGGACAAATCAAAATTTTAAACAAGCACAAACTAAGGGGGAAGGAAGGATTGATAATTTGCCTTTATTGTATATCTCTTTGCACAAAGTGGGGAACTTGAAACTCTCAAATGGAAGCAAGAGTTCTTGAATGTTATCATAAATTCTAAGAATTCCTTGCCAAGAAAACGGTGTTAATACATCATCCACACCAAATTCTATGAAAATAAAATGGTACATGCTTACCTTAAAATCCATATTTTCAGGTGGGGTTGCAAGAGCTTCATCCAATATATCAATACTTTCAAGTAGTATGTCCAAATCAGTTTCAGTGATAGCCTCATTTTCAACATTTGTGAAATCTTCTTTCAGGTGTGCTTCAGTTGCCCCTTCTATTTCATTCATGAACAATTCATCAAATTCATCATAGCCATCAATGCCAAATGTAGACAGGGATGAGGACATAAAATCGTCTTTCCGGGGTATCTTCAGGGCTTTCTCTGAATCTTCTTTGCTCTCACTGCATTTGCATTCAAAATGAGGAACAACAGAATCAGTATTTTCTGTCTGCAGGGAAGAGAGATATTCTATAACACTCTTGCATGGTTGATATAGTCTTGTTTTGTCAAATCCTAAAACTTGAATGTCCTCTGCACAACGAACTCGAGAGAGGGCAACATATAGTTGTCCAGGACAAAACTCATTGCCACTATGAACAATCGCTTTACTGACTGTTTGTCCTTGCCCTTTATGGACTGTCATTGACTTTGCTAACATAAGGGGAATTTGAGTTCTTGTAGCAGCAACTTTTGAATGGTCGCAATGGTCAAAAACAGTAAATAATACTGCTTTAACTTCCATTCTCACACCAACCGACTCAAAATTTACAACTGGAAACTGTCCTTTCAAGTCCACAACAGTACCAGTTGTCCCATTCTTAACATTTTTTGATATGTTGAATGTGCACATTACTTTTGCACCTTCTTTCAGTGCTAGTTTTTTGTTGGCATTTGTTTCCCTGTTAAGAAGAGCTTCTGAGCCTTTGTCTTTTGAAGTGAACACTCTCAGTTCTCCTTCAAGTTTATCCAAGTACACCATATTTGCTAGCATCACTTGGTCTGACAAACTGAAAAACGATATGGCATTATCAGATTGGTTGTTAGGCAAGGGTCTCTGCAAAGTTTCCATGAAGGCTTCGGATTTTTCATTCAAACTTCCATGGGCGATATCATGTAGCAGCATCACAAAGTTTGGATCTGATTGTCTGTGGACTCTCTTGAGGAGTATCTGATGAGGGAAGACAGCATTCCAATTGTTTGACTGAAAACAATAACTTCCTTCATCCCAGGCATCTGGAATTGGTGGTAGCTGGAGAAAATCACCTGTTCCAATCACTTGAATTCCACCAAATGGTTTTTCATTCCTATGAACATGTTGGAATATACAATTTGCAACGTCCAAAGTTTTTGCACTAATTTGAGAGAGCTCATCAATTACCAGCATCTGCTGATTCCTTATCTTAGCCACATTTGCTTCATTTTCTAAAGCCAACTTCACGAGAAAGTCATTAGGGCCCTTTCCCTGGCCAATTCCCAAAAATGAATGAATTGTGCTCAAAGAAACTGATGGCTTTGACACATCTAAAAACAAGCCTGTCGCCAGACCAGTTGGGCAGACAACAGCAATCCTTTTGTCAAGGCTGTGTTCTTTGATTATGGATTTAAGTAATGTTGTCTTTCCAGTCCCAGCTGCTCCACCAAAATACACGTTGTGCCTGTTGTTCACAAGATTCCAAATAAACCTTGAAAGACAGAAAAAATTACTTTCGGGAGGGAAAAGAATGGGATTTGAAACTTGGCATATGGCCAATGTAACAAAGAGGCCTACCTCTGCCCTACTCCTAGTCAGTTGCCGCTTGCCACTTTAAGAATAGAAAATGTCAAACAAGAGTAACTGAACAGTCCTGGAAACTGAAGCCTGAAAACTGAAGGAAAACATACAGGACAAAACTTACGTTTCTGGGGCTCCTTCTTCTCCTGCCGTCGCCATTTTGATTAAATTCTCTTTGTTCGTCGTGGTCCGCGTGGTCCGAGCTTTACTTTTGATCTAACAAAGCCTTTGGTGCACCAACAAATCGAGGCGCAGATAGGAAAATAAGATTCTTGTTTTAAATAATAGAAATACAAAGGATATTGTGGAGAAATCCATTAAATAATACATGTATATGACAAATAGGGCTTATATCTATGACCCAATCATATCAGGGATGTATCTTGTAAGCATGACTTTGGAAAAACAGAAGTTTAAATGTCATGGTATCAGCGAGTTGCTTCCCTTGTCTTCTTTCTTTCTCCCCTTTCTTCTCCTCTCTCCTCCGCGTTTTCTCCTCCGCTCTTTCCTCCTCGTTCATTCTTCATTGCTCCTTCGCAGATGCCGCGCTCGCTTGATGTGTTCTCACTGGCAGAGGACGCATTTTGTCTGGTTTTCGCAACTTTTTAAGGGGGCTCCCTGTGTCCCAGCCAGGGCCAAATTCAGTTAAATACGCCTAATAAAGGAGTTACCACCAATCCCAGGCCACCGATTTACGAAACTTATATTTGTTACAAGTTTTATTTGCTTGCTGAATCGTTGGCCATTTTTGTGTGAGACATTACTCTGATTGTGCTCTGGAATCATTCGAGACTCTTCCCACAATTACAGTTCACAGCTTCTTTGGTGTCTCTCAAATCCCATTCTAATAATGCACAAGAAAAGACTCATTTACCGCAGAGACAGCCACTATTGAACTTCAAAGGGAAGGCGATGACGTATCAACTTCGAGCTTTGCACCCAATTCCCAAATGCACGATAAAGGTTTTGAGCGCGCAAAACAGTCAGTCGTTTCAACTCATCTTTGATCTTGTTTACTTTCAGTTTTTGCGATCGCGCTGCTGCATGATTTGAATCGTAGCTGTCTCGCTGAATTCCGCAAAGCTCGAGATCTACAAACCAAGTGACCCAGCAACAACAGACGTGATTCAGACAGGTTTGTGTAATTTCATACTTCAACTTTACTCTTTGTCGATCCTGGGGATAGGAGTGATTTACCTCGTTATGTTGTTATCCAGTCCTGCATAAGTCTCAACGCAAGTTTTTACTTATGCGCTGCAGTTTTTCATTTATATGAAGATGGCTGCACTAAGAGGACGGACTTACTCCATACCGAGTCCCAAATGCACAAATGAATAAAATCCAGTGAGGGTGTAGCTGCTCGACCAGCATTCTTCCATAAGTTTGTGCTTTAGTTTAGTGCTTAGACATTTGAACTAAACAAGTGGTCGCCTACAATTCCCTCCGATATAGCACAGAAACTTTTTGTGGTTGGGTAATTCATTAAATGTTTCTGCCTTTGACGTGACATTTTTCTTATCTCTGTTTCAAAGCCCAAATCAAAGCGGAAGCTCATCACCTGCGAATGTTCTTTCAAGGTTCAAGAAATGGTTAGTTGAAATTTTTTCTTCTTCTTGCATTGCTTGCTTGATAGAGATCGTGTAACATTTATGAATCTCCTTAGTTTTTTCTGCGAGGTTTTAGTAAGCAGCGTGACCATGACAGAAATTGACGGGTGTCTCCAGAGAATCAGTAACCGCCTTTTCAGGGCCAATTTGCCTAAATTGGCGCCATAGTATAAGCATCTCACTGCGCCTGCGCACTCTGGATGTGGCCATATGGGAACATTTGGGCAGTCCTGCCTTTCATGTACATATTCAAGTTTCTTTGTTTGTTTCTGTCTATGCTTATGCCCCTGCTTATGATGTCTCGTTACGATATAAACTGATAATTTTTAATGAAATTATCAAGTGGACTTTCCAAATATTGCATTTGGTTGCTGACGTAAGTGTGAAAACGGTCATCTATCTTTTCATAATCCCAGTCAAGCGTGCATAGACTAGGGGCGCTGCGCTGATGCAGTTCCCCTGCAGATGCAGATGCAGATGCAGATGCAGATGCTGTTTCTGTTCTGTTCTGGACAATTAGAGCCCTGCAATTTCGCATGTGTCTTCATCAGAATTAAATCTATTTTCAGTTCATTGATGTGTCACGCGACCTTCTCATGACCTCACAATGTTGCATTTTCAGACCAGGCCGGGGAGGGTTCAGTTCTGTTCTGAAAATCTTCAATCATTGATTTCGAGAAACAAGCAAGCGGAAAAAAACATCAGTCCAGTTTTTTACGGAATTTGTGTGGTTAAATTGCATCTGTTTTGCGAAGAAAATTGGAAAACGAATGATGATGTCATCGCAAAAAATTCATGTCCTTTGCACATCTTTATTGCCAAAATACGCACAGTCTTGTGTCAAATTGCAAAGAAATTAGTGGATAGAAGATCAATCTTAGTACAAATTGCTTTGTCCCTTCCTTCTCCGTTGCAACTGCATCTTTTTTCTTTATATGAGAAACTTGGATCAGGCCATGATACTAAAAGTTTCTTAATTTAACATGAAATTTTGTCCATTTTAGTACTAAAAGTTTCTTAATCGGTTTCTTATTTTTTGAATGCATGAATTGTCAATGTGGTCGCTAACACTGCTGCAGATATGTTTCTTGATATTTAAAACATCATATTGAATAACAGTGTTCTATCATGTTGAAAACACAAATGGTTAGATAATATTGCCCAATAATAAAGGTTCAACGATCTATTTGCTATAAAATTCATGCTTTTAAGTTTGAAAAGTTTTTTAGTACTTCCCAGTATAGTACTAGAGTTTCTTAAAATTTTGGCCATCTTAGTAGTAGTTTCTTACAAGCCAGTTTCTTATAAAAAAACGAGCATTGCAAAAGGTTCAAACATCTTCAAGCTGTCCTCAAGCTTTATATTTTGACCACTATTGAAGGAAAGTGACTATGGTGTATCGCCCCAAAAAATACTCTTACACCTTGTCAAGAATCTGCAAAGATCAGCAATTAAATCTATTCGAAAATCGACAAATCCACATACCGATAAACATCAGAAAAACAACAAATCCAGTCAACCCCAGAAAAGGTCAATAAACCGTAAATAAATCCAAGAAGAGCGTCAATCTCTGGAAGATAAGGTAAAATACTAAGCTTTTGAACGAAAATAAATGAAATCAATACAGTAAATCATCAGAAATGGGAGGATCTGATGAATGAATGAGGACGAGACATTTTGTTGCTGTTGTTGTTGTTAATGTTGGACTAACTCATGTTTTTGCGACCACCTATCTCGGTTCAATGAAATATTTTACCGTCTGAACCGTCTGGTGACTTGCGAACTTTCAAAGAAGAGTACAACAACACCTTTAAATATCTGGTAAGGAGAGAAGTGCAACTTCCTTGTTCAAAAGAGAGCAAGATAGATCGGGAATTTTCGTCCGATTATTTGGACCTGAGAAAGCAGTCTCAAAAGATGGTTTCGTTGGGTTTTTTCAAATTAGTCTCAAGGAACGATGCAAGGAACACAGCTGCAAACTGTTGACAGAAAAAGCAACGTGAATTTCAAGCCGCTTGATCTAGTATTTACTCCACTCCAGGCCATCTTCAATGGAAACCAAAGTATCAAATCAGAGTTAACTCTGATCAAATACTCGTTTTTAAGTCGTCTTAAGTTAGATCTTCCCACTACTGGAAGTTTTCGAGCTTTACTGAGCTTTTATAATTGTCATTCCATAAAATTTGATAGCAGAAAAGTTCGAAAAAATCGAAAATTCCGCTAAGGATTGGAAAAATTTACAAACCTGCTTTCCAAAATCGAAGTGTTTCTAGGTCTAAAAAAATTATTCCAAAGACGCCTTCGAATGAAAACTTGCAAGCAAAGAGGTAAGATTCCTTTCTAGACGTTTGATGGACATCTAAACATAGCACGAAAGAATGACATGCTCCACTTAGTTTGCTTTTGTTTCCTTTATTGAGAACATCGAATACAATAGATTATATTTGACAGACTCAGTCTCTCAAGCAAAGTCATTTCAACTCCGTTGATTCACAGTTTCTTACGAGTTTCTTCTAGGCTTCGTAACAATCTTCATGTCTACCACCGTTCCCTGGGGGGGGGGGGCTGACGCCCCAAGCCTCCTACGCCTATGCTCAAGTACTTTCCAACTAATATTATGCATGCAAAAAATAAGTGAAAATAACAATGCTGGAAGGGCATCTTTGACTAAGGGAATTCATCCATAAGCAATTTTGTTGCAGTGCGCGACGAACCCTTCATAAGAAAGTCAACCCTTGGATCTCTAACGAAATCTCTTGTTCTTGTAACCATATAAATGCATTGATAACAATAAGCATTAATATCCTTGTAGCAGACTTTTTATTGCCCTAATACTTGGGGCTTTTGAGCAATTTCACCCCAATTTCACCCGTTCGCGGAAAAATTCACCAGTAGTCTTTTTTTTTCGTCTTAGCACTGCCTCGACTGCTGCTGCTGTCGGCACTCCAATCCAGTCGAAGAAAACAAAGAAGTAAGTAACTTATTCAAGCTCATACTTTTGTGCAGCAAAAGCTATTAAAAAACTTAGGTTGAGTTGATGGGACTTCTTTTCCATTCCATAACAGGTAAAATGCAAGTTACATATATCTAAGATGACTTTTTCCATGCTTTTGTACTCACTTTCATATTTCTTGATAGCGACTTGGCTCGAGAAGTTGTAGGAGATAAATCGTAGTGCATTTTAATAAACGTATTTAGCCGTTTCTTTTCTTATTAAGCATTCATTTTTGTATTGTATTCATCGTAATTCCAAATGGAAGGCTCTTTGAACAACAACCTTTTGTTGAGGGGTTTGAAAAATTATTGAAATAAAATAAAAATTAACTGTTCATAAGAAGGCAATCAGTCTGGACTCTGGTTTGTAGAAAAGTATGTTCTTATTAACGGGGTCTTCCTGTATAGTATTACTATGACAGCTGTACCTTCCGCAGGGAAGTAGCTATCAGTGTGGAGAAGCCATGTGACAACTTCCCACTCTAAATCATTGGCTCTATCCCAAATACAAACTCTCGCAATTCATTCATTAAACAGTCGATATTAACATCTTTCTTTCAATTTCTGCTACAGTTCTTCGAGTGCCGCAGTAAATTTGTGGAAGAAAGGGGGTGGAAATGATGGCAGAACGTTAAACCCAAGAATTTATGTCTGATGAGAAAGATCAGGGTAACATCCTGAAAGTCAGTTCCCCCAACTGGCGACGTGCAGTAATTAGACGAGCTAATTGAAGACTTGATAGAAGAAACGAAGAAGAGGCTTGGACGAGTCCAATTAAATTTTGATGAAGTGAAGAGTCGTTGCTGAGTCTTCTATGAAGAAGGAGACCATCTAAGTAGTTGAAGTCAGCTTTAATTGACAACTACCGGATGTCCTAAAAAATTTATGCGTTTAAACAGTTCCTGCAGAGAAGCTTTCCTTCAAAAAGATTTCCGTTAAATTTATGACGTAGATGTGTTCTGAACTTACTATTTGTGTCCTCATAGAGCAATTCACTTAAACATGCAATATTTCTGAAGAAACCTAAACAGATGGTTTTTGAATTTTGCTGCTACTATCCGAGCCACTATCTATTCGTATTTGGGAGTAAATTTTGAGTCAGATCAGCGATTTAAAGCGTCAGTTTTTAAAAGTTTATTGCTCAATCAATAGGAACGGTGTCAAGCAGGGTACACTACTAAAAGAAACTTTCTCACCCAAGTTTTGTTTCAGTTGTAGTTGCTCAGTCATTATAATGAAACATTAAGGCATTTGACTTCAAAGCACAACGAATTTCCAAGAAGGATATATTTAGAAGAAATCTGAGCTGCCCCAAGAAATCTTTGTAAGTCACCCAAATACCCAATTTCACTACGTGGTTTGATAACCATTTGTCGTAGGGTGCGTTATAATTTTGGGTATGTAGATGAATCACTCCGAGAAGGCGATTTTGAATTGGAGATGGAAGATAGCAAAATCTACGAAACAAAAAAATTTTTTTAAATCCAGGCTCCTTGGCAAAACTGTTCAAACGCTTAGCCTTTTTTGGGACACTCAGTAGTAAAGTAGCCATTAAGGACGTATCTTTTGTCATGTAGTAAAATTGTGAAAGATAAACAAGTAAATAAAGTAAAATATAAAACGCTTTGGTATGATACGTTTTAAGGATAGAATATTGTCAAGTCCTCTCTTGATAATGGGCTATGCTAGAAACGTCATTCTTAATTCAGTGCATGTCAAACTGCTTCCATTTTACTTTATTTACTTGTATAACCATCAAATATACTCTTTTAATCTTTGATAACTGGCTTTGGACTCGCACAATCAAGCTCCTTCATAGAAGCGAACTCGAAACCCTTAAAGGGAATCTAAACACACATACAAGTATTTCTACAAAAATGCAAGTGGCTTGACGCTTGACCCACGTTTTTATGCTTAGATTCTCTCTAATAGTCAGATCATGTTTAGCGTCAACAATAACGAACAGAAACAAGACACAGGCCGAAGAGCTGTGTTGTCTTACTTCCTTCATATGGGTGAGATTAAAGTGCTTCTATTCCAACCTATCATAAATATGGTGTTTGGTAACCTTGAGTGGCAGTTTTGCGATTATGATAACAAATGCAACTATGCTGTCATTGCAACAAACAAACTCATAGATCCAATGAATGAAAGTGGAACCTTACAAAAGTATATTACTGAGTTATGCATACGGCAAGAAAAAATATGTATTATTCGCTGAAAGGCAACTTTTACTTAGTGCTTACATGGGAATTTAATCCCGTTCTGCCTTGCCAGGGTATGGAGGGTGATTTTGTCCATGTCTATATAGACAGAAACTGGCGGGATGAAGAGTCTGCCCGAAGGCAAGGATGAAGCTGACATAAATGCGCATGCGAGAATGATCAGTTTTTGTTACTGTAATCAATTCGATCGTAGGAAGTTTTTATCCCGTCCTTGTCCTAATCGAAACCTATTTTTGCTTTTGCAGTAGTCATGCTTGACCTCAGTTATAAAAGCTCGTTATAAGCATCATTATTATTATTATGGAAGTTATGAAAGGCAATGTTTCCATCATTACATGCCTATCTTGTTCCTTACAATGCAATGTCATTTGTCGAGCTTTATGTGGGAATATGTTAGCAAGATGAAGTAAAGTAGGTTCCAGCGTATAAGAAAGCCCCCTTCAGAAGAAAGAAGTCTCATTTTCTTCACAAGAAAAAATTCTACGTCTGAAATTAAGATGTTTCTTATTTTTAGGTTTGCCATAGTATATTCCTAAATGCCAAAAAACTATTCCCATTAATGACTTTAATGGAAGGTAGTGTCCTCAAAACAGGATGAGCATTTTCAAAATTAAAGATCCACACAACAAAAAAGTAAAAGAGGCTAATTGCAGTACAAAATATCCGGTTTTCACGAAGTCAGCCTGTACTGCATCGAAAAAGTGGTACAATATCATCGTACAATACTACCAGTAGTGTTCAATATGCATGCATGCACGGTGCTATCACGTACATTGACTTGGTTTGATTTGATGGTACCTATGTGTAAGAAACTTTGACCCTGATCATGAAAATGTCCCTTTAAATAAGAAACTTTCTGAGGCCTCACATTTAAAAATGGTTTCTTATACGCGGCAAGCTACTGTATTTTAAAAGTTGAAAACTATTGCAGACATTTGTCTATATTTTATAGCCAATGAGTGTTTAATTTAACTGAAATAGTCTGCAGAAATGATAAAGGTCAAAGGAAGATATTGTCTGTTTTGTGATGTCTCCTGTCAACATCAATGACGTTTGTAGTTAAGGTACACATTCGACGGGTCTGTTGGTACATACATTCAAAAGTGAATTGGGCTCCAAGCTCCAAGACTGTGTTCTAACAGCACTAATTATCAATTATGTAAAATGAAACATAGATATAGAGAAGTTATCATGCTAGCTTTCTCAACTGCAACATCTTTTGTTACAGTTTCTCTACCAAGAAGGCGAAGAAAGGGGAGAATCATAAAATGCTTGAATTTCACTTGATACCCTAGTTTGGAAAACAAGTCAACATGTAACATTTCGCCAGTAATAGATTTATGCGAAACTCCAAATTTACCTATGTTTTCCAACCGCGAAAACTAATGAAACATGTAACTTTTCGTCCTAATAAATCTATGGGAAACTCCAAATTTACCCATGTTTTCCAACTGTGAAAACTCATGTGTAAATTTCCCTGCCGTTTCCTTCAAGAAAAACAGACGTTTATCCGTAATTTCCAACTTGGGAAATCAGGCGTTTATTTTAGAAAATTCATGGGAAAACGAAATGTGCTTTTAGCCGCAATTTAACACGTTGGAAAACAATAGTGAAACTCGTAGTGTACACATGATATTTTTTTGGATTATGCTTGGAAACTAGACTTTTAACCATAGTTTCCTACGAAAAAATTATGTGTAAACCAGATCACTTCTTGCCGTGTCTCACTAAATGTGAGTACAAGGACTCGTAGATAAGCTTCTCCAAAATTTTGCTAAAAATTGGAAGGAGAGAGATAGGGCGATAATTTTCTTTTAGATTTTTCTCATTTTTCTTGTGAACAGGTACAACATTTGCTCGTTTCCACGTCTCAGGGAAGATGCCATGACGCAAACAATTTTCGAAAATTAATGTCAACGGTGTTATTAAAGACTTGTCACACAGTTTTATCATTCGCACTGAAATTTCATCCCATCCGTGTGCTTTGTTCTGATAAAAATTGCCAATGATATGATCTTTAGTATTTTATCATCGGAGATGACAAATTCTCGAAGTTGGGTTGCGGTCACAGGTATGTCACTGGGAATTTCACTGCCTGTATCTAATGTTGTACATTGAAGAATAAAATAATCATTGAATATTTGAGCCTTTGAAGCAAAACCTAGCACAAACATATCATTTTCCAGGAGAGGGGGTATTTCGGGTATCTTAGCCTTGTTGAGGATCTTATTGACCAAAGACCAGTACTTTTTTGTGCCAGTTAAGGGATCCAACAAATTACGACCGATATTAAAGAAATATTTATTTTTAGCATCTTCCACAAGCTTTGAACCTCGAGCTATCATGTTTTGAATACCTAAAAGCATATCATCTGGTTGACCTTTTCTAATGAAAGATTTAAAAGCTCGATTTTTCTTTCTTAAGAAACTTTTTATGCTCGTTATGCTTTTTATGCTTTTTATAACATGTTAAGGGTACGGGCATGTGCCGCCCATATGGGTGGGTTTTTGGCCCCAAATTCTCTAGACAAGGGTCCCTTTTTCGGCAGATTTTCCTTAAACATGGGTTATCCAGAAATTGGCGAAAAATAGCAAAAAAAGGTGGTTTTCCGCCAAAATTCATCATAAAAGTGGGTATGACCGCACGTTTCGGTAATTAGAAGAGGGTACCTTTCTGAAAACCGGGCGGCAGACCCCCGTCCATCCGCAAGTCATGTACCCCCCCCGGGTCCATGGTACGGGGTTGTGCCATTTTTTAGGGTACCTTTTTCATGATAGATTCCGGATTTATGGGTATGGTTTTCAACAATTTTTTGCATTTTCCGAATTTATGGTTATAGTTTTCTGTAAGAATTCACTTATTGGTGAGCTGTTTTGGCAATTCCGGATTTATGGGTATGATTTTCAGAAAATTCTCCAGATTTATCATTTATGGGTATACTTTTGAAAAATTTCTCCGGATTTATGGGTGGTACTTTGACGATTTGAATGGCACAACCCCGTATCTTGGAAACTCAAGTTACCCCCCCCCCCGGGGGTGAGAATCAAATACCCCCGAAGCATGTATCTCTCCCTTCTAACAAGGTTGCTGTCGCACTATCCATGGCAATGAACTTGTAGCATTCGCAATTCTAGATTCCCAGGTAAGCAAACAAGGCTGGCCAGCACGCCACTGCTAAGCATAAAATGAGCTGATATTTTTGGGTTGCAGTGAAGAAGTGATATTTTTGGGTTGCCTGAAGATTTGTTGGATTGACCCCCCCCCCCGTATTTCGTATGTGCAGTGCCCCTTGGGGAACTATGCGAAAACCCAGCTCAGAAAAGAGTGTCACCCCCATGTTGCGATAGCCTCTGTTTGGGAGATTTGTGTGCATAACGAAATCGAGATCGGCCCTGCGATCATTCTTTCCGAATAAACCAAGATGGTGAGTAGAGCAAGCTCGTTTTCCCCTTACACATAAATCAATGAATATCTTATTCATCCTTCGATTTTTTCCTTCAGTTTTGATGTAGATTTTAGCTTGATATCTTTTTAATGAATTTTTAGCCACGAGGACCAAAGAAACACCTCAAGCGGCTCCATGCGCCTAAGCATTGGATGTTGGACAAACTAAGTGGAACCTTTGTGAGTAGGGCCTAGGCCCAGTGAAACTTTCTGAATTTTGTTTTCCATGACACGCCGCAATTTTCTTTAGTGCACCTTACTTCGCTAGTTTGCAAATTATCGTTTTCTAGAGCTATTCTTGTCCATGAGTTTTCGGCCTGATCCTTGCGTGCAAGACAGAACACTTGTTTGTTAGTAGTGCTTAAAGTTTTGCTTCTCATTACGCATTACAACCTATTATTCTTAATCTTGCTGCCCTACCTTCAGAATTGAACAGTTTAAGTGACTTTGTGCTGTTGTTGTAGAAAGGCTTGAGAAAAACCTTTTTTGCACACCACACCACTATTTTCATCACAGTTCAATAGAATTTGGCTGTTAACGGCTAGACCCCTCTTTAATTCCCCTCTTTAATTGACCACTAAATTTGTCATTATTATTTGCGCTTGTTGTGGTCTCCCATAAACCTTCTCTGTATGTAGACCAATTTTGTGTCGTGCTCTAGAAGAGGTTGGGGCCTAAGCTAAGCCTGTCTGTATGGTGACTTCCTCATCCAGCTCAAGATGGTAAAATCAAGAAGTGGGCTGCTACTTTACTGCTACAGTTTTCACCACAAAAGCAACATTTTATTTAACGAATTTGAGGTGGACCCACTCCCCTCAATGGCCCAGTTCTGTTAACTGTGATAAAATTGTTTGTTGATGAGCCCTAATCTGGCATGGTGCACTATTTTGAAAGGCAATTAAAGGAAGAATAGGATTTTTTATGGTGATATTATAAATGTAATCCAATAGGATTTCTGCCATAAGCTCGATGTGCAGCTTGTCCGTATGACAGTTCAAATCTTTACTTTATTTCTATTTGTTTTCAGGCTCCACGTCCATCACCAGGCCCTCACAAGCTCAGGGAATGCCTCCCTCTCATCATCTTTTTGAGGAACAGATTAAAGTACGCTTTGAATTATGATGAGGTCAAGAAGATCTTAAAGCAAAGATTGATCAAAGTCGATGGTAAAGTTCGCACTGATGTCACTTATCCTGCCGGATTTATGGGTAAGTAAAATCAAACAAAGGACCAGGTTCTTCTACACGAAAACATTCCCCAACACTCCCCATCCCAATTCCAATCTGCAGAGTATGGCAATCCTTTACAGGATCTAAAAGGTGCAGGCCAAAAACGTAATGTTATGTTAATACAAAAAGTCTGATTTGTTATTACTATTGTAGAGAACAAAAGATCTTCAAACTTGGCAGGTAGATTGAAACCTTGTGGAGAATCTTGTGTGTGCTGTTGCCATGCTCTGCAGACTGGACCCAAATATCCCTTTGAAAATTGATACAGGGTTTTCCAGTCCAAAACTATTTATAAATTACTGTCATCAGATCCATTTGATTTGCCTGAAAAACTTATCTAAGGGTCACTGCTAAATTTGGTAGAAAAGAAGAGGATATGAGACTTCACAGTTGAAGGAAATGGAATATATTTTTGTCAGTTTTTGGTCTTCCTTTTAGCCAGTGTTCTGCTTTCTTATCTTCCTTTGACAAGCCAATTTTTATAAAAGCTGACCAAAAAGATGTTTCATTGTTGTAAGTTGCTAAACAAAATATTTATGCAAGATTTTATCTCAAAGTTCTTGAAGCAAAATTTGTTCAGCAGAAATTGAAAGAATTTTGTCACCTTTTCACTTTCTCATCAGGGGTAAAAATAGCAGAACAGGGCACCAATGGTCTCAGAAATTTTTTCAGGTCTCCAGAAAGAATGAAAAGGAGAAAGGAAAAGGGGTAAATACATATGGAAAAGTGAAAAAATAGAAAGTCAATTTTTTGTCAAAATCGTAAAGGCTTACTTGATAGCCGTTATTTATATTGTTGCCAGACCTACAATCAGTTACAAAATTGTTGAGCCACCCCCAGATTTTCAGTTTATTTGCCCCTGTTTTCCCCCCTCCCCCCTAGTCAATGTTGCAGTACCACAAAAAGTTGCTGAATCACGCGTGTCATCTCGATCAGGTACTTTTTTCAAAACAACATTGACATGGGGGAAGGGGGGACGAAAATTTCATTTTTTTCTAGGGTGGCTCAACAATTTTGTAACTGATTGTCTGAAAATGTAGCACCTTTTAATGGATGTAAATCAAAAACATTTCCTTCTAACAATGTGAAATTAATAGTATTTGCAATACATTGGTAGACAAATGTCTCAGATTTTTTCGGGAATTTTAGAAGCTTATGCGGCCTCGCAGCGTCCCTTTGAAAATATGCCTATTTTCGACATTTTTTAGTTATGTGCCTACTTGTTTAGGCCTCGCAATAATCAGGTTCGACGAAAAGGTATACCACAATAATTATTTTTGTTAGCACGGGAGAGCTTAAATCAACTTTTTGAATTGCTAACATTGCCGTGTTTAATGACAGTGGTGGAGCTACATAGGTTTACATTTTCTGCGTGATTTCTGTTGATTTAGGGTAATTCTCTGGAATCTGCCTGTTTTTGTCACGGTGACTTGGTCATAGGGAAATGATGATTATCTGCTAGGAAAGCTGGTTTCGTGAAGCTTTAATGATGTATGTTCATATGCAACAGCTATCAAATAGATACCACGTCTGCGATAGCCTCTGTCTGCCTGTAAACTTACAGGAGTTCCGTTGTGCAAAATTAACCATTTTCAAGCCCTACACAAAACGAAAAATGTGATTCTCGAACGAAATTACAAATTCTTTAGCGGAAATTCATGATACATTCAGAATCGAACGTCTTTTCACGCAATAATTCCCATAAACTAAACAATGTTGTGCCGTATTTGTGTCTTAAAAAGGAATCATTTCACTTGATCAGGCGCGGGAAATTTGAAAAATCGACATTTGAATTTCAAAGGGCATACGTTGCCCCTTTGAAATCAGTCATGATTCTTTTGGGAACGGACAAAGCCCTATAACAAATCATTTCTTATCGGTCCACTGAGCCCACAGTGATTTGGAAGCCCAAATAACCAAATAAAGATATTGACGTCACCGAGTGAGGGGTTGAGATTGAGAACAATTCTCACCAACAATTCCCACTTTTTAAAGTTCCTTAAAAACGGCCAAAGACCTCGATAAAAAGTCAATAAAGTCAGCCAAAATGTAGCAAAGGCCTGTGAGTAGACATGTGCGAAGTTTTCAGCAAAAAGCTGGCACTCATTTGATGTAAAATGACAAATAGGTCAACAATTCCCACTTTAGACACTACTAAAGTGACTTCTACTAGTTTTTTAAAGCACCAAAAGTGAGCAATGTCGGTATGATTCCTAAAAGTTTAGCTTTGTTGTGCAAAGTATTGTTCGTTTTTGGTCATAAATAGGAGTCTCCACTCCCACTGACATCAAAGCCTATGTCCTTTTGATAAACAAGGTATGTTTACCCTTGCAAAGAAGCACAAAATGGAATGAGCAATGTTAGTGAGAAATGTACTGAGTACTGAGCATTGTGGCGAGCGACGATGACGTAATTCGCCTTGCAGACGAACTGGCATCATGCTCACAAACTGCTCGCATCCTGGCCATCGTTGGTGTGTTCGAGTTGCCAGAGTTTGATCAAGGTTTGATGATATCGAAAAGCGTTATGATTACTTTCTATCATGATTTGAACGAAAGGAAAACGAACCTTGAATATTCACTATTTCAGACAATTACACCATTTTTTTGCAAAATCGCGGAAAAACGCGAATTTCAAAAATCACGTAAAAAATGTCCAGTTGATGAAACTCCTTAAGTCCAATGCTTATATCAACTTTGTATCAATAACATTCTGTAAGCAAAATTGTGCATCATTGCCTTCATCACTTTTCTTGAAAACTGGAGTTAAAGTTGCGCGCTTTTCAGACAATCAGTTACAAAATTGTTGAGCCACCCCCAGATTTTCAGTTTATTTGCCCCTGTTTTCCCCCCTCCCCCCTAGTCAATGTTGCAGTACCACAAAAAGTTGCTGAATCACGCGTGTCATCTCGATCAGGTACTTTTTTCAAAACAACATTGACATGGGGGAAGGGGGGACGAAAATTTCATTTTTTTCTAGGGTGGCTCAACAATTTTGTAACTGATTGTAGGAACTTAACAAAAAAGATATCGTTCACAAGTCTTGAAATAGACAATCAACAAAATTTGCCCAAAAAGTATATTTATGATGGTGAAAAAGACTGATGTTCAGTCCTTGATTCTGTTGTATTCCTTACTTATTGTGACCTGTCAAAAATGGGCACTTATTGAAGCGATTAACAAGAAATTTTTTCCAAGACTTGTTTTGGTCCCAGAAACTAAAATATTTTTTCCACCCCTGTTTCCCACATTGAACATCTTCAGTGGGCTGAAGATAAATCTAATGTAAAGGGAGATGAAGATCTGTTGTAAATGTTGTAATAATTGAGAAAATATTCTGACATATTTCAGTGGAGAAGGGCTATTCTGCAAGCTGAATGAGTGATAAATTCTATTGCAATTATCCATGGCAAAATTTGATTTCCTTTCTCAAATGAGATGAAGTGTTCATTTTGCATATTGCTAGTTAGATCTTTTCAAACTCTAAAAATGTCATTGATTTGTTGTAGATGTTGTAACCATTGAGAGGACTGGGGAGCACTTCCGATTGTTATATGATGTAAAGGGTAGATTCATCTGCCACCCCATTTCACCAGATGAGGCCACATACAAACTTGCTAAAGTCCGCAAAGTTGCAGTGGGACAGCACTCTATCCCATATTGTGTCACTCATGATGCAAGGACCATCCGTTATCCAGACCCAGCCATTCAGGCCAATGATTCCGTTGTGGTTGATTTGAAAACTGGCAAGATCACAGATTCTATCAAGTTTGATACTGGAAACACTGTCATGGTTATTGGTGGACGTAACACTGGCAGAATTGGAACCATCACCCACCGAGAGCGACATGCCAGTAAGTTTTTTTTAAAATCTCTGCCATTTTCAGAAAACTTTCACCATGATGTACTACAGTGTACTGAGAGTAAAATGGTTAAGTTTAAGGTAAAATGGGTAGCGGGAACAATTTGAATAAATTTTGTTTAAATGTTTCTGCTCAGTTCACCTCTAGATACAAATACCCAAACTATCTTCCTTGGCATAATGAATATTGATTTATTAGTTCTTGGTCTGCTGTTTTCCGGCAATCGACAGTCTTCCTTGTCCCCCAGCCTACCCATTTCACCCCTGCAGACTCTAGGCCTTTTTATCTGCAATGTTGCTGGTATGAGGAATGGAGGATTAGAATTGGTAAGGAAAACAATGAATTTTAGTTTTCAAAAATCTATCAATTGATAACAGATATATACCTAAGTTTTATTGGAAAAGATATGGATCAGAAACATTAATTTGACTTAACAGATGAAATAATTGGTAAAACAGTTGTTGTTTAATACCCCCTATCATCAAGCACCAGTCTTCAAGCGTTACTCTGAGTTTATTGTAATGTTCTATGAGTGGAGGGATGGAAGTTAGTTATATACCAGTGTTCAGTTGTGTCCTTGTTATAGGTATTTTAAAAGTCAAGTTTATCCACCATTTCCAGCCTTTCTCTGAAGTGTTTTGATTGTTTCCCATTCGGAATCTCCGGTCATCGTATTTTCATACTGTGTTGTTCCATGCAGGAAATTATCTGTATTTTGCTTCTTTATTGATAAGCCAAGCGCAAGACAGTGGTCTTCAGGCCAACAGCCTCTTTCACATTGAGAAAAACTACAAAACTTACCCATATTCAATTAATAGATCTGCCAAAGGTGGCGCAAATTGCTTGTAAACAACAGCCTTGGTTTTTGACAGCCTTGGAGAGTTAATTTTCCCATGCGCTTATGTTTTTGCAATCATCTTGGCACTGACTTTTTCATCCTTGATATGGGCTATCAACCTTGTTTCCAAACTCATGGTGAATATTTGATGGTTACATCCTCTGCACAATCTTCCATATGTACCATGAAATCTTAAATTTGGTATGAATTGAATATATCTTTTATAGATTTTGACCATGCTTGATGAATATATATACTTGAAATGCTCAGATGAAATGACACTGCCACATACAGCACTCATAATCTTTTAGTCAAGTGTAGTTTAGTAGTCTAGATGTAGCTTTGTTAAAGCAAATCAATTTTATTTCAGGCCCTTAAACCATTGTACGTAGTATGATAAAAGCTAAATATTGTATATTGCCATGTGTAGTAACAGTATTCATTTGACACATCAGAATTGTTTAAATCTTACCAAATCATGCAAACTGGTTGGGTGGCAGGCACTTTGTGTGTGGCTTTGCAGGTGGGTTGTACAACCTTCCTGATTTCCCCTCTATTTCTTTCTATGTTAATGCTATGGGGGCTGGCATAGTATATTGCCCCCTGTGCTATTATCATCCTTGTAGTGTTTCATAGAGTAATTAGTAGGTAGTGTAATCAGTAATTTGCCTTCTAAAACTTATGATGGAATAAATGTAAAAAATCAGTATTCATCAAGTTTTGCAGTTGAGTAGTTTTTCATAAGTTTTAGCTAAAGTCACACTTCGTTTTATTTTAGGCTCCCATGATATTGTGCATGTTAAGGATGCCACTGGCCATTCATTTGCCACCCGTTTGTCCAATATTTTCATTATTGGTCGTGGAACAAAATCCATGGTCTCTCTGCCACGTGGAAAGGGCATCAGGCTTACCATTGCAGAAGAAAGGGATCGCCGTTTGGCTGAAAAAGCCAAATCAGGCTGAACAATTCAGTAAAAATGAATAAAAGATGTTAAAAAATGCTCTGAATTTGAAAAATGTGGGTTGTCTTTGCTTTCGTTCTTGCCTGAAGAATCAGTATTTAGTCCTGGCAGTCGCTGCATTATTGTTATCGAGGATTCAGTCCTTTGAATCATGATATGTAAATGATATATATTGAAGTACAAGCAGTTATATTGCGCCATATATCATCAAGGCTCACACAGGAACAATATGTGGGTATTTCCACTTGTGTTCAATATTGCTATGACGGTATCTGGCGTTGTGATTTTGGAACTTCTTGTTGTGACGGATTGTTATTGAGTGTGTGCAGGTTTCAGTTACATATTTTAAAATTACAATTCCATCCATAAACACAAGCTAAGCAGATACTTGATACAAATGGAACGAAATTAGAATTAATATACCAGATTATCTCAACACAACAATGGTTAAAAAATGCGAAGCACATTTATTGAAAATATAGGATCGGGACTCTTGCATGAAAAACTCTTGTTTTCATCTTGAATAGATACAATTTGATTCAAGTGGAGAACTGAAAATATAATTGCATTTTTATGTCAATAATCTTTAAATAGGAAACAAGCGTTTTTCTGACATGAGCTTTTTTCTTATCGGAGGGGGTATTATTTTGAAAAGCTGCTAGAAGGAAGTCTATTCCGTGGTCAATCATCGCAGCTCCCGCAGAAGTACAGTAGTGCCCGCAGATAAGAAACAAACAGCGGGGCATTACTTTAAATCTGCGAGAGCTGCGCTGATTGACCACGGAATAGACTTCTATCAAGTCTACCTTCTTAGCAAATAAACAACGAAACGTGATTGAACCATTCTGATGGACTATCAAATTCGATCTGCTTCAAACGTTGAAAATTTACTAAACTGAAGAGCTCGACCCAAACCTCAAATATAGTGAGACGAAAAGATCAATTCGATGGATACATTGGCATTATTATAAGCTAGTCTTCTTTCACTGATGTATCGTAGCTACATTTGTTCGCTCTCACATAATTACTCTGCTCAACAGTAAATGCCAGAATGAGCAGTCTGTCACGCATCTGGTTGGGTGATATGGGACGATACATAGAATAGGAGACGCGTCTGATTGGGTGATATAGACAATACATAGAATAGGAGACGCATCTAATTGGGTGATATGGACAATGCAAAGAACAGTAAAACAGATTTGCTGCTGATCCTATTCACTGTCGGACTTTCTAGGGTTATACAAAGTTAAATCGATCAGCCATCTGACTATAAATCAACCAATCAGATGTGTTACAGATTGCCTATAAAGGCTCGTTCCCAGTCAGTAGAATTTTCCGAGAAGACAGTTTACACAATAAAGCGATTGTCTTGTGTGACATCCTCTTCAAGTTTAAAGCGATATTTCGCCTCACAAACAATAGATTCCCAATCCACTCTGAAAACTTGACTGCGTAGAAATGAGCCTTTGACTTTCACCGAGTGAGCGTTCCTTTTACTGTAGAAGTACGTGTGAGTGATAGAAATTTTGAGTCAAATATGGCTTGCAGTCATCGTTTGCTCACGAAGCATTTTGTTGAATTTTCTTTGCCTTCATAGCAGAAATAACAAACCATGTGAACGTTATCAAAGCTGGAATAAATGCAGCCGATTTCTCTGCCAGACTATCCCCAAAATATTTCGTATTCGTTCTGAAGTCAGACTCAAAAAAGCTTCGAGAATCTTTTCCAAAATGGTTAATCCTGTACTCGTATGACATCATAGTCTCGTTTGCATTTTGGATGAAGCTGCGATCAGTAACACTATAAATCCTCTTGGTTTCCTTGACGACATATTGACCATATTTGAAAGGGCTGTAAAATAATTGGTTCATCCAATTCCATACATCAATCACCATGACAACTGCGATTAGGCCATAACAGATCCAGTTGCCTGTAATTTTTACTTGGCTTCGAATCAACTTGAAACTTAGATTTCGCTTATTGGTACCCGGTAATTTGAACTTAGTTGTTGATGAAAAGTTTGGAAATTGCCAGTCCTGTAAAAAAACAAAATTTTGATGAAGTAGACGCAGTGGTCAGGGCATGGAACCTGCAAAGGTTTGCGAGATTTCAAATTATGTTAAAAACAAGTTCATTTTCTTGCATAATGATAAGGAGATTGCATACAATAGTAAAAGAGACTGAAAATGAGAAGACATGTGGTAGTTTCGCTCCTTTCCTGAACAACAACAACAACATTAATACAATCAGATGAGCGGAAGTGAGTTTCCTTGTCGAGTGAGGTTGAAGAATGGTCTCTCGTTTGAAGAGGACAGCAGTTTTGGCAATTACGAAACGACTGATGTTGTTGTTGTCGTTGTTGTTGTTGTTGTTGTTCTTATTGCTGTGAACCAAAGAAAGAGTTGTCTAGTAGACTGATGAGCTGGAAAGGACTCATCGTAATTAGTCTTGTCTTACCTGCATAATGATAACGAGATCACAAACAATGATGAACGAGGCTAGGAATGATCTTGAAACTTCATTTGAAGATGGGAGATTTTTGTTCATTGAATCCCACTTTAAGAAATCTAGACAAACAGCAATAATGGAAACAACTGCAGTGATCGTTGTAATGAGCCAAAAAACGATGATTCGAAGTTTGCCGTTGCGCCAGAAATATCGTAAATCTTTAACCCAACAGCGATATCTTCTTTGCTGGTGAGAGAGAACAAGATCAAAGATTCGGATTTTAAGGAAAAGAGGTGACTGAAAGAGGGCAGAATGACAACGATTTGATGATATCACGTCTGGAAATCCTAACTCAAGACTGAGGTCGCAGATGGCGATTCACAGATCTTTAAAGTGCTCATTTGTTGACAACAGTTCTTTCCATCAAATACCATTTTAACAATTTAGCATATTCATGATTTTTGTTGTTCAACTGTCTGCACTTGACATATGTTACTGTTATTTTTCAGACGTCTTTTCACCGTACCTTCACAAAGGCTTCACGTGTTATCATTCTATATGTAACAAAAAACGAGAGAACTTTCGTATTTGCTTATGTAACAATGAGATGAAACTCGTTAGATGTTCGTAGAAGATACGGATTACCGTTTATCAAAGTCGATTACAGTAAAGGATCACGTTCAAAATTCAGGGGCTTAGTTGTTTTTGTTAAAGGCGGGCCTTCACCATAAAATTATGCTTGCAAAGATTGATGCAATTTAGAATTTTGAACTTATTGATACGTTTGCTTAAAGTTAATAAACAGCTTAGTGGCTGATTCAAAAGCTGCAAATGCATGTCTAGAATTGGCCTAATGTATTTGATGATTTGGGCACGTGAGTGGATAATTTTTAGCCAGTGGAATAATAGTGTGCGCAGGCGTTTTCTCTGTCCTCGTAGTTATCGCTTGGTGGAGAAGTCTCGTTTTGGACAGCGATTCTGGGGACTCATCGTAATCATTTTATAAGTTACTATACCTATGACCAAGAGTCTCTTGATTCCTTGTGCTCTTTGACTTGCTGATGGCGCCTCGGTCAACATGGTTTACCACAGGGATACAAGGGGCTCATCGTCTTAAGTCTAACAAGATATAGATCGCGCGCTATCTGATTGAACCATTGAACAAAACGTGGCACAAGACCATTTAAGCGTGTCTGTACCATTTAGACCATCAGCAGTAATCATGTATTCAGCATATTTCATAATAGGGCAGCTTAGCTGAAAACCTTGCAGAAATCACAGAACATAGTTGCTATAGTAGGTACATGTAGCCCCTTTGACGCTTTACCTGCTCCTCTATTGCAGCGGCTTTGCTGGCCGTCCGTTGATATACTAGTTAATGGAGAAACTTGTACAGTGGTATATAAATCTTTGAATGAACTCGCACCTGAAAGCCTAGGTAACATTTTCTCCAAATTGTCTGATGTTCATACCAGGCAGGGTTCTACGCAATACCAAATGCAATCTTGCTGTATCAAAAATGAGAACAGCTTGTGGTCAAAAATCATTTGCGTTTCGTGGAACCAACACATAGAATAAGCTCGACTCGGGAAATTAGCCCAGGCCCGTATGAAGCAATAATTTTGAAAAAATGGTGCTACGTCACAAGCATTAATTAGATGTATTGTTCTCTATTGTTTTAAGGACAATTGCCTCCCCATCATCAGCAGCTGCTTCCTACGGCGCTGAATTAGCCCCTTCGATTCATTCATTCAAAACGAAACTAGACCTTTGCATTGAGAATATTCAAGAAAAGCTGCTCTGCATTGAAGAAAGTGCTCTCTTTGTTTTCTTTTTTCATGTTTTGTAGCTATTTAGCAAGAAATCGTTGTAAATGTGTTTATATCTTATTAGCTTGTTTTCTTTGCTGGGACAGTTGAAAAGCAGTTGGTTAAGGTGAAGTGAAGGTGAAGTTACGTTTTTCAGGTCCAAGCGCTGGGATCGCAGAAATAGAGCAGACCTAATCGAGCCCTTGTCGTGACGCTCAAGTGGTAAGGTCCTACCGGGTATTGAACCCACTCCGCGTGGCTGTTCTGGCTTCAAAGTCAGAGGATTACACCACTGCGCCACAACACCTTCCACTACACCAGTGCATCACAACACAGTTACTTTTTCACGGAATCGTATCCTAGGGTAAATATGTTTAGAACGAAGATAAAAATGTGAAAATAAAAGCTTCTGAGAAATGAGATTTTGTTGAGCTACTGAATAACGTTTTTGAAAGTCAAATCGTTGTCTTTTCAATGAATTTTGTATCCAATAATGACCTACCTGTAACATGACATCTGTCACCATCCATGCTGTCAAAAAATGACCAAACCAAACCGTTGCCATGGCTCCTTTCATGAATGTCTCATACTTTATCTGCATATTACTTGAGACAACATACTTTTGGTTCCCTGTGGCTTTGAGGGTCTCATTGTACATGAATGTCCACAAGAATATGAACACTATCGAAGTCAAGAACATTATTACCCATGATCCTTGACCATCTGATGTGAATATTTTGAATCGTAAAATATTACAGAAGAGAATTTTGTGAATAAAGATCTTGCCGAGAATGACTCCGGAAATTATTGCACTGATCCAGAAAATTACTTTCAATGCTGCAAAACCATTATTTGGGTATTTTGTGAATATGAACGAATACGCATGCCCAAGAACATCAACTTTACAGTCTGCAGAACTATAAGCAATTGGATCTTGGGCGAACATCAACCAGCTTAGGAAAACCGAGAAATATGCAATGAGCAATCGACTGTTAGGGTGCTTGAAATAGTACTGGAAATCATTCTTAGGATGCATTTGGCTTGGGTTTATGCTGCGCATGTCTGTTGGTGTAGGTGTTGGGGTTGCTCTTGGAGCTGGTGTTGTTGTTGCTGTTGCTGTAGTATCTGAAAATCCATTCATGTTGATGGCCTCTTGAGGATTTATGGTGTCATCTATCACCTGCAATGGAGAAGTTGATGATCTTAAGTCCTTCTCTTTGAATAATCTTAAGATCTTGTTACTAGCAGGTTCTTCCCTTCTTCGAACTCACTGCACAAAATTCATTCTGTGGCCAGAATCTTGGGACAAAATAGCAAGGATGAATTTTGTTGAACAAGGATACAACAGTGCTATCTAATATTCTATAATGAATAGATTTTCCCTCTTCAATGACCAAGGAGAACTCCATAAAACAAAGAATTCGAATCAGAGCAAGACAAAGCAATGTTGGTAACCTCCTGAATAGATGTTTTTTCTTTATATCCATAGCTATAAAATATTACTACAAGGCTACATTCTACTATACTTTAAATAACTATGCAACACTACAGGACGATGCCATTGGAGCAAAAATAAATGTCAACACCACGGCCATAAGATAAAGACATGGAACTAAACTAATAACTACGATACAGTTTGCTAATTAAGTCACTTACAAAAATACTATACGGTTCTACTACAATATCTAAGACAAAGACAAAAGTAAACTAAATAAAATAAATGTCATGTCGTGAATAGATGTCATGTCGTCTGCGCAGTTGAGCTAACCATTATGGTGTGCTTCTTCTGTTTCTTTTGACTTGATAGAGTGCACTCACATCTGTGAAACCTTTTACAAAATTTTCTCTTGCTGGATTGTTAAAAACAAGGCGAGATAGGTTTGATGATCGATTACTTACCATTTTCAGAGCTTATATTTGTGATGTGCAATGTGAATGAAACAATTGGTTACCACGAACAACATTGTTTTTTATCGTTAAACAATGCTATGTTACCATGAAAAAAAATTCTTGCAGCCTGCACAAGCAGAAAAATGCCAAGAATATTTATTACTTACCGTGTTGTTTAGATCAGTGTCAGCTATTGCAATAGTATACTGCAAAACGGAAAATAAAGATTCGAATAGACATTTATATTTACTCTGACTTGGTGCAAAATATGAAAAAAGAATGTTATGAACACTGCAAGGTAGACTTACCCCTAAGTCTGTTCCTTCCGTCCTTCTGACGGTTCCATTTACGGTAGTTCTAGGCTCCGCCATTCCAACGGCCGTGATGGAATATTGGAATGGTGGATCCAGGAACTACCAATAAAAGGAACGGTCTGATAGGCCAAGGGGCAAGTCTAAGTGCCAGGCGAAAGGACTTGTCGAGATCATTTGACTGTTGCAAGGATTTCGATAATAAACCAACGTTCGTGCAGCAGATGATAACTAATCAACGTTTATCAAACCCGCAAAAACTCACTCGAAGGAAAATTTCTCTTCGTCTTTTAATTTCGAGTCTTTCTAGAATATGATCATCGTTTTTAATCGTTTGAGACATGAAATTTTCAGGAACTTGCTTAAAGCTCAAGAAACAGAAGGCTAAAAAATTTACTGAAATCCAAGAATCTTTTTCTGGATTCACCCCAAAGAATGAGTAATTAATCATAATCGGTCCAGTGTTTCGTGGCTTGTCAATCGATAGCATGTTTCCTTTCCAAGACATTTACAAGTTATAAAGAATAAACACACCACTTAAAGTTTGAAGTTTTAATACTCTATCAATGTTTTTCATACAATTTTGAACCCTAAAAACAGATAGATTCGTTTCACAGAAAGATGTTAAGGAGAGTAATTATCATCTTGGCCAAAAAATGATTTCGAACGAAAGATTATATGAGAAAATGGAGGCAATGAAATGGAGTGCTATCATTGGAAAGAAAATGATAGATTGGCTTGGTCAATTGATGAGACTTGAAAAGCAAACGCCAGTTGGGTTAGCCTTCTACGAATCACTGCGACCAGTGCGAAGAAAGAGAGGATGACCATGCTCAACTTGGTTCAAGATGATAGAAAAAAATCTTGAAGATTTTGCATTAGTAAAAATCAAACTAAACTCAATAAGACACCTGATGGAACGATTGCAACGCTTGAGGGACCTGCTGAGGACAGAAGCATATGGCGAAGATAATTGAAGGACACTATGACTTACGGTTAAGCGTTAGAATATGTATAGATGATGATGATGATGATGATGATGATGATGATGATGATGATGATGATGATGATGATGATGATGATGATGATGATGATGATGATGATGATGATGATGATGATGATGATGATGATGATGATGATGATGACGATGATGATGATGATGATGATGATGATGATGATGATGATGATGATGATGATGATGATGATGATGATTGATGATGATTGATGATGATGATGATGATGATGATGATGATGATGATGATGATGATGATGATGATGATGATTGATGATGATTGATGATTGATGATGATGATGATGATGATGATGATGATGATGATGATGATGATGATGATGATGATGATGATGATGATGATAGCAAACATGGATTGTTTTTTGGGCATAAGGTAGATTGCAAGGCATCGCATGAACTTCGTTAGGAACATTGCCGAAAAGACTGATAAGACTTTATTGCAAAAATGAACTGTACCATCTCTCCATCTGTTAATGGAATAGTTTGCTTCAAATCTACCCCAGTTGAAATCTCTTTCGGTGCAATTTTCTTTTTCCTTATCTTAAATCTTCCTTCTTTCCATTTCCTAACCATCTTCTCCTCAGGGTTCTCTTCTTTTCCATATTGATAAATGAAGTAGAAAAAGAGACAGAATGCAAACATTGATGGAACGAATGCCAGTGCTAGAAAAATATCGAAAATTTTTAATTATTATGGAGTTTTGCTTTTAATTTACAAAATGGTTAGGAAGTCGTTCTCGCATTTCTAGTCGATCATTCAGAGTTGCGTGTACCGCATGCTGTCTCTTAGACCAAAGGAAAACTGCGCCTAGAAATTTTGGTAATTGGTTCGTATTTCATCCAACGGTCAACGGTCTATGTCACGCTGAAATATTGCATGTCGAAGAAACTTTTTGAGCAGATCATGAGAAGGAACTGACTAAAGCAAGGCAAGTGTTTTGATGTGTGATTGCCTTCACATGGGTACAGTGGACACGATTTGGGTGTTGATCGTGCCCACCTGGCCTAAATGTTCCTAAATTGATAAGTGTATTTCGTTACCTTCCTAGTCTTCAGTTCATTGTTTATCTTCTGTTTCTTTATTAGGAGCCGACGGCTTGCTCTCGATAATTTGAAATGAGCCAAAAGTCCGCGCTCTGAAAATTACGACCTGAGAACTAGTTCCCAGATCGACGCGGCCTCCCAACGACTCATCTTTAATGAATTGAATGAATAAATGAACATAGTTTGACAATTTTGATGATATCTTTCAAGAAAGAACAAACCTTTAAGTCTCATTGAATAACCTTTAAATTTTGCAGTCGTTACTTGATCACGTGATCCATAAAGTGTCCCATTGGTTCCTGGTATGACATGTGACCAACGCCAATCATATGACAGTGTTGTCTCGTTTGCATTGTTTATGAAAACTTTGTCCGTTACTGTATAAATGTGGCCTGAAAGAAGATAAAACTTATTCTCGCTAGTCTTTGAAACTGAATTTCACTGAATTTAAATTGCAATAGCAAGCAAATCATGACAAACCCCTTTCCTTTCATTTTCCACACCCCCGTTTAAGTGCCCCGGTGAGAGGTCAGATGTTCACCGGAGTCCTAGTGACCGAAGAATCTTGTCAAATTTTCACCGGGGAGCTGGTGGGGAAATGTTTCTACGTGGAAATTATTTCTCAGAATTCTCTCCGTGGCTCGCTTGTTTTTGCAGCCGAGGTTTCACTTGTGAGGTGTTTTGTATCGGGGGGGATTCACACCTTGTCCGGGGACTGATTTTGCTCCATTTTTTCACCAGGGAAATCACTGGGTAGAATGCACCGGGGCACTAAGACGGGTATTTTTCCTGATTTCAGGGTCTAAAAGATGAGTGATTTGACCTGAAACATTTCACATTTACGTGAGCCTTTGACTGATAAATTAATATTTCTGTTTGAATATCGACTGGGTATTTTTTATTTGATAGCCCATCAAATGTGTTCATGGATTTTAGGAGAAATCTTAAGCCACTTACGAGTAAACTCAAGGACCGAGATACAGGGGGGTCCAGGGGGGCCATGGCCCCCTCAAAATTTTCATTAGTTGCTTCAGTAAATCTTTATTCTTTTATTATTTTAGTATTTCAGAGTATCAGATAGGTACTCCATGTACTTATGTCTGGTATATCTCGTTCAGTTTCTACCTTTCACTAGTTTAGGAAGCTCTTTGGGGGGTGTTCACATGCTACAAAACTTGTTTCACACCAGAAACATGGTGCTATTAACTCTACCGTGGCCTATGGTAGATTAGGCTTTGTTACCGTTGTGAAGGATGTGTACATTCCAACGTAGATTTACCTGTAAAAAGTTAATTGAAGAACAAAAATTGGCGTTGTTATAAGCAAATCTGAAGAACGTGGTCTCAAATTTTCCTGGGGAGTATCCCCAGACCCCCTTCATGGTTTTGCTTGGCTTTGCTCTCCACCAGGTTTGCCCATGGCCCCCTCAAGTAAAAGATTGTATCTCGGTCCTTGAGTAAACTAAATTGGTATGACATAAAGAACATAAATCTCCTTGCCTCCTCCTTGTGTTTGTCTTCCGTTTTACCTTCTCTGGGGCGGCAAAGCTTCTTATAGGTCCAACACACTGCAAGCGCTTCGGCTCGTCGTTTCAACTTCCCGCCACAAGTCTCAAGTTACAAAATCTCGTTCTGTCTTGCTCCTTCGCAGCTATTGTAACTTAATACTTTGGAGGAAGTTGAAGCGATGGGGCTGAAAGAAGCTTATTTGCTGCCCCAGAGCAGGTAAAAGAAAGACAGACACAAAAAGGAGGCAAGGTGATTTACATTCTTCATGTCATAACAATTTAGTTCACTCTTAGGTGGCCTAAGATTTTTCCTACAACCCGTCATGTGTTGACCGTTTTTACTCGCCTGGTATTGAAGTTTAATAAACATACCTTCTGAATCAGTATATTGCCCAAAATCATGTGGTGAATAATAAATTTGACTCTTCCACATATTCAAATCCAGAATCATAACAATAAATAAGATTCCATAATTAAACCATTTCCCTGAAATGTTTATTTCAATTCCTTCTTTGGATTTTCCGCAACAACTTGGAAGAGTGAAGCCAATATCCCCTGTACCAACTCCTGGAAGTTTGATTTCCGTACCACCAGCAAAATGAGGAAATTCCCAATCCTGTTGAAAAGGAATCAGAAAATTTATGTTTTTTAGGTTATTTGATTCACTATGGATGAGTTTGGGTTGGTTTCGATTTGTTTGGTCACTTTTATTTGGACCGGGTAGAAATTTCAGAATTTTGAACTGGGAGGGGATGCTTATCGCTCCCATCTTTTCCCGAAACCACAAAGAGATCATCATGATCATCATTATTATTATCATGATCATCATCATTATTATCATGATCATCACATCATCATTATTATCATGATCATGATCATCATCATCATGATCATCATCATGATCATCATCATCATCATCATCATCATCATCATCATCATCATCATCATCATCATCATCATTATTATCATCATTATTATCATTATTATCATTATTATTTATACACGAATACCTCTTCAGTTGCAAACCTCGTGCAATGTTTCTACTAAGAATTGAAGATGGTGGGGTAAGCTGTCTTAAGGCACTGGAATAGACTAAGCTAGGGAAATGCTTGATGCAATCACGACGTCTTTAGCAGGATTCAAAGGTCATCAAGAATCACTGATCGAAAATCATTTACCTGCATAACAATCAAAAGATTAAATTTTCTTTCAACAGTTTCAAACTTCGGGGCAAAGAGCAGAGTTCGAAGACTAGCGCTCAAACGATAAAGGCCAAGAATCATCTACCTGCATAACAATCAAAAGATCAAATTTTCTTTCAACATTTTCAAATTTAGGGGCAAAGAGCAGAGTTCGAAGACTAGAGCTCAAACGATAAAGGCCAAGAATCTTATACCTGCATAACAATCAAAAGATCAAATTTTCTTTCAACATTTTCAAATTTAGGGGCAAAGAGCAGAGTTCGAAGACTAGCGCTCAAACGATAAAGGCCAAGAATCATTTACCTGCATAACAATCAAAAGATCAAAACAAAGAATCGAAGATGCAAGGCAAGCTCTTGAGAATTCATTCGTTGCAAAAAAATGTTTATTCATTTCATCCCAATCGAGGAAATTTGTTGTTATTCCTGTAATGACGACAGCAGTCATTCCCAAGGCGGTGAACCAAAATATGATCACCCTGTTTTGACCTTTGCACCAAAATCTTCGCAATCTTTTCATCCAATTTACATACTTCTTTTCCTGCAAGAAATGATTATAGAAGTACGGTAGCTGATGTTAAGTTCGTCTCTGAGACTGTTCTATGATAATGATTTTCTTTTAAAAATTCTCAGATTGGAAAGGATTGGATAGGTATCAGGTAAAGGCGGGAATTTTGTAATAGATTAATCAATATGAAAATCAAGTGGAATTATAGTGGTGAAATGAATGAATAAATGAATGAATAAATGAAGGAATGAATGAATGAATGAATAAATAAATGTATGAATAAATGAATGAATAAACGAGTAAGTAAAAGAACTTTCTTTGGTTTTGTTGAGTCCATGTGCTCGATACCTGATTTCTCTTGTTTACACTCTATTTAAATTTGCAATACATATTACTAACAGATCCATTCTTTTGACAAGCTGCTTTAAGTTAATACTATGACGATACCACGGGGAGCAAAAACTTTGCATACCCCTAAATCAAAACTATGTCTGCCTTCATTAACTCTCAAGCCTTCAATGCATTGTCAAAATAATCACTCTTACCTTAAATCATGCAGTAGAAGAAGGTCAAAGTTGATAGGTTGGTGTGAAAGTCAGTTTAATAGTTTACAGGTCAAAGGTGAAAGGTTAAACTTCAAAGGATATAAAGTAGAGAGTGTAAAGGTTAAAGATGTTTTCAAGTTTATTCACCTGTAGCATCATATCAGTGACCATCCACGCTGTGATGAAATCTCCAAGCCATGTACAAATAGCTGCAACTTTCATGAAACCTTGATTTGTCACATGCAAGTTGTTATCACTTTTGTAGCGCGCCATGTCAATCCCTGCGGCATCGAGACATGCATCATAAATTAAACTGAACATGAATAATGATAGAATTGTGGTAAGAAAAATTGTCATCCATGAACCCTGGCCTTCTTTGGTGAATAATTTTGCTTTGAACTTCGAACATAGAAGCCATTTGTGTATAACAAGTTTGCCGAATATAAGGCCAAATTTTACTGCTGCAAGCCAAAGGATTACTTTGAGAGCTGCAAAGCCATTTTCAGGATACCTGCAAAGAATGAAACAAATAACGACAATATTAGAAAAATGCGAATCTTGAAGCTTTTAAAAGATGATTTAAAAGATTAAAGATTCATTCTCTATCATTCTAGGGTTCCATGTCGGGCTGGCGGCTGATCGACCGTTTTATCAACAGCCTCATTTATGCACAGCGATCAGGCTCTTCGTTTTTTTTTTGTCTTTTGTAATGTTTTTTTGCGTTTAATTTCTACATAATTGTAAGTGTCACTCATTGTAAGAACTCGCTGACTTCGTGTCCTTTCCTCCAATGAGTGGCACAGTAGTTGTATTTTGTTGCATGTCTTAATTTCTTATTTGATATTTTTTCTAAAAAGATTAAAGATTGCAAGTTTTTAAAAGAAAGTTTAAGAGATAAAGCTGTGAAAATAAACTTTATCATCTCCAAATATGTTTCGATCTTTGAATCGAGTTTGGTCATTTTTTTGAAACACCAAATACCAAATAGACTTACTTGAGGAAAACGAAGGAATAGATATTTCCAATGACATCAACTTTGCAGTCGGTAACACTGTGAGAAATAGGATCTTCAGCGAAAATATAGAAGTTCAGAATAGTAACTGTACAGGCTGTCAACAATCTCAGATATGGATGTCTGAAGTAATATCGAAAAGATCTTCTCTCAAATTCTGCCTCTTCAGCTTTCAGTTTCAGAACTTCATCTTGGGCCTAAGGGAATAGGGAAAATGCTTATTTCAAAGTCTTGTCAATGGGAACAAACAATGAGACACCATGAAGTTATGATTCCCCGCGTGGCCACATCATAAACAATACTTCACTCCAAGGAGAAGTCTTAAGCAGAAATTAAGCAGGCCGATGTTTGGTGCATGATAACTTAGAAATGCAAAAAATTGCCTGCCAACTAAATTCTTTCCAAACAGGAAACAGCATAATCACGAAAACTGTGGTTCTCAGGAAATCTTCATTTTTTGGTAAATTTGCTTTGATAGATATTTGCGCTGTTGGTTGAAAAGTTGGTTCAAGTTAATGAAGCAGACAAGTTCCAGCAAAATGGGGCATGTTTTTAATACTGTGAAAAGTAATTTAGTTTCTTTCCAGTTTTTTATTGATGATGTTTTTGGGGTAAATCGTAATGAAATCATTTTCAGAGATTCAGTTTCTAGACTGACGCATGCATGAAAGATTTTATTTCAACATAAATCTCTGTTTTATTGACTAATTGAAAGAACATATTTGAATATACAAACCAGATATTTTTGGCTAAGTTCTTGAAATTTCCTCAATTCTTTTAGTTGATCTAATGTGATTGGTTCAATTTGATTCATCTTGATCTTCCCTTTGCAATGTTTATTTCTTCATCTTAGTACTGTTTCATAACACTTCTGCCTTCTAATGCTGTCTGATGCTTTCCCCTTTTCCTAATTTACTGCTATAATCAGCATCTATGATTCTACCATCTGTTTTGACAGTTCCTTGGTAACAAAGACTACATCTGATTCGTCCTCATGAGGCAAGGGGGTCAACTCGAAACTATACAAATTATTTTTGTGGGATACAAATCCCTTCTGTCTGTTATTTAATTTTGCAAGACGGTCATGATAGTAGAATTTATTACTAATATTCTAAAAGCTGTGACAGAACTATTTGTAAACAACATTGAAGATGCTGCACTACACTCAGTTTTTGAGCAATGAATTTTTGCGAAAAGTTTTCTTTCAAAAGACACCTCTGGGGAACCATTTTGGAAACAAGGTCGCACTGACCTTTTAATGCCATCCCTGCCATTTTTAACTGGGGATGTTTTTATGCTACATTTTTAACCTTTTGGATTATGCGCATACTAACCGGTTTTGTGTTGTACAGGAAAATAGAAAGCTCGAGGTACAGACCGAGCTTGCGAGCTGTACAATGACAAAACCGGTTAGTATGAGTTTTATTATCTGATAGCTGCTACTTTTGACCAGTATCATTTAGTCAAACACATTTGGTTACTGTCATGCCGTTTGAGTTTATTGTGAATCTCATAGGCCTAAAGCAGTTGCTGTGGCGACAAAAAATGCGTCCTTGTATCGAATTATACAAAGCTACGGGAACCGGCAGGAAAGGTGCGATTAACCAATAGGAGTGGCGGGATTCTGTATTGCCTCGTTTTTGAAACTTCAGTCAGGTAATGATTTTAAATATTTTACATACATGCATACACACATACATCATCGTCGTCCATCAGTCTATCAGAGTTTGTCAGAGGAATCCTTGCTTTGATTTGAATGGAGTTTGGTGGAATATTTTTCGCATAGGTTCCAAATCTTGGTGTGAAATATCATCATATTTTTTACCCCCGTTTTCTAGCGAGATAGAGTAGTTTCTCGTTCACAGTTTTATGGTTTCTGCATTTTCGATAACCCTAACTCCCGTTTAAAGATCTTTCTGTTTGTAAAGAAATTGATCCCAGAAGGAGTTGGCCAAATTCATAAATAAATTATTTCATCACTAAAACGATAGTGGATTGGTTTTCCCATGTGATTGTAATTTGTTTGAATTCTTATTAAATTCCGATTTGCGGTAACTCAAAATAACACATTGAGATCAATGAAATCAGTTTATAGAACTCTGAGACTTTTGCATAAAAAAGTTTGTTTGATATGCAGGTCAAATCGCAGCATTTAAGCATAACTAGTTAGGCAACGCAGTTATGATTCAGGATATATGACCCTGCGGAGAAAAATTTATATATTTTTCTAGAGGAGATTACGCTAGCTCCTCCATAGTAGTAAATATTTTTTCCTCCACAAAAGAAGAAAGCTGTGGCAATTAACCACAACGGCAGTGTCTAACCACCCGTGATTTAAGTGCTTTTGTAGACCTGCGCTCCAGTGACAGACAGCGGCAAGGGGATACAGTGTTGCGCATCAAATATACTCCATGTTAAATAATGTTTTTGATCAGATTATTAATGAATAAATATAATGGGTGAGTGAGAAAACTGTATGCACTGTTTGAAGTATTGTGCAGAAAAATGTGATGCGGCTAATACACCTTTTAGTTATTCTGAAAAGAATCCGAATCGAACGATATTATGCTACATTTTGTAGAATTTTCGAATGTGCATAATAGTGATTAAAGACCTAACGCCAATCGATCGAATGTCGCGTGTAAAAATGTATAAAAATAACGCTCGATCCAGGCTCTTTTGTAGAATAGCTAAAAGGTCTATTTGTAATATTTCAATTCCATCAACTTACTGAGGCTTCTACCTAAAGGAGCTCTATCAAGCAGTTGACTGATTTAGTGAATAAAGCTTGGACAAAGGGAAGGAGATAGAGCCCAGACTTTTTGAATTTTTCGCATGATAAAAATTTAGTTCAACTCGCGAAACATGATCTCTTGCCATACAAAATTTTTATTCGCCTTTTATAATGATAGGCAATAGACCTTTTAGCTATTTTACGAAAGAGCCTGGATCGAGCGTTATTTTTATACATTTTTACACGCGACATTCGATCGAGTGGCGTTAGAGCTTCTTTCACCATTGTACATATTCGAAAATTCTACAAATGTGATGAAATATCGTTCGATCCAGATTCTTTTTTAGAGTAGCTAAAAGGTCTATTGTTAATGAGACAGATTGTCTTGAAATTTTAGAGACTTTTTTGTGATGTAAATTTTGGACTTTTGATGCTGAACATTGATGATAGAGCATAATTATAATTCAACCTATATCAATTCATGGAAAGGCAATGACCGATCTTAGAAACATGATTTTTTAATTCTAATAGCTGAAAAGGGGATTGAATTGAACGACACCCCTTATAGTTTTAGCGATCGAGATTTAAACTTTCTGTTAAATTACATATCGTAGGTGCATTAAGTTCACAGGTCCTTGGTTGATAGCAGCAAATTCATTTTGCTGAGCAAGCTTACCTCTATAAATATGGTTTTATTATCATTATCATTATTATTATTATCATTATCATTATTATGATCATTATTATTATTATCATTATCATTATTATCATTATTATTATCATTATTATTATTATTATCATTATTATCATTATTATTATCATTATTATTATCATTATTATTATTATTATTATTATTGTTATTATTATTATTATTATTATTATTATTATTATTATTATTATTATTATTATTATTGATAAAAACTAAACCACAATCAAAGTAAACAGAAAACGATAAATAAAAAGAAAGACTGTTTAAAAGCAAACGTTTCGATCATTAAAATCTTCGTCAGTTTACATTGCCAGGACAGCCAAGTATTTATAGGGTAAAAGTTACAGACTAAAAATTACATAAAATCACGATCAAAAAATCCCCCGAGATCCCACTTGCAATACAATACCAAACAAAAACACCCAGACCATTTAAAATTTCTTTGCCAGCCCAAGTTTTCGAATTCAAATAAAAGTAAACAGTAAATACCCCAAGCCTTTAGATTTCGACATTGGAATGGAAGCTCTTGATATCATTATTATTATTATTATTATTATTATTATTATTATTATTATTATTATTATTATTATTATCATTATTATTATTATTATTATTATTATTATTATTATTATTATTATTATTATTGTCGATTCTCAACACAAAGCATTTGGCTGTCTTTGCTTTGGATTAGTCACTGTGAAGGCGGGCATCAACCAGCTGCCAAGGAACTCACAGGTCACTGAACCAGACTTTTAGGAACCAAGTACCAATCTTAATAATCTTGCTGTCCCAAGTAGAGCTGTTTTCTGCACATGCTCAATTCGAATGTCTATCCCAATCTCCTGCATAAATTTCCCAAACCGATTTGTGATTGCTCCCAGCGCTCCGACTACAATCGGAATTATAGTCACTTTCTGCATTTCCCACAAACGTGCAATCTCATCCTTTAATGGTTTGTACTTATCGATCTTTTCTAGCTCCTTCTCACATGCTCTAACATCTCCAGGTATCGCAACATCTATGATTTTAACTTCTCTTCTTTGCTTGTCTACTACAACAATGTCCGGTCGGCGGGCCTCAATCTCTTTGTCACACTGAATCATGACATCCCACAAAATCTTATAGTTGGCATTCTCAATGGCCCCATCTGGCTTGTGGTCATACCATTTGTTGGCTCTGTCCAGTTCATATTTTTCACAGATGCCCCAATGTACATACTTGGCAACATTATCATGCCTCCGTTTGTATTCCCTCTGCGCCAACATGCTGCATTCACTTATAATATGTGAAACTGTTTCATTTTTATTGCCACACATTCTGCAAAATGGGGAGTCGATGGTTTTATCAATTTTGAATTTGGTGTAATTTGTTCGGAGAGCTTGCTCTTGTGCACTGAAAATCAATGCTTCAGTAGAGCCCTTCAAGTCACTTTTCTGTAGCCATCGCCAGGTGTTGGCTTTGTCTTTGCCCTCCATTTCTTTGAGGTATTGACCATGCATCGCCTTGTCTTTCCAGGTGTTAATCCTTTCTTTTTGTTTAAGTTTTTTAAACTCGTTTGGTTTCATTGACTCTTGGCAAAGTGGTATCGTGTTGCTATCCTTAACTGCAATGAGCAATGGTTCATCATGGTTTCTTACATACCAACCAAGGCTATTTTCTTCCGTGACAACACAGCTCTTGCAACCTATCAGCCCCCTACCACCTTTACTTCGCGTTACGTATAACCGATCAACGTCACTCTTGGGGTGAAACTCCTTATTCATAGTCATAATTTTCCGAGTCTTTCGGTCCATCTCATCAAGCTCGGCAACATTCCACTTAATGATACCTGCCCCGTATCTCATTAAGGACACTGCCCATGTGTTCATTGCCATGATTTTATTCCTTCCATGTAGTCTACTTTTCATGATAGCTTTTGTTCTACGTACGTATTCTTTCCTGAAACATTCTTTCATCTCACTATCCTTGATTATTATTATTATTATTATTATTATTATTATTATTATTATTATTATTATTATTATTATTATTATTATTATTATTATTATTAGCAAACTCAAACCATCACCAAAATAAAACAGAAATAAAATTAAGAGAAACACAACTGTTCTATGTCAGACGTTTCGATTATAAAATCTTCATCAGTGTATTTACAAATCTAGACAGCCAAGTATTTATACTCTAAACATAAAATTTGCATTAAAATGTATTTCTAAAACCCAGACAAATAAAAGAAAAATTAACATTTTAAAATCCTATTGAAATGAAAAGAAGTTTTTACATAAGAACAAAGCGGTTCCGAAACAATGAATGATTTCTGTGCCCAAAATACCCCCAAGTGGCCTTCCAAAGTCTCCTACTCCCTGTTTAAATTTTTTGGATTTGGACTGACTAGAAAGAGAGTGAAAGCTCTGCGTGACAAGAACTTATACAACCCGAGACAGAAGGCAAGAGTGCAAGCTAGTGACCCTCCAAGGATTTGCTTAAGTTGCTAAATCCAGGATAGCTCGATGGGGAATTCCACCCCACCACTACGTGCAATTTTGCACGAAGTCAGCCAGCCAACACCCCTGCCATTATGCTGCCCATGATTTTCAATGCAATGGTAAGAGAACTAAGCAGTGCCACAAGCAAATATATCCAGCTCAACATCGGCTGCCCTCTCATTTAGGCCATTTGGTGTAAACAAACCCAATTTGTATTGCCAAAAAAGCTCCTTCCTGCGAAGGGAGTACACATCCTGTGCTCCATCAATGAGGCGAATAACGACCGAAAATTCACCATGGTGGCCTTCCTCGAAAAAATGAGAGAACAAGCTTGCCTGAGGGACCGCCTTTCCCGTATTAAGAGTACCAGCATTACGCTTCTGTTTGTAAGTCCGAAAGTATGATTTGTACACGTTAAATCTTTGACGAAATTTTGTTTTAGTGCTGCCAACATACTTTTTGTTGCAACATGTACATTGCAACATATAAACTACGTTTGTAGAATTGCAATCGTAAGCCCCTGAAAAATTCTTGAAAGATCGCGAATCATTCGCATTAGAAAAACTGCAGCCCTCTTGAATAATAGGGCAAATTTGACATCTCTTACCACTGCATTTAAAAGTTCCTTTTGGCACCAACTCCTGATCTTGAGTTTGCAACTTAGCGCGAACCAAAGTGTCTTTAAGGTTTTTAGCCCTCCTAAATGAAACGAAAACTTTTCCGCCAAATTGCTTGCGATGTTCGTCGTCAACGAGGAGAATATTAGCGCATTTTCGCAAAATATTGCTGACCCCTTGAAGTGCCGGATGGTAAGTTAGAACCAACGGTATCCTCGTGTCATCCTTCTGCTTGGAGATCCCATTTAACAGGATTTCCCTATCCAATTGTCTGACCTTGTCTAACTGAATGTCGATTTCCCCTTCATGATACCCCCTCCCAATTAGCCACGATTTTAAATCACCCATCCGTTCGTCAAAAAATGAATCTTCGGAACAAATACGCCTTATGCGAAGGGCCTGTCCGTATGGGATGCCCTTTTTGGTGTGATAAGGATGACAAGAAGAACGGTGCAGGAGCTGATGTGTATCAGTCTGTTTTGTCTGGGTTTTAGAAATACATTTTAATGCAAATTTTATGTTTAGAGTATAAATACTTGGCTGTCTAGATTTGTAAATACACTGATGAAGATTTTATAATCGAAACGTCTGACATAGAACAGTTGTGTTTCTCTTATTATTATTATTATTTAATAGTATTATATGTTATGCGAGTTTTAAACAGTGTATAAATTTTTGATACACACTATTTTACAGTGAAAGCGGCCGAAGTGTACCACCTATGTTTTCAATATTCAAAATGGAATCGTATCTTCATCGAATTTCGTTTTCTTTGCATGACAGAATCCTTGAATAATCTTATTCATTGTGGTTTCCAAGGGAAATAACTTCTATTGCAATCCACTATGCTTCACCTGACGGAAGCAATATTTAAATAAAACAACAGGCAAACAATAAAGTAATGTTTGAATATTCATCCAATCATGAAAATCTATTTTCAAATAAACTTCGAATTATCATGATACGCTGTTTTTGCTTTGACTGTAAATTGCGTATCATTTTAATCATTTCAGCACGACAATGAAGCTTACAGCTTTCCTGAATATTTAAATAATTAATAGATAGAAACATAATATAAATAACATTTATCTAACGAATGAATGGAATTATCAATGTATAAGCAAAAGAAAATATATTCTAAATATCACTTAACGAATTTTTCTAATCACTTCTGCACAACAACACAGCTTACAGCTCCCTACCTCAATGATTAAAAGAATGAAACATGACATGATTGAAATTTATTTAATAAAGGAATGAACTTGTGAGTGTGTGAAATAACCACATGAAGAGATTCCTAAATATTACATTCTCGCATGTTTCTTATCATGACCACACATATTAAAAGATAAGGGCTTCTCGAATATTTATATGATTAAAAGAATGGAACATATTATGCATTTAGTAAATGAATAAATTTAACATTTAAAAAATAACTATAAAAAGTATGCTCTAACAATTATTTGACGCATGTTTTTAATCATATCCACACATGTGCAAAGCTTAGAGCTCCCTTACTATTTCAATCTGGTGATTAGCCACCGTGGCTGTTTTTCAGTCTCAATTTCACATCATATTCATTTAGGCCCATTTACGTTCTGGCATTATTCATAAGACTTTTGGAACGTTGTCAACCATCCTTTCTTTCATCGATGAGTTTATTCATTAACCATTAACTATTCGGTTTGTCTTTAAAGCGAGAAAAATCCTCCAAATTCATCATTCCCTGTGGATTATAATGTCTGGAAACCAATCGACTTGGGAACTATTACAGTCTAGTTTAGCAGGATATGACATCTTTTAAGTTTAATGTTGCATAATTCAGTAGTCGCTATCTGCTTTGAAGCAGATCATATGTAGCAAACAGTAGATGTCATGGGGCTCAATGAGAAATTGTTTTTCCGTTTGATTTTTTCCCACGAGTCGTTGAATTATTCAAATATGGCCTGTTTCAATTTTATGTTATTCTCCTGACAATTATCAACGTTGTCGCCATGAAAATGATAATATCAATTTCTTGATGGATGTAATTCCAGGGCGATTATAGTTGCTTTTAAATATGGAATTCGGTATCTATTTGAAATATCATTCAAACATAAGCAGTTTAATTTTGTGTTGTTCTCGTGCCGATTATGACTGAAACATTAATTTTTTGGATGTTAACTTGTAGAGCATCTATAGGTGCTTTTAAATACAGAGTTTGCTATCGTTTTAAACTATTATTCAAACATAAGCAGTTCAATTTTGTGTTGTTTGCCTTACGATTATGTCTGAAAAATGAATTTCTTGCATGTAATGCTAGAGCAACTGTGGGTGATTTTGAATATGGAGTTAGAACTATTTCTTAGATTTGGGCTGTTCATTTTGCAATTCTCTGAAATGCTCAACGGTAGAAGAATCATAATCATGGAAGATTTCTTTTAAGTCATTCAGTCGAAAGAAGTACTTCATAGAATTTGACACTAGCCATTTTAAACACTTGAACAAAGACTGTGAAAGAATCTCATTTTAAACTCCCTCCAGGATGATATATTTCATCGAAAGATCAAGAAATAGACAACGAGTTTACCGTTCTGTTCTTATTACAGAGCATAAATCTATTTACATTGCTGATAACTTACTTCTAATAAGTTATAAGTTTACTAATCATTATCAAATACTTATAAGACACTTTGATTTTTGGGGCTTCAAGGTAGAAGAGGGGGGATAAGGGATTTGATCGCGTGTTCCTAATATGCATTGTAACCGGCTAAGTCAAACAAATTTACACGGTTATTGAGCTGTTGCATAAACAACTTATCAAATTAGCAGCAAAATCACTCATGTGTTAGACCCAGATGCTTGCAAGGCTCAGTATAGGAACAAGGATTCCATGTTAAAATCTGGTCCATGTTTTACATGCCATTAAGCTTCAATTTCCTGTTTTTAAACGTCAATGGTAAGTTATTCCCCGACCGTAATCAAACACGGAATTCTCATTTCCATACTAACCCCCAGGGGAGGGGGGTATATGACTTGCGGATGGACGGGATCTGCCGCCCAGTTTTCAGATGGGTACCCTCTTCTAATTTCCGAAACTTGCCACCGTACCCGCTTATATGATGAATTTTGGCGGAAAACGACCAATTTTTGACTATTTTTCGCCAATTTCTGGGTAACCTACCCATATGGGCGGCACATACCCGTACCCTCAACATGTTATGTACCCCCCAGGACTAACCCCCTGCTGGCACTTTGGTAATTTCTAGTAAAACATAAATGTTTTTACCAAATAAAATTTCACATCAAAGTTAGCCATTGAATGAAAAACGTTTTGGTTTTAAACATCGATCGTGCACTTTTTATTCCACATCCCACGAAACATGCTTGCTTTTTTGACTTCCCCGATGCAAACGTTTCCTACAGAAAGAAGCGGCTCTAAAAGTCACAAACATGACCTCCCTTTACTCCGCACATTCCTTTCAGAAATAATCACGCTGGATAGTTAAGGAAATAACAGGATAAACGAAGGATATCCGAGGACTTGCAACCGTCTCTTGAACTCTTTAAGCCATTCAGCATATGGGTTTCAGTTTGGTCCCAATGGGTTTCAGTTTGGTTCCAGTTTTGATCGGCCAGCAACAGAATTTCATAACCCTCTGATTTCTGTTGTCATGTCTAAAGAATACTCTAACCCTAAGACCATTTAAAGGAGAAAAAGAAACCTCTTTCCTAGCCGTGCTCAAGAACACAATCTGCATGAATATCTACCGATAAAATTGCATAAGCCTGCTCGTTTTTCTGTGAGATAACAGTGACCATTCTCAAAATCGAGCAAAGAGATGGGAGATTATTCCTTGTGAGGCTTTGTTCTCTAATTTTTTGAGCCCCATGCATGTTTTCTTCTATACCCCAAGATTAAGTCTTTAAAATGGAAAGAATTTGCAGATTTATCAAATTTTTTATAGATAATCCTGAAGCACCATCTCGTCTTTATTTCAAAAAATGAAGCAATCCTAGTTTGATATCAACGCATATTCCACAAAATAATTTCAAATGAGATTTCACTTGAATTACATGTGAATCGCACCCGACATTTAGCAGGGGGTACCTCACCCAATTTCATTTCAATCTCGGATTCCTCTCAGATCCCCTCGATGATACTTTAGATCTCCGTGGGTAGGGCTGAGTCGGCTAAGAGTCAATTCCTAACGGATGGAAAATCATTTTGTTCGCCCTTGAGTCCCTGTTTTCACCTGTGAAACCTAATAACAATATGAGACTACTTACGATCTTGCTACAAACTCAAGCTATCCTTGAATTCCAACTAGTATTCGGTCTTGCAGATACAAATGTCGAATTATTGCGTTCCAAAGACTCTCCATCGCTTACGAAAGCTGTATTGTATTAGGTTGCACAGAGATTTCGTTGTATGGTTTGGAGATGTCAAAACACATTTAGATGGAATGAAGGCATTTTATCCCATTTGGAAGTGATGATACACTAAAAACATATTTAAAAAGAGTTTCGAAGATGCACCTTTTGACTTGTCATAAATTTTCTTCTCAACTTTCTCAAATAAGTGCCTTGGATACCTGAGCCAAAGATATAAAAGAAACTGGCTTCTTGTATGGTATCGGTTCGAGCTGGTCACTTTTTAAGCCCTCCACAGAAGCTAGGAATGTTAATGTGCGAGGAAAATGAGCGCTTATGCTTCCTACCCGGGTAAGATGGACACTATCCCACAATCTTGCCAGTTTAGTATTTCTGCTTTCTGATATAGTCTCACATTCAAGCTGAAGTCATTGCATGTGGGACAAACTTTAAGCCCTCCGCAGCAGCAATGAATGTTTATTCACGTGCAAAATGAGCGCTTTTACTTCCTATCCAGATACTACGGACACTATCCCGCATCATTAACTTTTTAGAAGATTCAGTTGCTAGCTATGATTTTATCTCACATTCTAGCTGAAGTCATTACATATGGGTACTCTCTCTACTGACATGACAAACTTTAAGCCCTCCGCAGCAGCTATGAATGTTTATTCGCGTGCAAAATGAGCGCTTTTACTTCCTATCCAGATACTACGGACACTATCCCACATCATTAACTTTTTAGAAGATTCAGTTGCTAGCTGTGATTTTATCTCACATTCTAGCTGAAGTCATTACATGTGGGTAATCTCTCTACTGGCATGAAAAACTATGCAGCAGCTATGAATGTTTATTCACCAGCAAAATGAGCACTTTTACTTCCTATCCAGATTCAGTTGCTAGCTGTGATTTCATGTCACCTTCTAGATGAAGTCATGGTATTTGTGCATTCCTTTCAACCTGCGAGCACAACGAGTACTTTTACTTTCCAGGCAGATAAGATGAAGGCTATTCACATCATTACATTTTTAGAATATTCACTGACTTACTTCACTTTGATATCACTTCATATGTCATAGCTTCACTGAAGTCATGCTATTTTCATATTTACTTTAACGACACCACTAACTGTTATATACAATCAACTTAGATACCTTTTGACTATTTACATTACAGTACCTCTCCATAGTCGTACCTACGATGCAGACTATAAAAGAAGAGTAGATGGTTTTACCATTTTACGATACCTTTAAGTTATCCTGTTTATCTTCCTACCAACATAGTTAGCTGTGCCAATGTTTGGGATATATATTACATCTGATTCTATTTTCTCGCACCAATACCTAACAGAATAAAAATGAAATTTGCCGGATGTCTTAAAGTGATATATCGTCGCTTGCCAATTTTCGCAATGAAGAGTTGTGAATAACTCAAGCATAACTCAATTTACGACAAAAAGGCCAACTAAGACTTGAAAGTTTGTATCATTTAAGCTATTCATAACATTCAAGAGTTCAGATAATTTTACGTGGAGATCTCTTTTTATAAAGTCATGAAACAAACTATAGATGTTGTGATTAAGTATCGTTCAATCTCCGGCATTGGGATAACGAACATGGGATCGATATTCGACTTCTTAGAATCTTGAACAAGCAACTCATGTTTTGATCGTTTTCTCGGAAAAAAGTGTACACATTTGGTCGGATCCAGCGATTACTATGTGAGTTTAATGAATGACTAATCATTTTCAAATTATTCCTCCATCGTTAGCTTTAATATTCCGGGTGCGCCAGAAAAAACTTCCCGCTTTTGAAAATTCGTCTCTTAGCACCAGGAGTGCTTTACAGATTTGGATTATTCAACTTCTAGTTAGCAGCCGAAAGATTGAAGTATTTTTGTGATTTTTCTTGCCGTCTTGCCAGCACTAGAAGTATCGGTAAATTCAACTTTATACAAATTTCATGGTTGTAAAATAACTCAAATAGGGCCTTAAACATTGGGAAAATTAAAAGGATTCTCCTTACACAGAACAATATGCAATGGGCGTTTCATTTCTGTTTCATTCATTCATTCATTCATTCATTCATTCATTCATTCATTCATTCATTCATTCATTCATTTCATTTCATATATTTCATTTCACTGTCAAGACTTATAAGGCATCAATTTTCAAACAAATACCCAAGATTTTCAGTCCCATAACACTACGTGTGCAATGGATATCTCTCACCCTTGAACAATTACATTTTCTCTATTGATCTGTGTGAGGAGTCCTTTATGATTTAATCAATGTCTTATGCCCTTTTTCAATCATTTTACAACCATGAAATTTTTGTAAAATTCAATTTACCTGTATTTCTAGTGCTCGTGAGACAACAAAAAAAAATCACAAAAATTCTTCGATTTATCGGCTTTTAACTAAAATTTGAATCATTCAAATCTGTGAAGTACTCTCAGTGCTGCGAATTTTCAGAATTAGGAACTTTTTTCTGGATCATCTTGTAGATACTTTATTTGTTGATAGTGGCTGTTGCAGCCGAAATTTTAATGCTGATGTTCAAATTTGCCTCCGCGCCCACACCACACCTTTGTCATTTTGGTCTTAGCAACTCTCTAGCACATTGATTTTAAAGCCAGCGTTGAAGAGAAGTGAAAAATGGCACAATTTTTTTGGACACCCTGTATAGAAACGTATGAAGGATTTAATTGAAATTAACTTCTGCATCTAAGTCAGCTTTTCTGCTACCAAATGAGTGCTATTTGGCGTCAACCAGTCAATCATTTTTCATTGTGAGATTCGGCAATCAACTATACATCAATTTTGGGACAACCCTTATACTTATGAAGTTTCTAGCATCAAGATCTAACAGGCATAAATTGAAAACTAAGCAAAGATGTCTTAATACGTTTTTCTCTTTGCCTTCTGTTGCAAAACCAAACGCGAACAACTTCTTTGTCTAGCTTCAAACCTTCAGCAATGCCAAACACCTCGAGCGATGATGGCTTCGGCTGCCTTTGAAAATATCGTTCCAGCATTTCCTTTGCATGTAGGCCTATTGTTGTTCTTCTCTTCCTCTTTCTCTCGGAGACTGGCTTGTCATTGTTAACAACACCCATCGCCTCTGCCTTCTCTAACCACGCCTCCAAAAGTGGTTTTAATTTGCATGCGTTCTTGTAACTTAGTTGAAGGTTTTCAAACCTACAAATTGTCGTTTGACTAAAATCTGTTCCATCGCTCAACTTAGCTAGCGCTGCTCCTACATTTGTTTGCGTGTATCCCAACTTGATCCTTCTCATTTTGAAGCCAGTTGCAAATCTCTCCAGTTCTTGTAATTCCTTTGAGACGACGAGATGTGTTGGGTCTTTTTGAGCACTTTCCAGGTGTGTGTTTTGCAGCTGCTGGTTGAGCGAGGCACTGGTTGGAAGCGAGGCGTGGGGATTACGTGCATCCGAGACCATTGTTTGGTATCCTGAATGGTAATATGATGTCGGTTGACTGATGTATGATGGGTAATTTTGTAAATGATTTGTTGTATCATGGTGATTGAAGAAAGATCTGTAGGAATTGTAAGGACTCGTAGATTGAAGACCGTATTGCATTTTTGTTTTAAGATCCTATGAAGAAAGAATATGATATTTTAAACAAAAAGTGTATGAGCCAGAAAAAAGATTCCACTTTTGACATTAGCGTGGACAGTATTTAACGGGTTTGAATGAGTCAAATTCTAGTTAAAAGCCGAAAGATCAAAGTATTTTTGTGATTTTCCTCGCTGCCTTACGAGGCCTAGAAATGCAGGTGAATTCAAATTTATGGTCACAAAATGACTGAAAAGAGCTTAAAACATTGATCAAATCATAAAGGACTTCTGGCACAGAACGATCAAGAAAATGCATTTTTTCATGGGTGAGAGATATCCACTGCACGTTTATTGCTATGGGATTGAAAATCTATACTATTTCTTTGAGAACTAATGTCTTATTACTCGAGAGAGAGGTGATCGCCCATTGCAAACTGCTCTATGTGAGAGAGCCCTTCCGATTTGATCACTGTTTTAGGCCCTTTTTCAGTCATTTTGCAACCATAAAATCTTTATAAAGTTGAATCTACCTATGCTTCTAGTGCTTGCAAGAGAAATATATTTCCCCATCTAACACAAAAATCTTGAAACAGATTTTGCTGGTGAATTTTGTGGTAAAAATTCTTCAAATAGCCTTAAATAGCGGACTCATCAGGTGTGATTGTCACGTGATACTCAAATATCTTTTGTTGTATTCAGTATAAAACAGCCTGGTCATGTCATTTATCTGTTCTTCGCATGAACCAAACTGAGGAGTGTGTGACGAAACGCGTATTTGGTGTGATAATTTCATATGATAACGTTGTTGGTAAGTGATTATTTGAGGTTTATCTTTTATTTCGATTATTGTTCTTTTACAGGAGTTGATAGTGTTTCCCTACAGGTTACATGTTTATTGTACGTCCATGGGTTTATTATGATGAATCCGCTATTTAAGGCTATTTTAAACAGTACTTTTTAGATTCATCATTGCAATTTGCTAATGAAATCGAGAACCTGCCTTTCGGAGCAGAAGATTCAGATGGCCTTCCAATCCAGCCAAACGCACCATTTTGAGAATTTCTGAGTGAATCAATCACAATTTCCCAGTGTATCAAATCTACAATTTTGAGAATTGTTACCAATCAAACACACCCAAAGAAATATTTTGTGGAACTAGTATCAATTGCTTTGATTGATAGTCTATTTCAAAGTTATCAGCAATCGCAGACAAAGCTGCAAATAGAGACAAACAAAGTAACGATGCCCTGAAACCATTATGGCTAACTGTTAGTTGTGAACGTGGAAAAGGGATTGTTAAGAGAATTCACCCAAGCACATATCGAAAGAAGAGGGATGCATATTTTCATATTCATTAAAGATATTGCAATACATCTTACATTCTACTAAGCTTTTTATTTCTGAATACCATACAACACTAAATGGACGATGCTATGGGAAGCGAAATTCATTGAATATTCCCATGACCATTATATGAAGACACCAAGCGTTAAACCAGGAACCTCGCCGCGATTTTAAAAGTGCAGGGGCTGAGTTGCGAGCCAAGCGAGGAAAAGGGGATCAGGGAGCTTGCCCCCGGAAAAATTCTTTGAGACCACGCCCTTTAGATCACCGGAAAACGCCTTTACGTGAGAACTGGCGGCTTTCATATTGCCAATTTACCGTTGAAAGGAAGTCTGCTCTCATTCAAATTGGGACATTTGAAAACTTGAAGACGATGATAACATTTACAAGTGAATATCATTTATACAGTGTTACTTTTGGACAACATAAAGTTCCTTCAGTTGGTCAGACCAGAGCCAAGTTGTCCCTTGAGGAAATTTAACATCAAGAGCTCCAAGGTATGAGATTCTGCTGACGTAAAATTCCAAGCTGGTTACTCTGTTATTGAATTATGAGGGAATTTCTCCTAGAGAGGGCCCCTTTAAAGAAACCCTAAAAATGAGCCTAAAATCACAAGCAAATGTTTGGTACTAGTTTTAAAGATTTCATTATGGGTTTAACTTTTTTTATTGTGAATATTGAATAACCATTGAAAATAGCTTTTTAGCTTTATCATTTTTCAAATGTATGCTTAACTTATTGTATAATGTAACTAAGATATTTTTTATTGGAGGGCCCCTTGAAGATCAACCTTTGTTGAGGGGCAACTCTTCCTAAATAATGAAATGAATAAATAAATAAATGAATGAATGAATAAATAAATGAATGAATGAATAAATGGATAAATGAATGAATGAATTAATTAATGAAATAAAGTAGTATCCCTGCCTTACAATAATTACTTGAACACGTTTCAGCACGTGCTATCCTCTCGGGATGATGAAAATGGTCGGGAAGGATTTTTTTATGCTCCCTAGGATATCATTTACATCCTGCCATTGGGATAACTCATGGTGAAGCACGTCAAATTCAATGCTGAAGGCAGAAAATTTAGTCGTGACTTAAAGCCTGCATTAAAGATTTCTCGAGAAAATCCTCAATAACTTGAGAGCAAAGTGGCTGATTTTAGCCTGGTACATTTTAGAATGGATTTGAGCATGTCTATCATTAAATGATATAGTTGCCGATGTCTTGATATGCAAGGAGCAGATGCCTTTCAAACGAGAATCGTTTTTACTCATCCGGTGGTAAGTCTCTTTTGATAAAGCCTTGATTTCAAGGTCGGTAAACGATTTCCAAATGAGCAATGGTCCTAACTCTATCACCTGGCTGCTAAATTTTGCGGCTGGTGAGATGAGAAATTCATGGATCAACTACATCTTTGTCTTAATGTCAAGGATTCACGATAAATAAACTTGAAATGTAACGATGCCTTCATTTTTATTACTCCTACAAAGTAACCTGAACATTTTTGTGAATGAAATGACCGAATTATTGATTCGTGTTGTTAAAGGACGTGAATAGTCATTTCTAATGCCATTATAAATTCCATAAATTTTGCCACTTATAAAACTCCAGCGTTAACATTTCCAAAACCTTGAATTACAAAATTATGACATATAAAGTATAAATGATCAAACCTCAGTTATTGAAGATGATTTAGTCATCATATCTCGTTTAGATTTCATGATGAACAACTCTCAAAACTTAGGCTTGTTGCCATTTATTTTGCAATGGTCACAAGAACCAGCTGCCTTAAGTAACAGATGTCTGTGAACGCAATTACGTTTGGAGCTTGTAACTTATGATCACTTTGTCGCGTGGACTGTCTCCCGCTTCTCCCCTCTTCCCTCCCTTCTTCCCCCTCTTTCACAAAGATATATCACGTGGTAGCGTGCTCAATTACTAACCTTAGGGTTTGTGGCTTGAGTCCCCATCCGGCCCAACTTGCTTCTAAGAATGGGGAAAGTTGCCAACTCTCTGTAATATCCTCAACACAGAAGGACTTGATTGAAAATGTTTCATTTTATCCCGAGACATTATTCCGTCTCCTTTCATTTCCTTCCTGTGCAGCAACGGTTTTTTCTTTTTTTTGTACCGGGCGACCCAAAAAAGGTGACCCGACGCAATCTGTTAAAGAAAAATAATTAAGAGACCGATTGAAATTCTTAAAACATTGTTCTGTGGCTAAAAGACTACCCTACACTATGAGTATTTTTTGCAAGTTTTTTCGGCACGGTCAATTTCGTGAATTAAGGATTTGAGGAAAAGGGCAAGGCTGACATCCCCAAGAAGTCGTCGAAAACAGAGGATCGACTTATAGCCCGTTCAGATCTTCAAAACAATGAGGGGATTAATTTTTTACGTCCCTTAAATGAATTTTCTACGCTAGTGGGGATGACATTTTCATTCCCCCAACGGCATAAAACTTGCTGAAACGTCTTCAGGTCATAACCGTATATTCGCAACAGTTTCTCATCAAATCTGAACGAAGTTACCTATTTCAGCTGCAAACAGTTCTAAAATCATTGAGCACGTCGGCTATTGACAATGGTTGCGTTCACATTCAAGGTTTGTTTTTGCGTTCATGCTTTTGCTTGCGTAAACGCCCTTTTGTTTGCGTTTTCCTGTTCAGATTGATATGTCCCTTGGATCCAAAATAGCAATTTGCTTTTTACCTCTGAAATGGAAAGGTCAGAATCCATCTCGCTTGCATGCGCGTGTAAGTAATCTGCTTGCTAACCAACAAGCTTTTTCGCATGAGCAAGCTTCTTTCTGTATGCAAATATTTTGCAGTCCGAACACTTTGAAGGGGCTAGTATAGCGGATTTCTGAACTTCGCTCCACCGGAGGTAAACCGATCAAATCCGACAGTCCGTAAAATAACAGTAAATTGAAGTATCTGAACATTCATTATAGGGCGAGGAAAAGTTGCAACTTTCGGAAAATTACCAATGTAACCAAAAAGGACAGATTTTGTAATATAACAACCGTCACTTTGATTGACACCCCAATTCAAAGCGGTTAGCGACTGCAGACAAAGGAAATTCTCTCAGCCAATGAATCAAAACAAACACGGCCGCAAAGTTGCCTGAAACCAGTAGGGCAAACTCTCACCTTGTGCAAGCGAAAGGTGGTTTTGAAGAGAAATTATGTGTCTATAACGAAAGCAGAAGGGTAAATCTAAAGTTTTGTTGCAAGTATTGTATGACAAAATTCGTCCGTGTTTATGTAACCAATGTTCAGAATTCATCAGGATTAGCTGAAAGCGTTACCTTGCAAGAGAGGACAAATAAGGTTACTTTTGGGTTAATGGCACAACATCTTTGAAGCCGTTTTACTTTTAGAACTGTTTCATTCTTAATTATTTCATTTTAAAATTTCGTCAGAAGTAGAAAGATTTCTTGAAGATATGAATACAAATCTCCAACTTTCTAACATTTACTACAACGTTATATTTCAAACGAGGAAAAATAAGTTTGTATTTCTTCTTTTAGCAGAACCTGCCAAACCTTTTATTTGATCCCAAGTGTTGAATCCAGAACTGTAGTTATGTTTTTGTTTTTTTGCCATTAAATTTCAAAACATTCGCACTTATATTGCTTTAATTGTTGAAACTTTCGCCTCATTTCCGAGGCCTCGTCAGCAAGTAAACACTCGTCCAGGAGACTCAATGCTCAGGCAAATCTCAAGGCCTTTTACATTCAAGAATGGACCCTTTAGCTATTCTGATAAGAATCAGAATCGAAGGATGCTTTGCTACATTTTGTAGAATTTTCGAATGTGCACAATAGTGATAGCAGCTCTCACGCCACTCAATCGAACTTCGCGTATAAAAGTCTATAAAACATAACTCGATCCAGGCTCTTTTGCTAAATGGCTAAAAGGTCTATTGTTACTAATGTTGAATTCAAAAGAAGAATAGGGAAATTCGAATATACCAAGACGTAACAACGACAACAGTTTCCTCGATGATTATGACGTTGAAAGTGATCTGAATATCATTGGTTGATTGTCGAACAAACGTAAACTAAGTTTGAATACTACCGATGGTTAGTTGCTGATGAGGCCTCAGAGATGAGGCGAAAGCTTCAACAGTTAAAACACTCTAAGTGCGAGTGTTTTGAAATATATGGCAAAGCAAGTTCAGTTTAGCAGGCGGCACTAAATGTCATATCCCTTCTGCAAATATTGAACTGAATCCTAACCCTAACCCCAAACCCGAACAAACCCCTAACCCCAACTTACCATAACTAACCCCTACTTACCCAAAAACCGCGTTCTGAAACTAACCCTAACGCTTAACGTATGATAAAGAACAACATAACATTCGAATGCCGCCCGCTAAACTGTACTCTAGCCTGTATCGCAAACAAACAAAGATATAACTACGTAAATAAGGTTACTTTTAGGTAAACGGCACAGAAACAGTTTTACTTTTGGAACTGTTTCATTTTTATTCATAATGTTCATTTATCCTTTCAATAACTATTACATTCATAAGATGATGATTAAAGGAGATGATTAATGGGCTATTTGATTAGAAAAATCATATTCATCGTGTAATTTAGTTTGTTCATAATTCATTCTGCTTTGCTATTGTTTCGTCCAATCAAATTATCAACTGAATAGGAATGGTCATATTAATCGAAGTTCGACTCGTCGTTGAAAAGTTAGTTGTTACCGCAGAATGATTTCAGACATCAGAAAGTTTGTATGTTATAATGTTTAAAGATATCATTAGCATTTGCACTGAAAGAGCAAAAAAATGAGAAGATAGGATGACAAATCAAATATGGACAACTCTGCCATTTAACGTAATGATTTGATGATCCATGTCTACCTAATATCCACTGTACCAATTTGTGCCATGACTCTTATGGCACAAATTGGTATAGTGGATATTTGCTGCACAAACCTTGTAGACACAAAGAAATCAAACACAGAGAAAAGTTAAGAGTGACAAATTGATGAATGTTTAGATTTAGGTTTTATCTGTAAGATTTTGGCGCTGTCTAGTTGACCGAATATTGTCCTATGAATATTGTTGACACTAAACAGGCGAAGAAAGAAAAATGTGTAAATCATGAATAACTTAGAGAATTATTGAAATTTTTTGATTCAGTAAGTTTTATTAAGATGACTCTCATTAAGAAAGCCTTGCCGAAGAATTGTTTCGGGAGAAAACTACGAGAAGGCAGAAGAAATTCTCGAAAGAAATAAAACGATGTCTTTCTTTTGTTTCTTGCCTCTGATGGCAAAAGATGACAAATTTAGTTCCGAAAATTGTCATCTGTGACAAAGTATCTTCCAAGATGAGGTCATGTTTAGTGAAATGGAGTTTCTCAAAATGTCGATTGACAATGACTGAAATCAAAAGAATAACTTTGCCCATTAACTTTCATCCATTGTTACGATCAAGATGAGAAGCGTAAATGAGTTGTTCTTTTGCTTTCCGTTCAAATCAGATCCCTCCTTAAAAGAACATCTCTTTAGATTTGGCGGAAATCTCATTCTCCTTTACCAAATTCGCCGCAATTCTTAACTCGCAAATTCCCCCCAAGTCATAAGTCGTCTTGCTTTCCCGCTTTCATGTCATTCAAAACGTCGAAAATAACGGCCCGTTCAATTCCTTTAATCATAAGTTCAAATCTATTCAAATAAATTACTGTGAATTGAGCGATGAAATTAAAATTCACATCAAGCGAAGAATAATGATCTTTTGACAAAAAACATGTTTAAAACTCATGGGTTTTATAAACTACTACATATTGAAAATAGCAATGATTGAAAAACATTATATTTACTTACCATTGTGAACGCACTCATATCTTTAGAGGAAACAATCTTTATCTTTGTTGGAAGTGTTGAAGGGTGACCGAGCGAGCGAGTGACCGATCCTTTCACTCTCTGTTGAATAATGAGTAAAAGCGCCTTAGTGATTTAATATGAAGGAGTTAAATGCGTTGTGTGTTTTCAGCCAAGCTTCCTCGTCACATCGCACACTGTACTCCGTTACTCACTCGGACTTTCTAAACACAGGTTCTCCTACGCTAAATAAGAATTTGGGTAGATTAGACCAAAGGCGGGCATAACGCAGTTACAAAGGTGTACTTGTTCTCTATGTCTCCTGCCGAATTGAATGACGCTCGAAAGGGGATGATTCGCGTTGGATGAGCTCGCACGGCATCCCGCTGTGTGTGACCGTTCGCGTCATTTTCAGTTTTTTCATACAGGTCGAGCAGAACTATGACCGCGCGCACACAATGAATTTATGCCCCAGCACGTTTCACCGGCCCGCATATCTGCACCTGTGCGCGATAAATTGCGCGGTAAAATCACTTATAATTCAGAGAAATTTTAAACTCTTTTGTCTTGTGCTCTTTAGGCCTATTTTTATGTCCATGTGTAAACAATTGTTTAAACATGTTTTGCGCTTTTTGAGTCAAATTCAGCGTTCTAAATGTATGCACTTCGTTAAAACATATGGTTAAAAGAACTGCGAAATCATATTCAGTTTATTCTTTAGGCCATTAGGCCCCTGTACATATCCAAGTTTTCATTTTCATTTTCATTTTATCAATATTTAAACACGAGTTCCCTTCAGCGAATTGATAACCTGTTGACAATATTTCTATAGAATAATATGAGAAAAAGAAAAAAAATTGGAATATTGCTGCTCTACCAAGGGGTCGTGTTTGGATCCTGTGAAAGGTTACAAAGATAATCTCTAAGACCTGTTCTAAAACGAGCGATTGAGTCTCTTTCTCGAACGTTGTCAGGGATAGCATTCCAGTTTTTGACACCAGAGAAGTAGAAACTTTGCTTTAAATATTCTAACCTAACTTTAGGAATTTGCAGATCTCCATGGTTTCTGGTTCTATACTCTGAAATCATGGATCTTTCAGTGAACTCACTATTGCTTTGAACACAATTTTGCGCATTTCAATTCAATTGACTGTCCTAAATCTGTGCTTGTTCTCTGTGTCTTTTATATCATATTTAATTTAAAATGCATCATATTTAAAAAGCTGCGAACATCTTTTTCATTTTTTGCGTTTTCGTTTCGTCAACTCATTTGACATTTCACATTTTTAGGCCTATGTTCTTGCCCATCTGTCAACGATTATTCTAAACGTATTTTTGCGCATTTAAGTTCAAATTCAGCATCCGAGTAAGTACATCATATTCATAAAATCTAGCTGTGTATAAGCATTAAGAAAAAGAAACTGACTATCTAAAATCGGGTTTAGTGTCGTAAAGTTGTGCATTTCGTTTCAAATGCCGAAGACAGCAAATTCAGTGACTTAATGTGAACCAGGGGCGGCACCAGCCACCAAAAAGTGGGGTGGACAAGAGAACGGAGCGAAGGGAAAATGGGGGTCTGGGGGCTTACCCCCAGGGAAATTTTTTAAGACCACGCCCCCTAGAACGTCGGAAAACACCCTGTTGCAAGATAGGATAAAATTTGTGTTCATCATTGACTTAATGTGATAGACTTTATTTGCAAGCCCTAATTTACTTGAACGAGAAAGCAGAACGAGAAACCGTGAATGAGAAAGCAGAAAAGTTCGATTTGACTGTATCTTAATTACCTGCACACGTATATAGGTGAATATTTTGATTACCTAAGGAACAAAATCCCATATGGTTGGTTGCAAGCTACACAAACCAAATGACTACGATTGATCCCTGAATTGTAAAAGAAGGGGAACGAGTACCGATCCCTGAGAAGCTAAAAACGACCCCCCCCCCCAACCTTTTTTCATCGAATTTAGACCAATTAGAAAAATTATCTTCAAAAAAGTGGGGTGGACATGTCCACCCCAGTCCACCCCGTGGCGCCGTCCCTGATGTGAACCAACTTTGATCATTTCAGTTGACAAAATCTTTGCCCAAATAATTCTACAAAAGTGAATAGATCAATGTTCGACAACAAACTAAAATTTTGATATATTTTCTTCTCGTATTCGTGACTCCAAAGTGCTAATATTAATGTTTAAAGTTTAAAGTTTACGGCCAATTTTTCTTAACCAAGTTTGTGTCAAACAAATTGTGCAAAATAGACCTTTTAGCTATTCTACAAAAGATCGAGCGTTATTTTTATACACTTTTATACACGGGGCTCGATTGAGTGGCGTCAGAGCTTCGGTCACTATTGTGCACATTCAAAAATTCTACAAGTTGTAGCAAATTATCGTTTGATTCAGATTTTTTTCAGAAAAGCTAAAAAGGTTTATTTTCAGATGGATTCTTATGAACACCAATAGTTGAATAAATTAAGCTTTACTTGAATAAATTAAGCTTTACGTTATTTCGATATTTCCTTCTTCTTTCGATACATGTTAATTTCTCTCATTATTAGCATCTTTTGCATATTTTAAGCCTCATTTGCATGTTTCAAATAATGAAACGAAAACATGATGAAATGCTGCAAAGCGAATGGATTCATCATCCAGGTGCTACGCTATATTTTGTTATCTTTTTTTTCTACATGTTCAGCTCGGCTAATCGACCGTATGAATTGCTGTGTTTTTACTGGTGTGTTAGTCAAAAGCAATAAATTATTTTTTCCTAAGATCTAGATGCCCTTTGTTTATCATGGACCTTGCCATTGCAGTAGAGGCGTGCATGTTTCATAAATCATGAATGAAAGACAAAATTATAACCGGTTGAGTTAAAACAAGTTACTTAGGCGGCTGTGGGATAAAAAGTAAGGGCTCGATGTTCAAAAACAAAAATTTTTATCGATCAGTTAAAGGCTAACTTAGATGGCAAGTTTTGTTTTGGTAAAATCATTCATCATTTAGACCTAGAAATTAGAATGATGCTGACAAGGGTTTGTACGGATGAGAATAGAGGATAGCACTAAAGATGGCGACGAGGGATTTTTTACCGAGATGCATTGCGCTCGAATTACAAATCTTTAATGATTCTATAAGAATTCGATTAAAGAACGCAGTGTATCTCGGTAAAAATTCCTCGCCGCCATCTTTAGCGCAATCGTCTATTCCAAGTTCGATTCTGGTCAGTGATTTCTTGCCATTAAAATTTCAATTCCATTTCTGAAACTTACAATTGCATTGAATTTGAATTTCAATAGCAAGTATATCACGGACCAGAATCGAAAATGGAATTATCGTTTCCATACAAACCCCCTTCAAGCATTTTCGTAGTTTCCTGGTATGAAAGATGAGTGCATTTACCAAACAAATTTTTCACATCTAAGTTTGCCTTTGGTGGATTGATATGCATGTCAATTTAGAGTATCGGCCGCTTACTCTTACAGTCCGCCAAACGTGTTATCTCTGTTTTGACTCAACATTTTATCTAGCTTTGTTCCAGACCCCTTTGGAACAATAGAAGGTTCAAAGGGGTCAACATGTAAACAGGGTTCAAAGGGCTACATGTAATCATAGCAAATAATCCGATTGTCCTTTTCGCTGTAACATTCTAGACTATTTTAGTTGATATTTTCCCAATTTTTTTCGTCTTTAGACCGTATAAGATGCATTATTGTATTGTGTTTTCACAACATGGAAAGGAAAGTGTCGTGAAATATTAAGAAAAGTGACGAAAATACTTCAAAGATAGAAATGCAAGAATTACGCGATATGGGCAACAATCTTTTTGCCGAATACGTCATGACGTGATTATCTGTTGATATGTATCCCCTTTTGTATTATCGTAACAGATGCCAAAACAGGCTTAATTACACACAAGTATGTACAGTCAGCAGAAAACAGTGGAATCCAAGAACAAGCAGCATGCTCCTTTGTCGCGCTTAACCCTATTTTGGTTGGGGGGCGAATTCCCCCCCTCCCCCTAGTAGATTTTTTTGATAACTCTGTCAGGAGAAATTTTATGGCCGTGAAACTTCTTGATTTTAGTAACAACAAATATGTCCAAAGGGAGCCAATATACAGGTAAAAAAATTGAAAAGGCTAACTGTCTTTGAAAGATAAACAAATATTGAATAAGAAAACCACGAAATGAATATAGACATGAACATGAATATTTTAATCTTATGAACAATCATAGCGGTGTTGCATATAATAATATAATAAAAATAATAATAATGATAATAATATATAATATAATAAATAATTTATTTAAAGTTGGCGTACAACTCTAATAGCTGTGTAAAGCTAATTAATGCCAACTATCTATCATACATATACAAAATGTTACAATGTTCAAAAAGGATTTTAAATAAAAAATGCTAAATAAAACCTAAACCAGAAATGTATGTTTTACACAATCTACATTCACACTCTATTGTGTAGGTTCTTAATTCTTTTTTAAAAGCAGTCAGTGATTGGGACTCTCTCGTGAATGAATGAATGAATGAATGAATGAATGAATGAATGAATGAATGAATGAATGAATGAATGAATGAATGAATGAATGAATGAATGAATGAATGAATGAATTAATGAATTAATGAATGAATGAATGAGAGATGAAATACATACAAGACGTTGAAGCAAATCTTGCAAAAGAAGATCACGGAAAACCAACTTTTTCAGGGACATTCTTGAACATGATGCATTTATTGTGAAAGCTCGATTAAGCCCTCGGGGGTAATTCAATTTCAAAGACTCTAGGGGGCAGCTTAAAGGAGAGGGGGCTTAATAAGAGAGGAGGGGCTTAATTCACAAAGTTAAAGGACAAAGGTATGTATAAATTGTTTTAGTTTTTTATTTCTTATTGTGTGATATAAAAATGCAATTTTACGTGTCAAATGCGCTAATTTGACACAATTTGAATCCGAGACCATGTCAAGATTAACATACAACTTGTCAGCTGAATAAATGAGAATCTATTTTAACTTCTGGTATTTGATAGAAGCGAGGGGGCTTGGTTTTAAATTTGGCTTAGAAGAGAGGGGCTATTGGAGGGAGCCCTTGATAGAGAGCGTACGAAGATAGAGCTTACGGTATTGCAAAATCAGTTTGAAAAGCTCTACTGAATCAAATAGGATTGAGAAATAAACGATTAGATTTTACAGAAGAGCTTTGCTAGGATTTTCAAGGATAAAATGAATGCAGAATTCACCACTACTCCATGTAACAATCTTAACGTTTTACGCCTCCTCAAATATTTTACTTAATCATTCAAAATCTCCGCGAGAAACATTACTCCAACAGATGACAGACAGTTATACTGTTTGAAATGAACATAGCATGAAAGTGAGGCAAAAAAGTAATATTTTTATTGGTGTGTCTGACTTGTGGGAGTGTAGCTTTGTCTCAGTTTTTACACTGTTGCTTAGGTCAGCTTTTTACTTGGAGTTTAACAACTTGTTTGAGTCAATTTTGAGAGGTGGTTTATTGTGACACAGGTTTCCCGTCAATGGAAAGACATTGGAACATTTCATTGAGACCTCTCCTTTGCATATCTTTGCAGAACAAGATCTTTAACTCTTAAATTGAAGCATAACCTGTGCAGCAGAGTAAAAGTGGGACGATTGGAATCAAAACTCCTCTAGGGCATCCACACAAACGGGGTGCAGTTTCCGGACATTTTGAACAATCACGTAACAATACCCTTATACAGTCAAATATTTCACACAGATACTTAAAAGGAAGAGACTTTCGTGAGAAATAACTTTCGCCAGCGCGAAAGCGCGAAATGTCGCAAGAATAAACTTTCCAGGATTAGATTTCTATCAAATTTTTACAGTGTCTAAAATGTTCCTCGATTCTTCAATTACTCTCCCAAACTTGTTCAATTACTCTTCCCAAGATATGCTTGTAGTAGCGTATATCGACAGAGTTGATATTAAAAAAGAGGTATATCATCATTTGATCACAATAATATTTGTTTCAATATCTTAGGAATTTCGCGTGAATAAGCTTTCACGAATTGGGCATCTTGGGAGATTTCACGAATAAGCTTTTGCGAAGTTTGGGCGAAAACGCGAGAAATGCAAAAGCCTCTTACCGCTGAACGTTTTGCCTTAAAGTTTACGAAGCAGTTTCAGGCATACAAGATTAGAAAAAACGAGGGAAGCTGTTAGGAAAGAGGTTTAGGCATGAAAGAGTGAAAGACAATTAAACCAGTGGTAGGATCATGTTGTTAATTCCTTGTATTAGCAAGAATATCCGACTTGAAAATCGTCCATTGTTCAAAATCAGGTCGTTGACGGTGATTTTCATGTCATATGTAAAAGAAATTAATTAAACAGTCCTACCTTACAAATACGAATTATTTCAAATGCAGGACTGCAATAAGTGGCGAAATTTCCCTATACAGTGGCACCTCCGTTAACGGACACCTCTATACAACGGATGCTTTCGAACAACTGACTTATATTTTGTCCCAGATACGGTATGAGAAAAGAAGACACCTCGCTAAAACGGACAATAATATTGGTGCGACTGGTGTCCGTTATTAAAAGGTTTCCCTCAAGCGCTGAATAAGAATTTATTTCAGGAAATCATAGATAACTAAGATAAAGCACATCTCCATTTCTCTGCTTGGAAACTATGCAGAAACTTTTCTCTTCCTTGGAATTTCCCACTTCAAAATTCTGGAGAAATTATGGTACTGCTTGGTAGGAACTGTACATTCTTCTTTTTCAAATTTATTCTTTTCCCAGCGTTGCTATTTGATTTATGTAGGGTGTCACAAAAACTGTGCCCCATTAATATGACTACTGCGGAGGAGTTGTAGGATCTATTGTCCCATTCTTGGTATAATTGAATAGAATAGACTTTAACTTTAGCATAGGGACCCTCAAGTTACGCTCATCTCATTGAGTTGAATTGTTGTTGTTGTTTTCGCTCCACTGAGGGCCTTATTCCCATAAAACTGTAAAAACGGCAACAAATTTCAATCGGCGACGAGATTCTGTCGCCCTGTCGTCTACCAATCAGCATGTGGCTTAGAGCAAGGCGGTTTTGCTGTTGTGGCTATATCAGTTCAGGCAAACAGCGTAACTACGATATGTAATCGAATCTGCTTGGCCACCTTGTTTGGCCACCTAAAATTTGTTTGATGATGTTTGATGAAGTTGATTGAGTCAAAAGCAAATAATTTTTTTCATTATTGTGTGAAATTTTCGCCAAACATTCTCTATTTTGTTGTCATCAATATGCCTTTGTGCATGCTCCGCAGCGTCTCGGTAACTGCACAGCCAACTACCGTTCATAGATTTCGAACAAAATGTTATATGAAGTGTTTGGTGAAATCATGTCAAATGTTAGTTCTGTTTGACCATCAACTCACAACTTGAAAAGAATCAAATGATGAATTTTGACAAATGACCACGGCTTTAGATTTTAATATCTTTTTAGCCAATCTGACCAGTGGTTACTGATTTAGGCCACATGTAAGTCAAAGAAATGATTATTTCAACAACAGCATTTGCTTTGCTCTCCAAAATTGTGAAAGTCAAGTAAATTTGAAAAAAGGTTGTGGCATTGTGTTTGCATATTTTTCTACATTTTAAAATAGCTTAATGTTATTCTTTTATCTTTGAAGAATACAATTAACCCTTTAAAAACTGTAAATAGAAATACTAAGACAGCAATCGAAGGACAGCCTTTCTTGCAGCCATGCCCTTGATTTTGGTATTTTTTGGAGAACGAATAAAATGCTGGTTTTGAAGCGATCAGTTTTTTTATTTTTATGTTCCACATTTGAGCAAAACGTTCTACATAAGAGCTCTTTCTGTAAAGTGTTTGCCAATAGGCATTTCTTACTGGTGCAATATTTTTTGTGTGCACTAGAATTTCAATAATGAATAGTCTCGTATGTTTTTCTATTGATCAGCAACCTCTGCTTTGCCTTTTAAGGCTGCTCTCCATATCCAGCGTTTTGAGCGCGCGGCCGCTGCGACCAAGATTGATTCCTGTGGTAGCGATCGCAAACGCCCGCGAATGGGAGTTGAACTCGTTCCTACTCCCAAAGCGCCCAAAAATCGGTCGCTTGAGATCAGATTGATCGCTAAAGTTTTATCAACCGCGCATGCCCTTATTTGGTCGCAGCGCCCGCGCGCTCAAAACGCTGGATATGGAGAGCAGCCTTTAAGCCGGTTTTCCACTAGGCGGAATTTTCCGCGCGCAGCGGAGCGGCTATTGTAATTGCATTGTTTATTTCTAACAATGGTCACGTCTGGTCGCTCCGCTACGCGCGTATTTGAAAGTCGGATTGACTTCAACTTTTCCGCCGCGTCATTTTCATTTTCATTTCATTTTCATTTTTAAATATTTATACAGGTTACAAAATTTCAGTAAAAGATAACTGCTTTACAAATTGACCTGTGCAAAAACAGAAAGCCTAAATTAAAGAGAATTATATATATATATAATGTACAAACGAGCATAATAGAACTAAAAATGAAAATATAATGTACCTCTCATATGAATTTTTTAAAGGTAGCCAGGGACGATGCCAATTTAGTTTCCCTATTCAGCTCATTCCATAATTTTGCTCCACGATACGAAAATGCTTTTTGGCCTGTGCTTGTTCTTAGCAGGGGTATCTGCAAGTTTGTTTCGGTAGAGCGAAGAATGCGATCACTGCCCTCTGAGCATTTACTGAAAAGTTCCCCTAAATATTGAGGAGCAAGTGAATTCAATGCCTTATAGGTCAACGTTGCTGTTTCTTTTCTGATAAGATCTTTGATTGATGGCCAGCCAAGATTTTGGAGCAGAGGGGCAGCAGAAGCATCGTATGGACTATTTGTAGTTATTCTTGCAGCTCTATTCTGGATCTTTTGGAGAGAATTAAGTTTGGTTTCACTACAACAACCCCAAACCGAGCAGCAATAACCTATGGCGCCAACCAATCAAATCGCTCGAAGGCTCTGACACATGACATCAGTATTCCACGAGAGGGGGAAAGCCACGGCGATTGACGAAAAACAGCTCTAAAAATATTTTTAAAAATTCTTGGTCATTGAATTTCTTGGAAATTGAACATCTTTGTTAGTACGCGTGCATTGTTTTAGAAACAACAGCCGCTCCGCTGCGCACGGAAAAATCCGTCCAGTGGAAAACCGGCTTTAAGCAGATGGAAACAACATGACGTAGGGTCTGCTTGGCTGCAAAAACTTGTTAGAGACATGAAGATTTCAAAGTTCGTGTGACATCTTCTATAAATACTCCGTTCCTTGTTGCATTATTTAGGTATCTTTGTGTACCGGGGGGAAAGGTGGGCATACCCTCTTTGACACATGATACATCATAATACAAAAAACTACCGATTTGCTTAATTATCTCTTTTGCCTATAACTTAGAGTTTAACTCAATTTTGAATATTTTTATTCATTTATTCGTAATCTAAACTACATTCTCTTACGGCTGATTTCCACTCAGTAGAATTTTTTGATCGGAGAGGAGATCCTTTGTTTACGTGTGAAAATGTTGCTTTGGATTTGAAAATAATGTTACACGTGAGTACTATTCATTGTGTCAAATTCAGTCCGCTCGGAAAATTCTACTGAATGGAAATCAGCCTTTTAATGAAGAATTCTCAAAAAGTAGCTCCCATTGGCATTTCCTAAACCACAAGTGATGGACTCATTTTGATCGATCTTTCGACGACTGGGATGGCTAAATATTTTTTTCATGGCTTAGCCATTGCTTTCTAATGATTTGGAAACTCTACCGGGTGAGTCAAAAAAAAACGCCCGGCGTTTGAAAGGCTACTGCTCCCTGAATATATGAGGAATGATATTTCCAAATTTTCCTAGAAATTTTCATAGAAATTTTCCTGGCTAAAATCGGTCACTCCGTTTAGATTTTGTACGCTTTACCTCACAGCGATGACTTTCAGCACGATTTAGCACGTGCTTTCGTTTTGGCGGGTTGAAAAGTCTTCCCCCTAGTGCGAATAACTTATTCAGGGGGATTCCATTCTCCCATGAGGACAAAATTCATGAGCTGATCCAAGAGTCATTATTGCTAGGTAGGAGAACAAAGGGTAATTTTGCTTGCTGTTTTCGCTCATTTTTGCAGGTTTTCGAAAGGGGCTTTCTGCAGAAAATCTCCTATTTCGACGGGAAGGAATGAAGGATTAAAGCAGGGTAAATTACTGAACATAAGTTGACATATCAGAGATAAAATAAGACAGTTTTCAACATCATTGCTTTGATATCCAGGGAACAGGAATTTTTCAAATGCCGGGCGTTTTTATTGACTCACCCACCCGGTAGATATGTTATCATACTTGTATGTGAATGCTGGGAGTCAAAAAGTTCTTCATGAATCTTCATGTATCTTTATGAATGTGGACAACGTTGCTTATGATAGTCTTCAACGTAGAGCTTGAGACCTTGTTTGAGTCGATTTTACAAGTGATTGTCGATTTTCGGCATAGGAAGGGCAAAATAAGGTGATTTACTGAAAAAAACACTTCAGTTGCTTTCGAGAAATAGATAGCCTGTAGTGTGCACGTATAGGACCCTGAGTTACAATTATTCTTTAGGGACGGTGCAAAATTTACTGTATGACGTGGCCGGTGGAGAAGAAAAAATCTTGAATAAACATCTACTTGCCCTGTATGCAGTTATTGCAAAAAACCAGCTACCCCGTCACCATTTCCTTAACCTATTGTACCCGGGGGGGGGCAAAAAATGCCCCCCACACAAACTTTTGATAATAAAACAAAAGTAAAAAGAAAGAGAGCTGCAACATCCTTGAATTTTCCTGTTTTTTAATTGGCAATTTAATTTTAGGTTTTTCATTGTTATGATTTAAGTCACGTGACCAGCAGATATCCATATTTGGAGAGTGGTCACAAAAGAAATCACAAAAACAACCAAAACTTCTTTGCTTTAACTTTGATTAAGATGTGTTGGGTACCAAACGATTGCTCATAAAAATTACATTCTTTTGATATATACATTATACATATTTGCTGACATCAGCAAATTATAACTTCTATGACGTAATTCAAATTGATGACGTCATATTTCTAATGAAGAAGGATAAAATTTCTCAATTTTGATATAAATCGATTGGCAGTGATGTTTCCTTTACTTTTAAGTCGTTTATTCAGGTTCCAAACCTTATTCCTTGAAATAATTAGCACTTGTTGCTTCTTAAGTACATAAGCTTGTAGCGACATGGTCCTATTGTTTGGTTGCCTGCCAACAAACCGCGTGACTCATTAGCACCAGATTCTATATTTAGACTTCAAATAGATGTTACTACCATTGTACAACGTTACAATGGCATTCTACTTATGGTTTTGGAGATAACTGGGGGGGGGCAGTGGTCTGACCCAACAAGGAGCCCGGGTACAATAGGGTTAATAATGTATCTGTCCTGTATTCATTAATAACAGATGCTAAGACCATATCGAATTCAATTCTTGCCAACGACAGATTGGTTGATTCCAGTATTTGTCAAGGAAAAAATCGACCTTTGAAGAAACATGACCGATGAATGTAAGCAACGGACACGGAAATTTTGCATCATTTTATGTACATCGTCCAAGCATTTCTCATCCCGTATTTGTATTTTTAACCCTATCAAGCCTAGGGGGGGGGCTGAATCAGCCCCCCCTAGCAGTTTTTTGTCTGTAGATTTTTACCAAGTGCATTTACAACACTGAAACTTTCTGACTTTTAGTTTTTATCTTTGTTACGATGTAAAATTAATTTTTTGAAAAAATCAAATTCATTCCAGGGGGTAAACGAGACCAGTTTTCAAGAGATGTATGTGTAAAATTTTGAATAATTCCTAATAAAATCTACAGCTAAAGTGATAAAATGATGAAAAGATAGGAATACATACTACTTTTGATGCTCTATCCAACAAATTAGCTCATCTTTAATTTGAACATATGGTTTTGCGGATTTTGGCACTACGCATGCGCGCATTCTTTGCATTCCTGTGTGATGACGTCATCACTTTTTGTTAATTTTTCTTCACAGAGCAAATACTATTTGGACATAGAATACAATCAAATTGGACTGATGTCCTTAATGCTTCTTGTTTTCTCACAATTGACGAATGAAAATTTTTGGTACTGAACCCTATTGACTTTGAAAATTGAATAATGTGACGTCATGGAAAGGTCACGTGACATATCTAAAAATAGATTTCATTTTTGGGTTCATCATACGTTGTTCTATACACATGCAAAGTTTCAAGGCTCTAGGTTGTCCAGAACAGAAGTAAGTTAGGGGGGGCCGAATCAGCCCCCCCCCCTAGGCTTCCTAGAGCATCAAATACCCTAGGCCTGATAGGGTTAATCCTGCATGACATACAATTTTGTCTTCAAAATAAAAAATTCTGTATTTCAAACTTTTGAGTTTGTAACATGCTAATGCTTTTCAATTTAATTGCTTTAAAGAAATGATAATACTGTTCTGTACAATCTCAGGAAAAGTAGTAGCCCCGTTACGTTTTGTACGGGTCATGTCATAAAATAAACATTGCACCGTCCCTTAAGGCATAGATCTGCCAAAGCAGTCCAAAAGCGGGACAAGCATTTTGTAGGGCACTCCATATGAAATGCAGATACATTGTGGATGTAACTACATGGGTTTGTGCTGAAGACACCAATCATTATCATCCTTTTAATGATGACCAAAAGGCGTGATTCAATTAGGTCTATGCTAGATCAGCCAACAGGTCACGGGATTTCAACTGCTGGCTTTTCGTTTGATGTAAAAAGTTAGATAATGATACGAAACAATTAATTATAGTGTATAAATCCATCGACTAAATGCCTCAAGTAGAGAAACGGTGTTAAAAGATTATTCAAAGAGAAATGACGTATTAAAGAAATTATGAATGTCAGGTCGTTCATTGTTTCTTAAAGACTTTGGCTTATAATTCAGAAAATCAATCCCAACTCACCATAAAAAGATCTAAATTAAGAGTATTTTCAGATTTGTGCAATCGCCGCTTACGTTTCGTTGACTTTTAGTGCGATATATCGAGAAAACATAAAAGATACATAATATCTTTCAGTGTACTGAGTAAGTCTACTCCTCTCCGATTAGCTCCGTAGTTCCGTGGTCCGTGGTTCCGTAGTCCGTAATTTCAAGGAAACCTTGCAGCAAAGAGAAGCATGTATCATGATTTGAAACTATATCCCCATTCAAAAATGAAAAATTGTACTGCGGATAATGTAAGACTGATTTTAAAAATCTCGACACTGTTTCCTCACTGAAGGTTTCGGATTTACTATCATTTACATTGGCAAAAATTGGTCACAAAATGGCCATACTTTTTCGAGAAATAAACGAGCTTCTAGAAGAGGGCCTACTTCGCCAGAAATAAAGCTATAGCCTTACTTTTTCATCAAAAAATTGAGATTCCCATCAAGGGCCTATTTTCGCGAAAAAGCAAAGGCTATAGCCTTACTTTTTGACCAAAAATCGGTATTTCAAAAAAGGGCCTTTTTTGCCAAAAAGCAAAGGCTATAGCCTTACTTTTTGACGAAAAAATCCGTGTTTCCAAGCAGGGCCTATTTTCGAAAAAAGCAAAGGCTATAGCCTTACTTTTTGACCAAAAAATCGATATTTCCAAAAAGGGCCTATTTTCGCGAAAAGGCAAAGGCTACAGCCTTACTTTTTGACCAAAAATCGGTATTTCCAAAAAGGGCTTATTTTCGCGAAAAGGCAAAGGCTATAGGCTCACTTTTGGACCAAAAATCGGTATTTCCAAAAAGGGCCTATTTTCGCGAAAAGGCAAAGGCCATAGCCTTACTTTTGGACCAAAAATCGTTATTCTCAAAATAGGACTATTTTCGCTAAAAAGGAAAGGCTATAGCCTTACTTTTTGACCGAAAATCGGTATTTCCAAAAGGGGCTATTTTCGCGAAAAAGCAAAGGCTATAGCCTTACTTTTTGACCTAAAATCGGTATTTCCAAACAGGGCTTATTTTCGCGAAATAGCAAAGGCTATAGCCTTACTTTTTGACGAAAAAATCGGTATTTCCAAGCAGGGCCTATTTTCGAAAAAAGCAAAGGCTATAGCCTTACTTTTTGACCAAAAATCGGTATTCTCAAAATAGGACTACTTTCGCTAAAAAGGAAAAGCTATAGCCTTACTTTTTGACCTAAAATCGGTATTTCCAAACAGGGCTTATTTTCGCGAAAAAGCAAAGGCTATAGGCTTACTTTTTGACCAAAAAATCGGTATTTCCAAACAGGGCCTATTTTCGAAAAAAGCAAAGGCTATAGCTTTACTTTTTGACCAAAAAATCGGTATTTCCTAAAAGGGGCCATTTTTGCGAAAAAGCAAAGGCTATAGGCTTACTTTTTGACCAAAAAATCGATATTTCCAAACAGGGCCTATTTTCGAAAAAAGCAAAGGCTATAGCTTTACTTTTTGACCAAGAAATCGGTATTTCCAAAAAGGGGCCATTTTCGCGAAAAAAGCAAAGGCTATAGCCTTACTTTTTGACCAAAAATCGGTATTCTCAAAATAGGACTACTTTCGCTAAAAAGGAAAGGCTATAGCCTTACTTTTTGACCAAAAATCGGTATTTCCAAAAAGGGCTTATTTTCGCGAAAAGGCAAAGGCTATAGGCTCACTTTTGGACCAAAAATCGGTATTTCCAAAAAGGGCCTATTTTCGCGAAAAGGCAAAGGCCATAGCCTTACTTTTGGACCAAAAATCGTTATTCTCAAAATAGGACTATTTTCGCTAAAAAGGAAAGGCTATAGCCTTACTTTTTGACCGAAAATCGGTATTTCCAAAAGGGGCTATTTTCGCGAAAAAGCAAAGGCTATAGCCTTACTTTTTGACCTAAAATCGGTATTTCCAAACAGGGCTTATTTTCGCGAAATAGCAAAGGCTATAGCCTTACTTTTTGACGAAAAAATCGGTATTTCCAAGCAGCGCCTATTTTCGAAAAAAGCAAAGGCTATAGCCTTACTTTTTGACCAAAAATCGGTATTCTCAAAATAGGACTACTTTCGCTAAAAAGGAAAAGCTATAGCCTTACTTTTTGACCTAAAATCGGTATTTCCAAACAGGGCTTATTTTCGCGAAAAAGCAAAGGCTACAGCCTTACTTTTTGACCAAAAATCAGTATTTCCAAAAAGGGGCTATTTTCGCGAAAAAGCAAAGGCTATAGCCTTACTTTTTGACCGAAAATCAGTATTTCCAAAAAGGGGCTATTTTCGCGAAAAAGCAAAGGCTATAGCCTTACTTTTTGACCTAAAATCGGTATTTCCAAACAGGGCTTATTTTCGCGAAATATCAAAGGCGATAGCCTTACTTTTTGACCAAAAAATCAGTATTTCCAAAAAGGGGCTATTTTCGCGAAAAAGCAAAGGCTATTGCCTTACTTTTTGACCGAAAATCAGTATTTCCAAAAAGGGGCTATTTTCGCGAAAAAGCAAAGGCTATAGGCTTACTTTTTGACCAAAAAATCGGTATTTCCAAACAGGGCCTATTTTCGAAAAAAGCAAAGGCTATAGCCTTACCTTTTGACAAAAAATCGGTATTCTCAAAATAGGACTACTTTCGTGAAAAAGCAAAGGCTATAGCCTTACTTTTTGACCGAAAGTCAGTATTTCCAAAAAGGGGCCATTTTCGCGAAAAAGCAAAGGCTATAGGCTTACTTTTTGACCAAAAAATCGATATTTCCAAACAGGGCCTATTTTCGAAAAAGGCAAAGGCTATAGCTTTACTTTTTGACCAAAAAATCGGTATTTCCTAAAAGGGGCCATTTTCGCGAAAAAGCAAAGGCTATAGGCTTACTTTTTGACCAAAAAATCGATATTTCCAAACAGGGCCTATTTTCGAAAAAAGCAAAGGCTATAGCTTTACTTTTTGACCAAAAAATCGGTATTTCCAAAAAGGGGCCATTTTCGCGAAAAAAGCAAAGGCTATAGCCTTACTTTTTGACCAAAAATCGGTATTCTCAAAATAGGACTACTTTCGCTAAAAAGGAAAGGCTATAGCCTTACTTTTTGACCAAAAATCGGTATTTCCAAAAAGGGCTTATTTTCGCGAAAAGGCAAAGGCTATAGGCTCACTTTTGGACCAAAAATCGGTATTTCCAAAAAGGGCCTATTTTCGCGAAAAGGCAAAGGCCATAGCCTTACTTTTGGACCAAAAATCGGTATTTCCAAAAAGGGCCTATTTTCGCGAAAAGGCAAAGGCTATAGCCTTACTTTTGGACCAAAAATCGGTATTCTCAAAATAGGACTATTTTCGCTAAAAAGGAAAGGCTATAGCCTTACTTTTTGACCGAAAATCGGTATTTCCAAAAGGGGCTATTTTCGCGAAAAAGCAAAGGCTATAGCCTTACTTTTTGACCTAAAATCGGTATTTCCAAACAGGGCTTATCTTCGCGAAATAGCAAAGGCTATAGCCTTACTTTTTGACGAAAAAATCGGTATTTCCAAGCAGGGCCTATTTTCGAAAAAAGCAAAGGCTATAGCTTTACTTTTTGACCAAAAAATCGATATTTCCAAAAAGGGCCTATTTTCGCGAAAAGGCAAAGGCTATAGCCTTACTTTTTGACCGAAAATCAGTATTTCCAAAAAGGGGCTATTTTCGCGAAAAAGCAAAGGCTATAGCCTTACTTTTTGACCGAAAATCAGTATTTCCAAAAAGGGGCTATTTTCGCGAAAAAGCAAAGGCTATAGCCTTACTTTTTGACCTAAAATCGGTATTTCCAAACAGGGCTTATTTTCGCGAAATATCAAAGGCTATAGCCTTACTTTTTGACCAAAAAATCTGTATTTCCAAAAAGGGGCTATTTTCGCGAAAAAGCAAAGGCTATTGCCTTACTTTTTGACCGAAAATCAGTATTTCCAAAAAGGGGCTATTTTCGCGAAAAAGCAAAGGCTATAGGCTTACTTTTTGACCAAAAAATCGGTATTTCCAAACAGGGCCTATTTTCGAAAAAAGCAAAGGCTATAGCCTTACCTTTTGACAAAAAATCGGTATTCTCAAAATAGGACTACTTTCGTGAAAAAGCAAAGGCTATAGCCTTACTTTTTGACCGAAAATCAGTATTTCCAAAAAGGGGCCATTTTCGCGAAAAAGCAAAGGCTATAGGCTTACTTTTTGACCAAAAAATCGATATTTCCAAACAGGGCCTATTTTCGAAAAAAGCAAAGGCTATAGCTTTACTTTTTGACCAAAAAATCGGTATTTCCTAAAAGGGGCCATTTTCGCGAAAAAGCAAAGGCTATAGGCTTACTTTTTGACCAAAAAATCGATATTTCCAAACAGGGCCTATTTTCGAAAAAAGCAAAGGCTATAGCTTTACTTTTTGACCAAAAAATCGGTATTTCCAAAAAGGGGCTATTTTCGCGAAAAAGCAAAGGCTATTGCCTTACTTTTTGACCGAAAATCAGTATTTCCAAAAAGGGGCTATTTTCGCGAAAAAGCAAAGGCTATAGGCTTACTTTTTGACCAAAAAATCGGTATTTCCAAACAGGGCCTATTTTCGAAAAAAGCAAAGGCTATAGCCTTACCTTTTGACAAAAAATCGGTATTCTCAAAATAGGACTACTTTCGTGAAAAAGCAAAGGCTATAGCCTTACTTTTTGACCGAAAATCAGTATTTCCAAAAAGGGGCCATTTTCGCGAAAAAGCAAAGGCTATAGGCTTACTTTTTGACCAAAAAATCGATATTTCCAAACAGGGCCTATTTTCGAAAAAAGCAAAGGCTATAGCTTTACTTTTTGACCAAAAAATCGGTATTTCCTAAAAGGGGCCATTTTCGCGAAAAAGCAAAGGCTATAGGCTTACTTTTTGACCAAAAAATCGATATTTCCAAACAGGGCCTATTTTCGAAAAAAGCAAAGGCTATAGCTTTACTTTTTGACCAAAAAATCGGTATTTCCAAAAAGGGGCTATTTTCGCGAAAAAGCAAAGGCTATTGCCTTACTTTTTGACCGAAAATCAGTATTTCCAAAAAGGGGCTATTTTCGCGAAAAAGCAAAGGCTATAGGCTTACTTTTTGACCAAAAAATCGGTATTTCCAAACAGGGCCTATTTTCGAAAAAAGCAAAGGCTATAGCCTTACCTTTTGACAAAAAATCGGTATTCTCAAAATAGGACTACTTTCGTGAAAAAGCAAAGGCTATAGCCTTACTTTTTGACCGAAAATCAGTATTTCCAAAAAGGGGCCATTTTCGCGAAAAAGCAAAGGCTATAGGCTTACTTTTTGACCAAAAAATCGATATTTCCAAACAGGGCCTATTTTCGAAAAAAGCAAAGGCTATAGCTTTACTTTTTGACCAAAAAATCGGTATTTCCTAAAAGGGGCCATTTTCGCGAAAAAGCAAAGGCTATAGGCTTACTTTTTGACCAAAAAATCGATATTTCCAAACAGGGCCTATTTTCGAAAAAAGCAAAGGCTATAGCATTACTTTTTGACCAAAAATCGGTATTCTCAAAATAGGACTACTTTCGCTAAAAAGGAAAGGCTATAGCCTTACTTTTGACCTAAAATCGGTATTTCCAAACAGGGCTTATTTTCGCGAAATAGCAAAGGCTATAGCCTTACTTTTTGACCGAAAATCAGTATTTCCAAAAAGGGGCTATTTTCGCGAAAAAGCAAAGGCTATAGCCTTACTTTTTGACCGAAAATCAGTATTTCCAAAAAGGGGCTATTTTCGCGAAAAAGCAAAGGCTATAGCCTTACTTTTTGACCTAAAATCGGTATTTCCAAACAGGGCTTATTTTCGCGAAATATCAAAGGCTATAGCCTTACTTTTTGACCAAAAAATCTGTATTTCCAAAAAGGGGCTATTTTCGCGAAAAAGCAAAGGCTATTGCCTTACTTTTTGACCGAAAATCAGTATTTCCAAAAAGGGGCTATTTTCGCGAAAAAGCAAAGGCTATAGGCTTACTTTTTGACCAAAAAATCGGTATTTCCAAACAGGGCCTATTTTCGAAAAAAGCAAAGGCTATAGCCTTACCTTTTGACAAAAAATCGGTATTCTCAAAATAGGACTACTTTCGTGAAAAAGCAAAGGCTATAGCCTTACTTTTTGACCGAAAATCAGTATTTCCAAAAAGGGGCCATTTTCGCGAAAAAGCAAAGGCTATAGGCTTACTTTTTGACCAAAAAATCGATATTTCCAAACAGGGCCTATTTTCGAAAAAAGCAAAGGCTATAGCTTTACTTTTTGACCAAAAAATCGGTATTTCCTAAAAGGGGCCATTTTCGCGAAAAAGCAAAGGCTATAGGCTTACTTTTTGACCAAAAAATCGATATTTCCAAACAGGGCCTATTTTCGAAAAAAGCAAAGGCTATAGCTTTACTTTTTGACCAAAAAATCGGTATTTCCAAAAAGGGGCTATTTTCGCGAAAAAGCAAAGGCTATTGCCTTACTTTTTGACCGAAAATCAGTATTTCCAAAAAGGGGCTATTTTCGCGAAAAAGCAAAGGCTATAGGCTTACTTTTTGACCAAAAAATCGGTATTTCCAAACAGGGCCTATTTTCGAAAAAAGCAAAGGCTATAGCCTTACCTTTTGACAAAAAATCGGTATTCTCAAAATAGGACTACTTTCGTGAAAAAGCAAAGGCTATAGCCTTACTTTTTGACCGAAAATCAGTATTTCCAAAAAGGGGCCATTTTCGCGAAAAAGCAAAGGCTATAGGCTTACTTTTTGACCAAAAAATCGATATTTCCAAACAGGGCCTATTTTCGAAAAAAGCAAAGGCTATAGCTTTACTTTTTGACCAAAAAATCGGTATTTCCTAAAAGGGGCCATTTTCGCGAAAAAGCAAAGGCTATAGGCTTACTTTTTGACCAAAAAATCGATATTTCCAAACAGGGCCTATTTTCGAAAAAAGCAAAGGCTATAGCATTACTTTTTGACCAAAAATCGGTATTCTCAAAATAGGACTACTTTCGCTAAAAAGGAAAGGCTATAGCCTTACTTTTGACCTAAAATCGGTATTTCCAAACAGGGCTTATTTTCGCGAAATAGCAAAGGCTATAGCCTTACTTTTTGACCAAAAAATCAGTATTTCCAAAAAGGGGCTATTTTCGCGAAAAAGCAAAGGCTATAGCCTTACTTTTTGACGAAAAAATCGGTATTTCCAAGCAGGGCCTATTTTCGAAAAAAGCAAAGGCTATAGCCTTACTTTTTGACCAAAAATCGGTATTCTCAAAATAGGACTACTTTCGCTAAAAAGGAAAAGCTATAGCCTTACTTTTTGACCTAAAATCGGTATTTCCAAACGGGCTTATTTTCGCGAAAAAGCAAAGGCTACAGCCTTACTTTTTGACCAAAAATCGGTATTTCCAAAAAGGGCTTATTTTCGCGAAAAGGCAAAGGCTATAGAATCACTTTTGGACCAAAAATCGGTATTTCCAAAAAGGGCCTATTTTCGCGAAAAGGCAAAGGCTGTAGCCTTACTTTTTGACCGAAAATTAGTATTTCCAAAAAGGGGCTATTTTCGCAAAATAGCAAAGGCTATAGCCTTACTTTTTGACCAAAAAATCAGTATTTCCAAAAAGGGGCTATTTTCGCGAAAAAGCAAAGGCTATAGCCTTACTTTTTGACCGAAAATCAGTATTTCCAAAAAGGGGCTATTTTCGCGAAAAAGCAAAGGCTATAGGCTTACTTTTTGACCAAAAAATCGGTATTTCCAAACAGGGCCTATTTTCGAAAAAAGCAAAGACTATAGCCTTACTTTTTGACAAAAAATCGGTATTCTCAAAATAGGACTACTTTCGTGAAAAAGCAAAGGCTATAGCCTTACTTTTTGACCGAAAATCAGTATTTCCAAAAAGGGGCCATTTTCGCGAAAAAGCAAAGGCTATAGGCTTACTTTTTGACCAAAAAATCGGTATTTCCAAGCAGGGCCTATTTTCGAAAAAAGCAAAGGCTATAGCCTTACTTTTTGACCAAAAATCGGTATTCTCAAAATAGGACTACTTTCGCTAAAAAGGAAAAGCTATAGCCTTACTTTTTGACCTAAAATCGGTATTTCCAAACGGGCTTATTTTCGCGAAAAAGCAAAGGCTACAGCCTTACTTTTTGACCAAAAATCGGTATTTCCAAACAGGGCTTATTTTCGCGAAAAGGCAAAGGCTATAGAATCACTTTTGGACCAAAAATCGGTATTTCCAAAAAGGGCCTATTTTCGCGAAAAGGCAAAGGCCATAGCCTTACTTTTGGACCAAAAATCGGTATTTCCAAAAAGGGCCTATTTTCGCGAAAAGGCAAAGGCTGTAGCCTTACTTTTTGACCGAAAATTAGTATTTCCAAAAAGGGGCTATTTTCGCAAAATAGCAAAGGCTATAGCCTTACTTTTTGACCAAAAAATCAGTATTTCCAAAAAGGGGCTATTTTCGCGAAAAAGCAAAGGCTATAGCCTTACTTTTTGACCGAAAATCAGTATTTCCAAAAAGGGGCTATTTTCGCGAAAAAGCAAAGGCTATAGGCTTACTTTTTGACCAAAAAATCGGTATTTCCAAACAGGGCCTATTTTCGAAAAAAGCAAAGACTATAGCCTTACTTTTTGACCGAAAATCGGTATTTCCAAACGGGGCTATTTTCGCGAAAAAGCAAAGGCTATAGCCTTACTTTTTGACCTAAAATCGGTATTTCCAAACAGGGCTTATTTTCGCGAAATAGCAAAGGCTATAGCCTTACTTTTTGACGAAAAAATCGGTATTTCCAAGCAGGGCCTATTTTCGAAAAAAGCAAAGGCTATAGCTTTACTTTTTGACCAAAAAATCGATATTTCCAAACAGGGCCTATTTTCGAAAAAAGCAAAGGCTATAGCTTTACTTTTTGACCAAAAAATCGGTATTTCCAAAAAGGGGCCATTTTCGCGAAAAAAGCAAAGGCTATAGCCTTACTTTTTGACCAAAAATCGGTATTCTCAAAATAGGACTACTTTCGCTAAAAAGGAAAGGCTATAGCCTTACTTTTTGACCTAAAATCGGTATTTCCAAACAGGGCTTATTTTCGCGAAAAAGCAAAGGCTACAGCCTTACTTTTTGACCAAAAATCGGTATTTCCAAAAAGGGCCTATTTTCGCGAAAAGGCAAAGGCCATAGCCTTACTTTTGGACCAAAAATCGGTATTTCCAAAAAGGGCCTATTTTCGCGAAAAGGCAAAGGCTATAGCCTTACTTTTGGACCAAAAATCGGTATTCTCAAAATAGGACTAGTTTCGCTAAAAAGGAAAGGCTATAGCTTTACCTTTTGACAAAAAATCGGTATTCTCAAAATAGGACTACTTTCGTGAAAAAGCAAAGGCTATAGCCTTACTTTTTGACCCAAAATCAGTATTTCCAAAAAGGGGCTATTTTCGCGAAAAAGCAAAGGCTATAGCCTCACTTTTGGACCAAAAATCGGTATTTCCAAAAAGGGCTTATTTTCGCGAAAAAGCAAAGGCCATAGCCTTACTTTTGGACCAAAAATCGGTATTTCCAAAAAGGGCCTATTTTCGCGAAAAGGCAAAGGCTATAGCCTTACTTTTTGACCGAAAATCAGTATTTCCAAAAAGGGGCTATTTTCGCGAAAAAGCAAAGGCTATAGCTTTACCTTTTGACAAAAAATCGGTATTTCCAAAAAGGGCCTATTTTTGAAAAAAGCAAAGGCTATAGCCTTACTTTTTGAAAAAAAATCTGTATTCTCAAAATGGGACTATTTTCGCGAAAATGCAAAGGCTATAGCCTTACTTTTTGACCAAAAATCGGTATTTCCAAAAAGGGGCTATTTTCGCGAAAAAGCAAAGGGTATGGCCTTACTTTTATACCAAAAATCGGTATTTCAAAAAAGGCCTATCTTCGCGAAAAACAAAGGCTATAGCTTTACTTTTTGACCGAAAAATTGGTATTCCAAAAAGGGCCTTTTTGCGAAAAAGCAAAGGCTATAGCCTTAGTTTTCGGTGCAAAATAGAGAACAAATTGACATTTATAGAGAGACTACAACAGAGAACACAAATGCACTGCTTTAGGAAGGTGATGCCATTGAAGTGAGTCTGAAGAATATGCTACATTTTGAAAAAGGTACATTTATCATCTTTTTACAAGCTTAAGAGTAGGTGCATCTAATAAATTTGCCTATTTATAGAGCTTCTCTTGCGAACAGTGCACTGAATGTTACAGCATTGCATAACATCATGGATAGCTTATCACATCAAGAATGCAGAACGGATAATCTCATCTACTTTCAATGAGTCTGACGTACTTAACGGCTGCGAAATAGATCACTTTTGCAAGCTATTTTGCTTGACAAAACTACTGGTTGCGTGAAAAAAGGGGGCCACCGTTTGAAAGGTCACTGATCCCTGGGTATCATTCAATGGGTATTATTGGTAGGTAGATCATTCAATAAAACTGGACATGATCAAATAAATCTTTAAATTATCAGATTGAAATTGGCCATTCTGTTCAGTAATTTTGAGAGAAATTCTTAAGGAAACACCTTTAAGAAACATTCGAAACAGGCTGAAAATCGGGACGAAAGTTTCCTAAAATTTCTCCCTTCCAGTAAAGATACGAATCAAATGTTTTAGCCTAGTATTGCTCATGTCCCATGGCCGGAAACCTTCATAACTTCATTTTCACGGACCAATCAGATAGCAAATTACGGAAGAAGACCGGAGAAATGTGTGAAGATTTTTATAAATTTCACCTACCTTCAAAAAACGCAACCAACAAGGACAAAAACTGCTTGAAATTTCCCGAATTTTTTTTGAAAGTATCTACTCACCAGATGTTTGGGTACCCAGAATTGGATGCCGGTTTAAATATCTCATGGTTTCTAGGAGTTAGGGCAAACGCCTCTTGACAATCGAGAGAAAATATTCCTTGAAAGATAAGTTGGAAAGAAAATGTTCCTGGAACAAACGCACTGCGAAGATCATTGAACTAATGAAAAGTATGATTTTCAATAATTTGTAGACCTTCGATCGTCTGATATAGCCAGTACAAAAAGAAAGAGATTCCAGCAGAGCTTGGTTGGGAATCACTATGTTTCCGTAGATGGAGCAGACGCCTTACTCTGTTCTATAAGATTTTGAATAATCTTACTCCCTTGTACACAAAGGAGCCAATTCCAACGCTTCATCAGTCAAATTACTCCCTTCGCCATGAGGATGCTGTTGGGCGAATGAGGGCAAGAACAGAAAAATTTAAATCTAGCTTCTATCCAGACTGCATCTCTGAATGGAATAAACTTGATCCTGAAATCAGGCTTGCGCCGTCCATTGCTATTTTTAAGACAAAGCTTCTATCAAAAATTCGCCCCCCTGCAAAATCGGTCTTCGGTATTCATAACCCAGCAGGCCTTTCGTATCTTTCTCAAATAAGGGTCGGTCTCAGTAAACTAAATTTCCACAAATTCAACCACAATTTCAGGGACACCGTAAATCCAATGTGCCCAACGAATGACGGTATTGAGGACACGGAGCACTTCTTGTTGCTTAGCCCTTCCTTTGATATCCAACGACGAGATCTTCTCGCTGGAGTTTCGGTTGCATTACGACCATTTGTTGAAATCGACAGCCTTTCAAACAACGTTCTTGTACAACTTTTGCTATATGGTGATAAAAACCTTTCAAATGACGTTAATAGAAGTATACTCAAACTGACCTTAGATTTTATCCATAAAACGGGTCGATTTGTTTAAGTTAGATAAACCTTTTTTTCACGCCACACAGCCACAGAATACTTTCCTCTCTAAGTCCTTTCATTTTGTTTCCATTCTCATCTGTTTGTTTGTTTTTGTCAGTAAACATCGTCAATATGTAGCTCTTTGTATTGTATATTTAGATGTAATTTTAGTTCCATGTTCTATGTCAAGGTAGAATCCCTATGACTTTTCCACATCCAACATATCCAACATCAACAAATATCCAACTATCCAGAACAGTTGGAATTTGATCGAAAGTTATAGGGTTTCTACCTAAATGACCCTTGGGATAGTCATGGTTTCTTGCTTCCCGGGTTATCGTTCTTGTTATGTAGTTTAGTAGTTTGTAGTCCAATAGTCTCAAGTACCTCGTTTTGTAAATTTTTATATTGAATAAAAAAAAAAAAGAGATTCCACCTTGACGGCCAACCGCAACTAAAACTGCTCATCAATCAGTTCAAATACTTTTTGGAATTATATTCAACCAGTTCAGAGGGATATTAGAGACCTCAGCTATCTTTCTAACTTGGTCTTTCAACTGTCAGGAGATGCCAAGAAGTCGAAAATAGTCTTGAAGTTGGCTCTCAGAAAATCAGAGTTCATTTTGGCGCATGATTATTCGATTCACATGTTTTGACTATTTGATTTAAGGGCAAGGCATAGCAACTGATTCAGAAAATATTTAGAATTCCACAAGCCTGTAGATTTGAAATTGTTCATTCAATTTCGAAAAACTGATGGCATTTGTAAAGTTGACTTACCTACAAATCGGCAAAATGGTTCTAAGCGATATTCTGTCAGCTTAAACTCCTGGAAAACAGGCCTATGATACTTGATCAATTTTGATGGCAATCATATCTCACCACATTTATGTAATCGTTCTCAAGTTATAAGCATTATGCTTGCAAATAAAAACCCATCAAAACTGGCCTTCTCTCCCGTGTATATACCCACAAAAACTGAGGAAGGAAAAGGGTGCTTCTCCCTCTCCTTCGCAGAGGTCATTATTTTGTTTTTTGATGTGGAATAGACTTAGGCAAGTCCAGCCTTGATCAAATTTGCAAACAATCATATCTGTTGACATTATCGATGAAACGTTTGTTTTCTGGGAATATACGTGGCTACGATATCATAGATCCTTAGGCCTTGCCTTCATTATGAAAGACAAATGCTTTCAGTGTCTAAACATTTTCTGATTCAATTTATCATTGGTGATTTACCTGGCACCATACGCAAAGATGTGGCCATAAGATGAAAGTTATCTTAGGGATACTCTTAAAGCCTGATTTCCACTCAGAAAATTCTCAGCGAAATATTTCGCGCTAAGTTCTTTCTCGAGAAATTTTTTTGCTCTTCAATTTCCACTCTGTGTGAAATATTCTTGCAAAATCTTTTCTGAAGAAAATTTTCGGCCAATTCTGAATCAAAACAATTGGTTGCCTTTCCCACGAGGCTTTCAGTCATTTCAGGAATGCGGTAGTGCGTCATCAGCTGCATCATGATTGGTCAAATCATTATTTTGCAAGCGAAATGCGAAAAAAGTTGAACTCTCGCAGAGAAATTTTTTCACAGAGAACTGGCGAAATTTTAGTGCGCATGAGCAGACGGTTTTTCGCTAGAAATATTTCGCAATTTGCAAAGATGTTTCTCAGTGGAAATCGGGCTTAAGAATGAATATGAATGATCATAATAATGATAATACCTATAATGTTTTATCAATCGGGTTCTTCTACAAGTGCTTGCAGTTCCGTATGATTGTCTTCAATTCTATTCAAAAGTCTTGGACCAACTTGCTCAAATTGCTCACTCCATATTTGTTTCATTAACTCTATTGTTTCTTCATCTATTTCTGGGTTTGCGCTGTGTTCGAAAGCAATTTCTGGATCTGCAAGAGGTAGCAAAAAATATGATTTTAATAGCAATAAACAGGAGAAATTTCATATAAAAGAAGATAGCTTTAATTTCAAAAGACATTGCTCGATAGCTCCACAATAATCATCAATTTTAAACGAATCATCGTTGGTAGATCTTTGTAAATTGAGACTTGTCTTGAAAAATCCGTTGATGTTTCTCTAACGGTTAAGAATTTATGGTGTTTTTAAAGTTTTTCAGAGCTTTAGATTCTTTTCATACTTCCTTTCATAAAACATGAAATTGATTTGATTCAAACAAGTGATCATGTCGAAAATGTTTTGTCTGGAATTATGGCAAGCAATTACTAAAAAAGGCAATACATGATTAACTTGAATATTTTTCAAAGTATTGACGCTAATGCAATACACCTCTTTAACAAAGGGAACTTGTATTGGAATTTTTCAAAATTTCTTTAGAGCGCTTCGCGTGAAATTTCTGACCTTAGATTCACATTCAGTGACCAAAGTTTAGTGTAATTGGAAATTTTCATAACCTTAGCGTTAGTGATTTTAACTTCAAGACGATAATGAATTAGAAAATTTACAAGGGAAAATTTACCAACAACAGTGACTGAGGCTGTAAAGTTATACCCCGAACGATTTTCACGGTCATATATAAATTTTCAAATTTATCATTGTCATAAAATCAAAATCGCAAACTTTTTGGATATGAAGACATGTTACTTGACTAAACTTTGGGTGCTAAATCCAAACCCGTGGTAAGAAGTTCCGTATGAAGAAATTGTTAGAGATTTCCAGAACGAGGCCGCCAATTGAAAAGGTGTCTATGAAGAGTTTGCAAAATACAGCTGCCGCCCAAAAAGGAACTAAAATAACGGTGGACGTCAATGGCATATTTGCTATCAATATCCCGTTGAAATATGACATTCCTTCTCATAAGGTCATCATGAACGATTTAAAAGTGAAAACATCTAGTAACAAGGATTGATTCTCTTCTTTTAGAGTGGCAATGTAGAGGAGCACTATGGTTTCAAAATTTGCTGCAGATATGGATCAAATCGCTAATGCTAAATTGGAACAAAATTAATGTTGATTGGTTCAGTTTTGGGAAACATGAGGCTGTTTGTGTATGTTTTGGCCCAGCCATCCATTTTTGGGGAAACTGTTTACTTTGTTATCGCTTTTTGGCTAGCTCACTCTGCTAATGGATCTAAATTATACAGTCCTCTGATTAAAAGGGCCTGTCAGCAATGGCATGGTCTGATCTACTCGTAGCAGCTGAATTGATGTTTCCTAAAGAAGAAGTTCTCCTCCTATGTTGAAACATTCTTCCCGAAGTCATTGGAAATAATCTACTAGCACTTTGACGAATATGTTTAAGCTCAGATAATCTGATCTGCAATGTAAGCAGGCTTCAATGTCGATATCGTTTCCCATGAAATAAGTAACAAGAAACGCATCTATTTGAAATATGCATTCGATTTTAATTAATTCTGGACTCATGTCGAAGACACCTACCAACAAGTAGGCGATAGACAGCGCAATTTCTTATGAAGAGAGCGAAACATGGCTGTAAAACTTCATAAACACAGCTGCAGCCTCGATATTCTTTATTCATTATTAAAAATGCCAGTTGTCTGATCTTCTCATTTGAGACCGAAGTCACGAATTCAGAACCGAATATGCAACAAAATCAAAACTGCCGTTCTAGAATATGCATTTACTTTAAATTGCTTTAAAAACAGAATATGATTTTGTGAATATTGAGATTAAAATTTGATTAAAATTCAGTCACTTTGAATTGCGTTGAGTAACATAAATATGATTTTTTATCATAGGTGCGAAGGATGGAGATAGGAGGGAGGGTGCAATTGAAATTTGAAAGGAATCCCAATTTTAGAGACGGGATTTTCATATTTGATAACAGTCGTATTGTATGATACTGTTTACTTCAGATTTTATTTTGTTGTCTCCATTGTTATTTTCAGTAAACAAGTTTTCGTAAACTGTATTGTAATGTAGATTAGATGTGTTATGTATTTTATATTTGCTCAGCAAAATCAAAACTGCCCTTCCAAAATATGCATTCACTTTAAAGGGAATAGACATGGCTATATCTCGTAGCTGCTATAAATAGGCTATAGAAAACGCCTACGCATCCATTGTTTCTTTGGCTCCACAATGAAGCCACACGTGTTGAAATTATCAAATTCAATAGATTATATTTTTTAACCTGGCCCGGGCCAGGTTTTACCTATGTCGATTCCCTTTAAATTGCTTTAAAAACAGAATATGATTTGTGAATATCAATATCAAAATTTGAAAGACAGAAATATCAAGAGCTAAGATGGAAATATCAAGAGCTAAGACGGAAATATCAAGAGCTAAGATGGAAATATCAAGAGCTAAGATGGAAATATCAAGAGCTAAGACGGAAATATCAAGAGCTAAGACAGAAATATCAAGAGCTAAGATGGAAATATCAAGAGCTAAGATGGAAATATCAAGAGCTAAGATGGAAATATCAAGAGCTAAGACAGTAATATCAAGAGCTAAGACGGAAATATCAAGAGCTAAGACAGAAATATCAAGAGCTAAGATGGAAATATCAAGAGCTAAGACAGAAATATCAAGAGCTAAGATGGAAATATCAAGAGCTAAGATGGAAATATCAAGAGCTAAGACGGAAATATCAAGAGCTAAGACAGAAATATCAAGAGCTAAGATGGAAATATCAAGAGCTAAGATGGAAATATCAAGAGCTAAGATGGAAATATCAAGAGCTAAGATGGAAATATCAAGAGCTAAGACAGTAATATCAAGAGCTAAGACGGAAATATCAAGAGCTAAGACAGAAATATCAAGAGCTAAGATGGAAATATCAAGAGCTAAGACAGAAATATCAAGAGCTAAGATGAAAATATCAAGAGCTAAGATGGAAATATCAAGAGCTAAGATGGAAATATCAAGAGCTAAGATGGAAATATCAAGAGCTAAGATGAAAATATCAAGAGCTAAGATGGAAATATCAAGAGCTAAGACAGTAATATCAAGAGCTAAGACGGAAATATCAAGAGCTAAGACAGAAATATCAAGAGCTAAGATGGAAATATCAAGAGCTAAGACAGAAATATCAAGAGCTAAGATGGAAATATCAAGAGCTAAGACGGAAATATCAAGAGCTAAGACAGAAATATCAAGAGCTAAGATGGAAATATCAAGAGCTAAGACAGAAATATCAAGAGCTAAGATGGAAATATCAAGAGCTAAGATGGAAATATCAAGAGCTAAGACGGAAATATCAAGAGCTAAGACAGAAATATCAAGAGCTAAGATGGAAATATCAAGAGCTAAGATGGAAATATCAAGAGCTAAGACAGAAATATCAAGAGCTAAGATGGAAATATCAAGAGCTAAGATGGAAATATCAAGAGCTAAGACAGAAATATCAAGAGCTAAGACGGAAATATCAAGACCTAAGATGGAAATATCAAGAGCTAAGATGAAAATATCAAGAGCTAAGATGGAAATATCAAGAGCTAAGATGGAAATATCAAGAGCTAAGATGGAAATATCAAGAGCTAAGATGGAAATATCAAGAGCTAAGATGGAAATATCAAGAGCTAAGATGGAAATATCAAGAGCTAAGATGGAAATATCAAGAGCTAAGATGGAAACATCAAGAGCTAAGATGAAAATATCAAGAGCTAAGATGGAAATATCAAGAGCTAAGATGGAAATATCAAGAGCTAAGATGGAAATATCAAGAGCTAAGATGAAAATATCAAGAGCTAAGATGGAAATATCAAGAGCTAAGATGGAAATATCAAGAGCTAAGATGGAAATATCAAGAGCTAAGATGGAAATATCAAGAGCTAAGATGGAAATATCAAGAGCTAAGATGGAAATATCAAGAGCTAAGATGGAAATATCAAGAGCTAAGATGGAAATATCAAGAGCTAAGATGAAAATATCAAGAGCTAAGATGGAAATATCAAGAGCTAAGATGGAAATATCAAGAGCTAAGACAGAAATATCAAGAGCTAAGATGGAAATATCAAGAGCTAAGATGGAAATATCAAGAGCTAAGATGGAAATATCAAGAGCTAAGACAGAAATATCAAGAGCTAAGACAGAAATATCAAGAGCTAAGATGGAAATATCAAGAGCTAAGATGGAAATATCAAGAGCTAAGATGAAAATATCAAGAGCTAAGATGGAAATATCAAGAGCTAAGATGGAAATATCAAGAGCTAAGATGGAAATATCAAGAGCTAAGATGGAAATATCAAGAGCTAAGATGGAAATATCAAGAGCTAAGATGGAAATATCAAGAGCTAAGATGGAAATATCAAGAGCTAAGATGGAAATATCAAGAGCTAAGATGGAAATATCAAGAGCTAAGATGGAAATATCAAGAGCTAAGATGGAAATATCAAGAGCTAAGATGAAAATATCAAGAGCTAAGATGGAAATATCAAGAGCTACGATGGAAATATCAAGAGCTAACATGGAAATATCAAGAGCTAAGATGGAAATATCAAGAGCTAAGACAGAAATATCAAGAGCTAAGATGGAAATATCAAGAGCTAAGATGGAAATATCAAGAGCTAAGATGGAAATATCAAGAGCTAAGACAGAAATATCAAGAGCTAAGATGGAAATATCAAGAGCTAAGACGGAAATATCAAGAGCTAAGACGGAAATATCACGGGGTGAGTAGTGGAGTGGCTTATACAATTGTCGTCTGGTGACTGAAGTTAAGCTCGGTCGAATGAGATCAAACTCCAGATGGAAAACCTCGGATGCCTGACCTCACAACTCATCTAGTCATCTTTCGGAAGGGGCGTTAAACTAGGGGTCCCATATCTGGATGCGGCATGCATAGTGGGCCTAAATCAGCTTTCAGTAGCTAGAAATCCTGACAAGCCCACTCAAAACAAATTGGAAACAAACAAACCAAAACAAACAAACTCATCATCCTAAATTTTCTGTTTTTTCAGCATTTATATTACAAAGTACGTCTTTTTTAGCCTAGGCCTAATTTACTTGTTGTGAAGAATTCCAAAAAATACAAGGAAATAAATATATAAAGGAAGCAAGCTACAGCACAGAAAGACAAGCATCGTTGCAAAATACCGATAGGAGCGACGGTATAATATTGAAAATGTTTTAATAATTACCCAGATAATCCTGCAGAATTTGTATTAAGTCTTCAGTTTCCTCTTCACCAAAACAAGAAATTGAACTTGTTATTTTCTCACTGTAATTCCAAAGTGTTTGACATACCATACATGACAACTGCCAATCAGTTCTGCCAAAGTCTCTCAAAGCTTCCGTTAGCCTGAAAAAAGGAAACAACCACTCAGATATAAAAACTAGAAATACCAGTTAGTTGGTGCAGCGTTTTTGGAAATGGGAACAAACTGCATCATCATATGGAATGAAATAAAGTAATAGGCCCTTCTCATTCTGTTGACAATACAAAATGCGCTTGCCCCACTACGGGGGAGGGGGTCACTTGCGATTCCAAGATAGGGGTTGTGCCATTCAAATCGTAAAAGTACCACCCATAAATCCAGAGAAATTTCTGAAAAGCGTACCCATAAAGCGGGAAAATTTTCTGAAAATCATAAATGCACAAAAGCCGATAAAGCTCAGCAATAAATGGATTTTTACAAAAGCTCATACCCATAAATCTGGAAAATGTGAAAAATCGTTGAAATCTATACTCACGAGTCCAGACTCAATCATATAAAAGGTACCCTAAAAATGGCACCACCCCGTACCATGGAGAACTTAAGTTACCCCCCTGTCCAGCAACCTCTCATTCTTGCAGTTAGTTTAGTTCTTTTGGCATTGCATCAAAACATGACTCTCCCCGCCAACTGTCTGAAGACCAACATCAAGTCATACAACACGCATTCATTCCATGGAATAAGAGAATATTACTTTCATGGCACCGTCTCTAACGTTTTTTTATTGTGTCGACAAAAATAGGTTATGTGATGGTTCCACAAATCGACAGAAAGAAAGAAAGAGAGATATGGTAGCTTGCTGATTCTTGAGAACGCTGCAATAAACGTATAAACATATGTTTGCATGTAACTAAATTCAGTTTCAACATTTTATGTCTAAAACTGGAATGTCTTAACCGATTACGTCTCTTGGACGTGTCAAATTTTTTTAAAACAACATTGATTATCAATAAAATGAAGAAACTTAACATAATTGTCACCACTTGACTCATTCTATTTGATTTATTTTATTGTATTTTAAAATTCTTTACCCAGGGATACAATTCAGTTTGAATAACTGTTTTTCAATGTACCCTGCAACTAAAAATAAAAAATAACCTAATAACAATAATCGTCTAATCCTATAAATATACAAAACACCTATTAATAAAAACTTGAAAAGAAGAACGGAAAATTAAAACCAGCTTTCCTTGAATATTTTCAATTATGAGCTTTGAGTTTGGCTTTAAGCGACTGGATGGAAGGAGCTAACTTGATATCAGAATGGAGTTTGTTCCATGTATCAACTCCATGGAAAGCAAACGAGTTTTGACCATAAGCTGTTCTCATTCGAGGTATAGCTAAATCGCATTTCGTATTTCGTAAGACCCGACTGTGAACATCAGACAATCGGGAGAAAATCTGACATAGGTTGTCGGGTGCAAGTCCATTTAGGGATTTATATACCATGGTAGATGTTTCCCTATGGACAAGCCTATCAACTGAAAGCCACCCTAATCTTTGCAACAATGGAGCAGCCGATGAATCAAAAGGGCTGCCCGTGACAATTCTTGCAGCTCTGTTCTGCAATTTTTGCAAGGCATTCAGTTTAGTATCGCCACAGCATCCCCATACTGAGCAACAATAGCTGAGGTGGGGCTCTACGATACTTAAATACATGTTCCTTAACGTCTCTTCTTGTACAAATTGTTTGGCATATTTCAAAAGCCGAAGGGCTCGTGAGAAACTCGGAGACTGACTTACGCATTCCGCTTTATAAAACCAGTAATGGGCAAAAATCATTCTCATATCGTGGCGTACATCTGTGGAACAGCCTCGAACCTGAGGTTAAGCAAGCACCCTCTTTATATGCTTTTAAACATCGCCTTTAATTTGATCGTGGGTGGCGGGATGCGGTTGGATTGGACTGGGGTCGGTCGGATTCTTTGCCTTTCTTGAGGTGCTATAAATGGTGTCTTATTTCAGGGTGGGCATGGGGTCCGGTTTGCTCTGGTCCGGTCTGATTGTGTCATGCCACTCACGATATGAAAATTATGTAAATATTGATTTTAATTTTACTATAACTTTGTAATTAGATTTTTTAGTTTCGTTTGTTCATATATTTTACTTGTAAATTTTAGACTAAGTTTTTGTCACGGCCCCCTGAAAAGCGGCCTTTGCCGACGGGGTTACCGTGTTTAAAGAATATAAAATGAAAAAATGAAATGAAATGAGATTTTCGTCCGAAGAAACTTTGCCTGGCTTCCCCATTTCAAATTTTCGTCAATCATGACACCAAGATATTTGGTTTCATGCACAAGCTCGATATCATTCCCGTTAACTTGGAAGCAAGGGGTAATTTCTGATGTTTTGTTTATCTGCCCTAGCTTTTGGGCTGAACCAATTATCATGGTTTGTGTTTTGACGATATTCAAGGAAAGCTTATTACCCTGCAACCATTCTCCGTTTTATATTCAAATTGTGCTTTCCACTGACTCATTCGATTCTATCACACAAGTCGAATTTAACAATGTAATCGTTGCTCATCAACACATGGGAAAATCTTTACTAAATGGTTTCATCTTTCGGCTTTTAACTAGATCTTTAAATCATTCAAAGTCTGACGTACTCTCTCTCGATGCCATGAATTTTCGAAAGCAGAAACTTTTTTCTGGTTCTCTCGGAATCTCAAACTTGATTTCACGTAAAATTTGCGAAAGTGCAAAAATACTCATGCAAAACAGATCAGTTGTTTTTACTCGCGTACATTTTCACTTGACCGACAGAGCAGAAACTGCATAAAATGACGTCATTGAGCAATATGAGATAAGGACGTGTTTGGATACATAAGCTGTTTGCAGTGATAAATCAATGGTTCAAGGCCCAAGAAACAAAACATAAACTGTTGCCTAATTTCAGGATCTGTTGCAGGGAGTTAGAGACGCTCAAAGTTACGAGTTGTTCTGCATGCATGCGCAGTTTCTGCTCTGTCCACTTGACATCCAATCTGAGACAAGCTTTCGAAAAGAAGCATACTTGCGAACTCCTCCTTCATCTTTCAGGATAATTCTGTTCTCATTATCAACCATGAGATTAATCAATACGCCGCAAGCGCTGAATACAACTTCACGGTCTGTCGATTCCAGTAGTGTTATCAGCATCTGAACAACTGAAAGGATAAGACGCAGAATTTGTTTCAAACATTTAAATGTGTGAAAAGACGTGGGTGTAAAATTCTGAACTACAGTACTTCTTCTGCTTAATTCCTTTCAAGAAACTGTAACTACCTATGTATTATTGTACCACTGAACTTTCAATATTTTCGAATTTTAAATTACATTCTTAGTTCATGACATGACGTCGTCAATTTTTTTAAACCGTAAACCAGAGAGTTGAAAGATTGTTGCTTGATGCCATATCTTTGACACCCGTAAACCTCGGTTTTCTTGTATATTATTTCATGTTTCAACAAAAAAGTTAGAAATTAGGATGTCTTAATTCTTTTTTCAAAATCTTACTTAAATCGTTGAAACAGAAAAAAACACCCTAATTCTGAAAATGATAAAGACTTCAAAACAGTCCAACGGTAGAATTATAAGGAAATAGATGACGAGTCTTTGAAGCCGTTCAGTTCAAAGAAACAAGTGACATGATTCTACATAAGATTTGGAACCTAAGCTGTATGATGTAAAAAATTAGGCTACAAGCAATGGATGTATGCAATAAAATGATTCATGCTTTAATAGAAATTAAAGCATACGAGCAGATATCCAATCAAGCCTAAAGATATACAAACTCATGCCAAATTAAGAGTAATTCGGTCGTTTCTTTCAGTTTCATTACCAGCTGAAGTTCTTAGTTTCTTATAAAAATGATATTTGTAAAGTAAAAACCTGCATGAAAGAGCCTGTGATTAGTGGCTCTTAGAATGCGTTCACACGATACCGGCACACTTTGAGAACAATGCAAAATGTGACGGAAGCAAAGTTTTACTTAGCGTTCACACGACACCGCCACAATTTTAAAACGATGAAACATTCAACGGTAACTAACTCGGTGCAATCTCTCAAAAAATTTGATGCAAAAGAATTGTACCTACACGTTAAGAACCGTTCAGCCTCATTTTGAAAGCGCTGAAAAATGGTCCGTTTTCATCATTTTCAAGTGTTCACACGATGCCGTTTTCAAAATGTGCTGGTTAGAGCTCCGTTTTCAAAATTCACCGTTTTCCAAATCTACCGGCAAAAAATGTGCCGTTTTCGTGTGAACGGGAGGAGTATCCGTCATATGTTTCATCGTTTTCAAAATGTTCCAGCATCGTATGAACGCAGTCTTACAACGAAGGCACTTAATTGGCGATAAACTAGCCGGGTTTTCCTTCATCTCCAGTTTCTTTTATGGGAGTTTTTACTGTAATCAAATAGAGTAGGATGACTTTTATGAAATGAGAAAGAAGCGTTACCCTTTCGTTCTCGAAGTAATATTCGAATATCTTTGCTTCTCGTGAAATTACCAAATACTCTTGTTGCTTCTATTATGCAGTCCATGTTATCGATGAATAGCAACTGAATAAGAGCTGGATAAAAAATAAATGGATAAGAGACTGATAAAAGAAAGATTAACAAGCCATTGTTACCCAGGGTCCTCTATGGGTGTGCTGAGATTTCTGACTGTCTGAAAATCAAATTTGGCCTAAATGGAAACATTAGATCTATAACTTGGAGTCCCTTGGTTCCCTGTTCTCCTTCGACTTGAATGTTGGCGCTTCGATCAACAGAGACTCATAACATTACTCTGAAAAAGCTGACCCTATTTAGGCCCAAACTCTTGAGCTTCCTAGAGTACCAATCAGATTGTGAAATGTTTTTGCCTACGTATTTGTCCTCATAATTAAAGGTTATAATCAATCAAACAAATCGATAAAGAAAGATAAGGGAATAACCATTGCATTTCATCGTACCTTCTGTCAGCTCTGTTGATCTCCTGTTCAAAACACTATCTTCAGTTGCGTAAAATGATAAATTGTTTAATGTTGCTGCTGTGTTTATCAATAATTCTTCAACAATACTGCTATCTACTTTGCCTGCAAAAAGGAAAAAAACATTCAAGACGGACTAAATTAGAACGTCGAATAAGAGCGCAAGTTTTGCTTTCGAGTGGGTAGAACAAATCGCTCCCAGTTTGAACAGCCAGTGCCCTGCGGATAGTCTGAGAAAAGACCTTATCTGGGAGCTGCGGAGAAGGAAAAGAGAGGAAAGAGCCTGCTGGATGGGGCTGTATTTTCGAATTCTATTTACACGATTTGAGGTATAATGAAACATTTACGCCAGCGTAAATGTGCTTTAACGACAAGGCGATGCAATGATACTTCCTGTTAGTTCCCAGTCCTTCAGCAATTCTAAGGTGTGCTTTGCATGTTTGCTGAGGATCTAGAAATCAGCTTTTCATTGCCTTCCAAATAAAAGTCATATTACTGCTTGACATTATCAAACCAGCTCATGATCCTGACAAGTGACAAGTCATGTTATGGCGATAAATTATGGCTATGGTTAGAGCATCTACTATTGTTGGTTGTACTGAAATCTTTCACGGGAAAGGCCAAAATTAGGCCGACATCAGTGGAGTGGATCTTGTGTCCAAGGCTTGTGTTACGGACGTTTTGTGGCTGACAAAGTTATGTATCCAGTGAATATCTTACCGATAAACACTTTAACTGACAGCAGAAGCGAGTTGCGGAGAAGAGGAACTGCATGCGCTGTGAAATATTTTCCGAACGTTGTCTTGAATTTATAACGAAGTGGAATGGAAATCTTCCTGTCGTCATTTCATGGAATGCAATGCGGAAGCACAGTTTTTCAGTATGCACTGTTTTGTGACCAATTTCATAACAAATAGAACAACAGGGGAGGCAATTACAAACCAGAGTTGTCAATCACGCAGTGCAACCAGAATTATCAGCGTTTTAGCTGTCCACAAGGGTCAAGCAATGAAAGAGTTCTCAGTCAACTGCATAACCGGAGGTGGAACAGAGGTAAAATCCTGCTACCCGCGCAATGTGATGGAAGAGAAATATACGCAGAAATGGAACACTTGTAACCTCAGTTTGTTCCCTGGCAAAGGAGCAATGAAAAGTTGTCGAGTTATTGATGAATTTGCAGTAAGAAGCAATAAAAAGTTCAACCGGGAGCTACAAGCCCAACCCAATTAGCCACAGTTGCAGTGGTTGTAGCATAACCATTTTCAAAATGTGGGGTCACTTGGCCAATGTTCAAGTCTTAACTTTAGTTATGTTATACATACAAACAAAAAACAAAACAAAAAACAAACAAAAACAAACCCCCCTACCCATACACACTGCTTTGCTGCTAAGGCAATTCCCTGTTTACTGTTTGGTCTGCGCAGTTAAAGCTTGCTTAGGGCAGTTTATATTAACCTTTCTTCTTCTCAATCCCTGCAAATTCAGGTCAGCCATAAAGCAAATACAATGCAGTAAATATCCTTGTGTTTAAAGAAAAAGAGAGAAGTTTTTCCAAACACAAAAGCATTTACCCCCCCCCCCCCTCCACATAAAGGCTCATTAATCCCGGTGCCCACACTATACAACTCAAATCAGGAGTTATCAGGTAAATGTCAAATACAGATTTCTGGCCAATTTTTTTTCAAACCAAAGTCATGCGCAAGTAGAATGTATGTGATAGATGTAGTCATACGTCAACAATACTTGGATAAGATATTGTCACTGAAAATCAAACAAAAACAAAAAGTTGAAGGCTTCAAACTCCCAAATTGGATTCAGTTTATATCAAGTACCACTGAGTCCATCCTCGAAACAAAACATCATTTTCACTTGCAGGGTACTTTTGCTTTTCAGGTATAACCATTTCTATTTCAGGGTTCACTATTTATTGCAGGCATACAAACAGCTTGGTTTCAAACTTTACACAAGTATCCACGTTCAGTCACAAATATCAATTAGATCAAAAAATTTTTCAAAAGGTTCAATCACAAACATCATTTAAATAAAAAATTGCAAAATTATTAAGTTAAGTTAAGCAAAATAATTACATGCCATATGTAGACCTTTCTATGGCAACCTTGAAAAATGGTAATGAAAAGAAAAAAAAATGAAACAGAGGCTGCACTCTTCTAAATTGGACTCAGTTTAGATCAAATGATGCTGAGTCCCTTATCTAGTAACAATTAAAATCATTTCATTCACGTAACACTTTGTTAAGGCCTGATTACTTCTGTCAACAGGCTTGGTCCCAGTTGGTCCACAATGTAATTTTAAATTTCACTCAAGGACCCAGGAAAATCCCTGTATCAACTTAGCCTTTGTCAATGATATCCTTCAGAAACCAAACAGTCTGCTGGTGTATCCAGAACAATCTAAAATATGTTAAGCTTAGTGCTCTCAGCAACGAAATATAGTAAAACAAATCAGAGCTCTCCACAAAATGGTGCCTTGTAGCAAGGGGCTGGGTTCTAATGTGATTGACCCCTTCCTATGGTCTGAACGAGGCTGGGTGGTAGTTTTGGGCGTATCTTGGCGGTCAGGCCACCATACAAGAATGGTGGCAGATTTGTTGTAACAATTCAATCTGTGAAAACAATGAACTTCAATCTAGTCAACCATTTCACCTCAAAGTCCAGAGTCCAAACTGTGATTACCAAACATGACTCTGCAAATACCATTAATTCAAGTCAAGCATTCTTCAAGAACAATGAACTTAATTGTAGCATACAAATTTAATCAAAAGGAATTGTGATTCCTCATTTGCTTGTAATAGAATAAAATTAGCCGATACGACCCAGTTTCTGCCACCCAATGCCTCATTATTCATGCCTCCTCTTTTCAAGTGAGCTGGCTCACATTGCAGGAGCCACAGGCGTTAATGAAACATTTACGCCAGCGTAAATGTGCTTTAACGACAAGGCGATGCAATGATACTTCCTGTTAGTTCCCAGTCCTTCAGCAATTCTAAGGTGTGCTTTGCATGTTTGCTGAGGATCTAGAAATCAGCTTTTCATTGCCTTCCAAATAAAAGTCATATTACTGCTTGACATTATCAAACCCCCCTTTCCCTCCCTCCCTTTTAGGTACTAATAAGCCATCGGGCAGCAGGTACTCTTGTCAGCAAGCCTGCAAGATTCCCTGCTGCCCCAAACATGGTCGTATCGTAGTTAATTTGTGCAAATGCAACTTTTCTGTTCATCTATGTAGATAATTGTCCCCTACAAAGAAAAGCAAAGATAATGATAGTAATAGTTCTCACAACAATTTGATTAAAAAGGGGAGTCCCAAAACAAGGAAGTCCTTGAAAATGCAACGTAGAAGTTGTTAATTGTAAACGGGAAGTCCCCAAAGTATATACAAAACAAGGACGTCCTTGCAAATGAAATTGTTGTAATTTGAGTAAAAAAAAGGGAAGTCCCCAAAGTATATACAAACAAGGAAGTCCTTGAAAATGAAGTTGTTGAAAGTTTGATTGAAGTGGGAAGTCCCAACAAGTGTACACAAACAAGGAAGTCCTTGAAAATGAAAGGGGAAGTCCCCAAAGTATGTAAACAACAAGGAAGTCCTTGAAAATGAAAGGGAAAGCCCCCAAAGTATATAAAAATCAAGGAAGTCCTTGAAAATGAAATGTAGAAGTTGTTAATTGTAAAGGGGAAGTCCCCAAAGCATATACAAACAAGGAAGTCCTTGAAAATGAAGTTGTTGAAAGTTTGATAAAAATGGGAAGTCCCAAAAAGTGTACACAAACAAGGAAGTCCTTGAAAATGAAAGGGGAAGTCCCCAAAGTATATAAATAACAAGGAAGTCCTTGAAAATGAAGTTGTCAAAAGTATGATATGAATGGGAAGTCCCAAAAAGTGTACACAAACAAGGAAGTCCTTGAAAATGAAAGGGGAAGTCCCCAAAAGTATATAAAAAACAAGGAAGTCCTTGAAAATGAAAGGGGATGTCCCCAATGTAAAAAAAAAAAACAAGGAAGTCCTTGGAAATCTAGTTGTTGAAAGTTTGATAAAAATGGGAAGTCCCAAAAAGTATACACAAACAAGGAAGTCCTTGAAAATGTATTGATGTAATTGTTAACAAAAAGGGGAAGTCCCCAAATGCGTATTGAAAAGAAAACAAAACGGAAGAATCCACAAAGAGCGTGTGCGTAAAGAAGGCAGGAAGTCCTTCAAGACCAATGTAGAAATTATTAAGGGGAAATCCCCAAAAGCGTATGCTTAATTAGTTAAAAGGGGGCAATCCCCAAAGAGCGTATGCGTAACCAAGGAATTCCTTGGAAATACTTGTAGAAATCGTTAATTGAAAGGGGAAGTCCCCAAAAGCGTTGCGTATTTAATAAAAAGGGGAAATCCCCAAAAAGCGTATGCGCAAAAACAAAGAAGCCCGTCAAAATCAATGAAGACATCATTAAGTGGAAGTCGCAACCCAGGTACAACAAACTTAAAAGAAAAGAGCAATTTTGCAAGGATGAAGAAGTATACGTCAAGCGCAAATTTAATGGTATATGTCTATCTGAGGAACACACTTTCAGGAGCAAAAGCAAGTGTTGACACGTAAATCTTTAAAAAAGTGCAGTCAATTACCAAGCAAATGAAGAAGCGGTCAGGCCACCATACAAGAATGGTGGCAGATTTGTTGTAACAATTCAATCTGTGAAAACAATGAACTTCAATCTAGTCAACCATTTCACCTCAAAGTCCAGAGTCCAAACTGTGATTACCAAACATGACTCTGCAAATACCATTAATTCAAGTCAAGCATTCTTCAAGAACAATGAACTTAATTGTAGCATACAAATTTAATCAAAAGGAATTGTGATTCCTCATTTGCTTGTAATAGAATAAAATTAGCCGATACGACCCAGTTTCTGCCACCCAATGCCTCATTATTCATGCCTCCTCTTTTCAAGTGAGCTGGCTCACATTGCAGGAGCCACAGGCGTTAAAGATTTCTTTGTCATTTTTCCTGGAAACTGACATTCTGGAATCTTCAATTTGAGAAATAAAAGGTAAGATCGATCAATAACACTATTGTCTTCACTTGTGGTACTGAAATTTAGGGCAAATAACAATAACCCTTCGTATTTCACATCAGGTATATGGAATTCAAAAATGTAGCCTGTTCCTACAGGATGGACAAACAGCGCTCTTCCCTTTTCGAAATGGCATATTAAAAGCTTTTTCTCTAAGCTGTTTCAGATTTTGTCATGTACCAGCGTTCTCTGTACATCGCTAATGGCCCTTTAATTTATTTTCAGTTTGAATATGAACTACTATCATGCAATGTCATGAATGCTTTAAAACTACAGTTAGTAATAAGAGTTAATCTACTTTTATTATTCCAAATGAGAAATTCACGAAAAGCCATCTGATTTAACTAGCTAATAATGATTTAGAATTAAATAATTAACTGTTTTTCGGAATATTTCATACTGTCTTTTATTGATATATTCTTCCATTGAAGTTGACTGTTAGAATATTTATGAAAAGAAATGATTTTGATTTGGGATTCATTTAGCCAACTGTTGGTCAGAATATTCAAGTATATTTACAATGATTAAAACATGTTTCGTTTAAGATCTTGCCCTGACAAGCAATCATTTATAAAACATAATAATTCACAAACCATTTTCGAGGGCTCTTGACTAAACTTCAAACCATTCAAATCCGTCAAATGGACTTGATGAGAGCGGATTGACGAGAGCAGGAACCCTTTGCTGGCTTAACAGGTACTTTCATAAACTTCCCAATTTCCGTACAATCCTGTTTCAAGATTCCGTATTCGCTCACATCCCCTACTTGCTTCCATTCCCCTTTGCTTGTTCATCATAACAACTACTCGAGCAATATTTTCCTCAAACTTCCCCGTTTCCGGTAAAATTCTCTCCCTACATTGCCCTATTCGCTCAGACCCCCTATTTGTTTCAACCTTCCATTTTCTTGAACACCAAACCAAACGGATTCTAAACTGGACTAAATAAAATCTCACTAAAAATATGAAGAAACATCGAACTTATTCTATCCATCGATCGTCGAAAGAAAAGCCGAACTTCGCTTCGTACGTCACTTTGATCGTCGCTTCGCTTCGAAGGGTCGAAATTTCAGCTAATGAGTCTATCCAACGCTAGGAATAAGCACGTGGGTTAACCATATTAAGAAAGTTGCTATTTGATTGGTTGCGCCATAAACGCGTTGGACTTGGCCTAAATAACTCCCCATTTTCAAGCGGTATTGTCATGAGTCTCAGTTTGAAGCCATCATCCAATTCAATGCAAAAACTGAGAGTCATGTAATCAATCTATGAACACTGTCTGCTTGTATATCGCAAATAGCTGAGTAATGCTTGACCTAGACAAACAATAGCGCGAACAATAACACAGCTTTTCCTTTCCCATCACAACAAAAGAAAGATTGGATTAGCAGCCTCTCTTCCAACGTGACATTTCAAGGAGATCCTCAATTAGCAAATGATCTGCACAAAAGGATTTCAATCACGAAACCCGCTTACATTTCTCTTTTTAATAAAGCAGAAATCAGGTGATTTATTTTTCATTATTTACTAAAATCGGGTCATGTCTTCTATTGCTCATTTGAGAATGAGGTCAAAATTAACATATCTTAAAACGAGTTTGAATGAGGTCACGTTGCACTCACTGAGAAAGCAGATAACGTTTTTGCCATTACAAAACAGAGAAACAGACTGCATTATCGCTTTAAGGTTAAGCTTTCGCTGTCTTCCTCAAGTAATAGCCTCGTAACAGCTCGAAATACCATTGTAAGAACTTCCCCTACAGACATTGAATTCGTTTCACGCGTTGTTACGAAAAGTTTCGCCTCAACATCCGGGAAATGTTAAAAATGAATTGTGACTTTCTTTTTCGAGTTTCAAAAAGGTGTTGAGTTACGGAACGATAATTGCTAGATCATCTGATTTTCACCACAGTAGATGGTCACATAAGATCATCCACATACAGTGAATTTGCGTTACTTGTTGTTATGAGAAGAAGTTCGCTCTCATTGTAACAGTGCAACGTTCTGGAAACGCAGCCTTAGTACTAAGCAGCCACCAAGTCCCCTTAAGCAAATGTTAAGCTTTTTAATAGTTGAAACCACTTTGGGCCTGTAGCATATAATCAGTTTTAAGCTGAACAATTTGTTCACGCTAAATCACTTCCAGGGCTTCCTTTCTCATCAAAATTGTCTCGACCTTGAATAAAAAGTGTCACCCGAAGCTATCCTACAAATAATTACCCACTTTATCCGCCTTTGCATAACATTGCTTTAAACGAATTTTCCTTTTGTGCTAGGTGTGCGCAGACAGGGAAATAATCACAGACAGCAAGCATGTTGGAAAAGCTTAAAAATAAATCCACTATATCCAAATGATTATACATACTGTTGGTGTGTTGCATTGAAATAATACAGAGTTTCAGCTCTACGCATGACAACAAATGAATAAAAAAAAAGTCTACCCGTTTGGCGATTTGTGAAATAAAAAGTACGCGGCCAATATTCAAAATTGAAATGTTTATCTATCAGTCAAAGGCTAACTTAGAAATGAAAATTCTTTTTGGTAAAGTCACTCATCATTTAGACCCTGAAATTTGGAAAATGCTGCTAAGGAGTTTGTCTGGGAACCAGAATTCGCCCCAAGGGGGGTATTCAGGTATATTTATGATAGGGATGCTCAGGCTGGCATACAAAGAATCAACCAAAGAAATAATTTCTGGCATACAAATATACCTAAAAAAATGATTTTTTCCGATCCAAAATACCGATAGGTCATCAGGTCGGTATCTTTGGAAAAGTGCCCTAACTGATTAGATTTCTCATATTGTATTTTGACTTTAGTAATGTTATTTGATTTTAGATTTTGTTCGCAAGATATGCTTTCTCAATTTTCTTACTTTAACCATATTTGAGACCCAAAAAATGTAGTGCAGAACTTCAGGAACCTCAAAACAATAACTGTACAAATGATTGACCTAAAAAGTAAGCTCTGTCCAAATTTTAAACCCAAAAAAGTAACCTGAGCATCCCTATCCAGGATATACCCGAGTACGCCCCGCTGGGAATTCGCCGTTCGATTCTAGTCCGTGATTTACATGTAATTAAACTTCAAATTGTATTTCTGAAACTGACAATGGTATTGAGATTGCATTTCAACGGCATATAAATCATGGAGTAGAACCGAACGTGGAATTTTCGTTTCCTCTTTACAAGTATTTTCTTAATTTTTGCGTATGAATAATAAGTGATATTACCAAGCAATATTTTTACACTTACGTTAGCTTTTCTCTTACAGGTAAATATTTCAGTTTTGACTATCGGCTGAATACGTTTGGTTCTACAGCCTGCCAAATTTGCTAACTTTTTTACGTTCCTGTAACATTTTAAAATAGTAGCGGTAAAACAAGGGCGACTACCTCTGTATGAATTGTGTTTATTTGCAGTACAATTTTCGTGTAATAGTACACAGAGTAACTTCTATCCTGCTAATCCCTGATTTTCACATTCTAGCATCTGTCATTGCTGGGCAATCAAAACTGCGCTGTCTAGTTCCCTGTGGTCATTCTTATGACAGTTGACATCGCATTACAACGATACCGAAATCTTAAGCAACGAAATCATTTTTACGTCATCTAGACTCGATAGCAATTGCTTTGTGTATTAAGTCACGAAAATAGGGCTGCGAAAAAGTCAATTTATACAAGGTAGGCACCCTTGGTAAAAATTAAAAAAAGCTATATTAACGAAGCGCGATAAAAACTTTAAAGACGGAGATTTGCAGTGCGCGGAGAAGTTTCAAAAGGTTGTTAGATTCTTGGCTACACAAAAGAGCAATGACCGTTGAGATAAAGGTTTTTCGCAGTCTTTTATCGCAGCTAGCTACTGAGAACTAGTACAGTTGTTCTATGCAATATTAATGAGATGTGAATATGCAATTAGCACAAACATCCAATGTTTTCGACGATTTTAAGAGATAATCTTTTGGATCAGTGAAGATGCAAAATATCTCATCTTGCATATTTAACCAAGATTTAACTGTCCCATTTAATAGAAATTCAAATAGTTTTATCAGCACATAATACATTGTGCATTGAGCTGCCTTCCTTCTGAGACAAATTTTTAAAATCCTTCGGTGAACATATTAATCAGTGAGGGTTATTTCTAAAAAGTGCAAAAATTACAAATTCATTTTTGAATATATCTGTTGAAAAAATGAATCCTCTACGTTTCAATATTATTTCAGTTATTTCTGATATGAATGCTGTTGTAACCTAACCCCTACATACCCTTCTAGTGAAGTTATTAGAGATCTCAGACAAATGCTTACATTGCAAATTTCTTTTTCTCGCAAAATAAAGATTTAGAATGAATCGTACTTTGAACAGAGTATTTTTAATGCACAAATCTAAACATCGCGTTCATATTCAGAAAGTTAACGTTCCATAATAACATCTGCGTCAGCTTTCTTTTTATTAATAGAAGATTGATGTAAATGTTCATGAAGGCTAAAAATCAAATTCTACTAAGGCAAATAGAGCTCCATTGTTTTTTGGTCTCTTGACAATCAATCGAGGTGAACAACGACCTATGATCAAGTGAATTACCTTCCAACAAGGCAAGCTCCATCATTAGAAGCAAATAAGTGCAATCGAAAGGTTTTGTGAGGTGGTTCATCGCAAAGTACAAATTTCTATCTTCAATCTTTCACTTCCAGACCTCTGTGTTAGTATTTAGTCCAGAATTCCTATTTCACTCCTAAAATCCGAATGAAATCTTCGCTTCAACTTCCGAATTTCTATCTTAGCATTTGGTTTGGAATCTCTAATTATGACTTTAAATCTTAGAAGTTCTTCTACAAAAGACAGCTAGGACGTTCATTTTGTACTTTCTCATCTCAACTCTTAGAATCAGTTCAGTAGTATGAACCATAAAATCCCTTAGAGCGCTTCATAAAGCTACAAAATCCCTGTTAAGCTCCAGAGGTAAATTCAATTTCTGTAGTTCTAGAGAGAACTTCACAAGACGGGCCTGATTTGATACTGTAGCTTGAAGAGGAAAGCCTTGTCCGATTAAAAGAGGGTCTAACTACAGTTTTAATGGTATTCCGAAAGCAGAGAAGGATTTCAGGAAATCAATTTATCATGGAATACATACGAAACAAGGAATGGAAATGTGAACAAGGAATGAAATACATACCAATGATGTTGATGATCATTTGCAAGCATCTTTCATGATTAGTGATATCAATCGCAACATCTGCATCAATTGACATGTTTGCAATCACTCTTATAGTCTGTTGAAATTGAATGAAAGATCAGGTTTAGTCACAGTGATCATGATTTACGATTTCCGTCATGAATTCAATCAATGATCATGTTTGCAGTTACTTGACAAAACTAATGTAACAAATGCATTAACTGCAGCTTTAAATATAAATCATCAGGGTAATCATGATTTTTGTGATTTCTATCATAAATCTGATCACTTTACATCTTTGTACTCACAATAGGAATCGAAAGGCCAAACTCTAAATAAAATTTGAGATACCGTAATAGCTTTTATTTGGCCCCCGGCCGGAGGACCGAAGGCTTATTCAGCCCCTAGCCGGAGGAGGGAGGCTTATTCAGCCCCTAGCCCGAGGAGGGAGGCTTATTCGGCCCCCAGCCGGAGGAGGGAGGCTTATTCAACCCCTAGCCGGAGGAGGGAGGCTTATTCAGCCCCTAGTCGGAGGAGGGAGGCTTATTCAGCCCCTAGCCGGAGGAGGGAGGCTTATTCAGCCCCTAGCCGGAGGAGGGACGCTTATTCAGCCCCTAGCCGGAGGAGGGAGGCTTATTCAGCCCCTAGCCGGAGGAGGGAGGCTTATTCAGCCCCTAGCCGGAGGAGGGAGGCTTATTCAGCCCCTAGCCGGAGGAGGGAGGCTTATTCAGCCCCCAGCCGGAGGAGGGAGGCTTATTCAGCCCCTAGCCGGAGGAGGGAGGCTTATTCAGCCCCTAGTCGGAGGAGGGAGGCTTATTCAGCCCCTAGCCGGAGGAGGGAGGCTTATTCAGCCCCTAGCCGGAGGAGGGAGGCTTATTCAGCCCCTAGCCGGAGGAGGGAGGCTTATTCAGCCCCTAGCCGGAGGAGGGACGCTTATTCAATTTGGAGACTCTACTGGAAGGTTTGAAGAGAGAGGGGTTATACGAGAGGGGGCACTCATTCACAAAGTCTAATGGTAAGAAAATGAATGATGGCTTTCAATTCTTACACCCCAAATTCCCCAGAATCAACATATAATTTTCGATTCAAACACAGTAATTCGAAACAGTATTGATCTCATACCACATCAAAACTAACATCCAAATTTGTTTAGCTAAATAAATGGAAGATTGTTGGTGACCTCTGACATCTGATATATGTGGAAGGGGGCTTGACAAAGAGAGCGCTTATTTAAAATTTTGGCTTGATGGGAGTGCTTCACTACAGAGGGGAGTTGATCGAGAGGAGGGCTAAGTAGAACTTAATGATGTCCATCAAGACAAATGGATCATTAAAGTTGGTTGATTGTGTGATCAAATCAGATCAAATCAAGAGACTCATTGATTGAATCACTTGAAATCAATTCATTTTGATCCTCATCAAAAATTTTTCAGATTAATCATCATACCTTAACCAAAACTTCGTTTGCTTTTTCGATAGTATCATCATTGTCATCGTTATTGTTCTTTTTCTCCTAAAAACAAACATTACAATTATTCTGGGTGAGCAAAGAAACAATCATGCTTTGAAAAGATACTTCTATCTGGATAGACTCATGGTATTGTCCCAGTTATAGCAGCAACAACAACAACAACAACAAAGACAACAACAACAACAACAAAATTTGTCATATTTGCTCTAACTGCGATTTATGGATTTTCATATAGATATTGAGACAGAAATGGACAGATTTATCTGTGCTCTCAGGAAAGAGCCTAATTGTGGTCTCATAAGTGTGGTCTCAGAAGAGAGGCAAGTAACCCTCGACAGTTAGAAAATCTCATTACTATGGTGAAGTTCATGGAAGCTTTTACAACAAGAACCTCGTCCTGCTTATAAGAATGGGCTTTGAGACATTTAGGATACTAGTTTTGCAGGGGTGTCATTGATGTTAAAATGATTTACAAAATATAGGCATATTTCTATGGTGTGGCCATTGTGCATGTTAGTTACAGGGCCCTTATTGATAACAGCACCTTTGTTGCTGAAAAGGCAACCCTGTATAAATAACTATATTATTATTATAATTATTATCATTATTATTATTATTATTATTATTATTATTATTATTATTATTATTATTATTATTATTATTATTATTACACAGAGAAAACAAGACTTGTTTGTTTGAAAATTTTCGATCTAACGTAGATCTTCATCAGTCAAATAATGTTCGAAGAAATGCTCTACAATCCAACGCTATCAAATACGAATGTAAACTTCCATTAATGAAAGAGTCTAAAGTTCCTATAATGAAAAAGAGAATGGAGTACGATTGATGTGACGAAAGTGGATCAAACTGCTAAATATGTTTATATAATTTGTAATATGTCTTACCGAGCTCATTAAGACCAGAGTTTAGGCCGTTTGGCTCTTTGCAGTCTAACCGCGATATCCATAAGTTTTCAAAGTGTTCAAGTTTGTCCCTATCTCCCTCAAATCTTTGTAAAATGTGCACTTTCAAATCTTTTTCGAAGCTGCATGAATCACTCTCGTGAAAATGTTTGCCCAGTTCTGTGGCATCCGGATCATTTTTCGCGTCACTTCGGTGCTTGTTAAATCTCTGACTCAATGTTGTAGAGGTGTATCCGACGTAGATCAGTTTATGTTTGGTACATTCAGCGGCATATATTACGTTTTTGCTGTTGCAAGATCCACCGTCAATATGACATGTTTTACCAGTCCTTGCATTCGTTATTTCATTTTTTTGTCCCATGTGGGTGCATAGTTTGCACGGACGCCCTCTTTTCTTTGTTTTTTCTAATGTACAGCGAACGGAAAAACCGGCCTTTGCGTTCTCTTTTGGCTTTGTTCGAACGAGATGGTTATGTAAGTTCGGATTTCTACGATATGAAACAATTGGAGGTTCTGGAAACACCTTTTGGAGATCTGGATGTTCAATGACCATGAAATTGTAGTGTCTATGTAAAATCTTGGAGAGTCCCTTAAACTTTTGGTGTCAGGTGATTACTAGAGGAACTCTGTTGTCCTTATTTTGTTCAACAACTCTCGGCTTTAAAAGACAGTTGCGATCACGTGTTCCTACTTCGGTTGCAATCTTTGTAAGTGTGTTCATTGAATAACCTCTGTTTGCATAAAAGTTAACGAACTGCGTTGCATGTTTACGATAGTCAGTCAAAAGATGACAGATACGTCTGATCCTTATAAACTGAGACAATGGATTTGAGCGAAGTGTATGCGTTGGATGATCCGATAGTTTGTGGAGGTAGGTATGTGTAGCTGTTGGCTTACAATGTAATTCTGTTATTATTATTATTATTATAAAAACAAACACTGTTGGATTACGTAAACGTTTCGATTAAAATCTTCATCAGTATTATTATTATTATTATTATTATTATTATTATTATTATTATTCCTATTATTATTCATATTCTATTATTCCTATTATTATTATTCATATTCATATCAGTGACTATTATTACTATTATTATTATTATTATTATTATTATTATTATTATTATTATTATTATTATTATTATTATTAATATTACAAAACATTAACATGCTGAAAAGTTGATTCATATTTTATTTTCGTTAACGTAGTTCGATTTTACCAAACTATAGGGCTCATTTAGTAACTGCATCACTCTGCTTTCAGAAAATATTTTATTCATTTTGCTGAGATAAGCAAGTCGAGAGATATTCGAGTTTAAAACTGGGAAGCCTTTCTTTAGACACCCTGTATCTTGAGACAAGACTCTGATTAGATGTAATGCTTCATCACTTACCTGATTGCTGATCTCCATATACTCATTGAGAATTTGAAGAAGGACATCAAGGTAGCCATATTTGAAGTACATCGTTGATCTGAAATTGACCTCTTTAGCTGCAATATTTCCAAGGACAAAAACTATTCGAACAACAATATCCTAGTGGAAATGAGAAGAATGAATTCAAATGAATGTTGATCAAGAAAGAGAAAAAGGAAAAGGAAGAATTCAAATTCATGTACCTCAAACAGAACTGTCTGTGTGCATCAATTCATACTAAAAGACAAATTGGATATTGAAAGCCGAAGAAGCCAGCATCCTTTGCTTTGTTTTACTTATCGCATAACATGTTTTGGGAGGAGATTTTGCTGTAGAGTGTCCTTCAAAGGTTCACAAAACAGCGTAATACATTTTCGAAGAAATGTCTCTTAATTTGTTTCTACTTAGCATCTGAGGGCTGAACATTGAGAGTTAAGTATCCTGGTCCTTCCCATTGATGTCACCAAACCTCGTGACTCCTTCAGCCTGGAACTTGTTGGCGACTCTCTTCCCTTAACATAGCAGGCTGCCCAAAGCGGCGACCCAAACTACCAACCTTCAGATTTGTACGACAGAGCGCTACAACGGTTTGATTGGGTGACTAAACGTCATATTTTACTAACTATACTTTGAATCATTGCAGCGCTAGCAGCATAACATTTCAGACGAATCAGCAAACTGCGATATTTTTCTGTCATGAAAGTGTGAAAATATGGCAGTATCGTCATACAATCATGAACACGTCTGAGGCGGTGTAAACATAGCATTCTTAAGCTGTCTCTTATTCTATGGAATACAGTTGAATACGTATGTGTCTTTCAAAAGCCTATGATCTGATTTCGTTATTGTCGTCAGACAGGAGTGGGGAGAAGGCATTCATTATGCAATGTAATGCAAACAGAACTGAACTGACCGCAAGAATGAGCAGTCGCGAGACGGGTGGGGAGAGGGGGCAAATGCATCTTGCAATGTCAACAGAATGAGAAAGACTTATATAACTTTTATTCTATTTCATATTTTTGTGCAGTTTGTTCCCATTTCCTGAAACGCTGCACTCACTAACTAATGCCATTGCTAGTTACTAAATTCTACTTCGTTTAGGGGGCAACAATGGTATTAGTAGCAATTCCCATGAAGGCAGCAGTAAATGTTCAAACAACAGGAAAGGAAGACAGATTTTTTACCTGTCTGTTATGATGACATGACAATGCTTTCAATAAAAGTTGAAGACTGTCCTTTTTGCTGCAGACGATATGACAACAATCTCCATACTGAGTCAGCTTACTGAAATGCAATTCAATAGAGAAACGTTAATTGAATGGTACGTCTGTCATTTTCAATTTGTTTTTATTGAGTGGGCTTGTCAGGATTTCTAGTTACTGAAAGCTAATTTAGGCCCACTGTGCATGCCGCATCCAGGCATGGGACCCCTAGTTTAACGTCCCTTCCGAAGGACGGCGAGGTGAGTTGTGAGGTCAGGCCTCCGAGGTCACCCATCCGGAGTTTGACCTCACTCGACCGAGCTTAACTTCAGTTACCTGACGAGAACTGTTTAAGCCACTCGGCTACTCACCCAGTGTACACAGGACGAACTTCATTCTTTCATTCGTGTATACAGGACGAATCTATTGGGTATCATCGATTCCTTTCGACCGATCCATAAGCATGAGATCACTAAACCGTTTGGAATGTGTTTCAAACAATGGGGGGTTAATAATAATATTGGTCCAAGATACCAAGTGTCTGATCAAATTAAAAGTGATTATGAACTGGACAGAGTAGACTGTAGATGTAATGTCTTCTCAGAATTGCATATCTTTCACAGCAATGCATTTAGTTTTCAATCAAAGAAAGAAAAAGAAAAGTCATGTTCCAACTACAAAGAGCACATGATGTATTTGAATGAATCAAATTTTGCTTGATGGCAGAAATACCGAATTATTCCTGTGATTTTTCTGAGGTTTCTATGCGCAAAGACAGCATAAGTTAAGCCTACTTTCCACTAGGCAGAAAATTCTCGCAAACGTCTTCCTTGGTTCGCAAACACGATTCCGCTCCAAATTTGAATCGGTTCTACTCTTGAGCAATGTCGCTATTCCGCAAGCCAATAGACCTTTTAGCTATTCTACAAAGGAGCCTGGATCGAGCGTTGTTTTTATACAATTTTATACGCGAGGTTATTCGAAAATTCTTCAAAATGCATCGAAGTGTCGTTCGATTCAGATTCTTTTTTAGAATAGCTAAAAGGCCTATTAGATGGCTGGAAAAGGTCGCTGCCAGCGGAATATTCCGCCAAGAGAAATCAGGCTTAAAAATTTACTCGATTAAATTGTACGGAATCTCTCACAAAGAACATGACGCAATACGCGGTACCCTTGATACAACGAGTTTTCAAAGGTGTGAGTTTTATTCGGTGCAGCCGGTAATACTGTTAAAAATCAGAAGCAATTCTTTCAACACCATGTCTGTTGAACAACGAAGATTGATTAACTTGAATTTATGTGTACCTCAAAATTCTTGATACGTTTAGCATGTAATCCACATCTTTCCAGTACGGTTGCAGCAAATCTATCAACGTTTGGATGAGTTCACTGTTCACAAACGAGGTTCTTGTATTTGGGATATCGGCAATGTTCCTAATAGCGCCACTAGCCTGCAAAGGATTATGTCGTCAAAAATGAGAGTAAGAAAAGATTGAATAATCTATGTTAAAGGGTCTGTATCATCCAGCATTCCTTGCACGTGTGGTCTCTCGGCTGGCCTTTGTTTGTCGCCATTTTCATGGGTCAAGAAAATGGCGACAACAAAGGCAAACCAAGAGACGACACGTGCAAAGCATGCTGGATGAAACAGACCCTTTAAGTAACAGATAAAGATACAAGGCGATTTTGAAAGGGTTTGCGGATATGAAAGGTTCGAATAACGTAAACATGATCTTGCAAGGAATATGTAATGGCAAATAGGTTTGTCTATGAGATAAGACAAAGAAAACGCTCGGACACAGCAACATTTCTTTGGAAATCCGTCGTCCATGACGCGCATGTAACTTCGAGTTGCATGCTATGTTTTTAGGGCTGTTGCCGTTTGCAAATGCAAGCTTTTATCTTTGCAGTGAATCCTTTAATTGTTGGGTGAATGAATAAGTGTCTTTACAACAATAAGCAATTACTTCTTGTCGAACAAACCAAGGGATCTATACAAAAGGCTCCCGACATGAAGAAAATATAAGAGATGCTGTGTAAAATAAGTGTACCGTCGTCTGAATCCTCGAGACGATGGGGGTAGGTCTTGGGGTGTCAAAAGCCTGAGCGGGCATCGGGGTGAATCATGTGTCAGTGGATATTTAAAGCGCAGGCAAGTACCTATCAATAAATTGTATTGAAGCAAAATCTTTCTACGGGCTGCTTCGAGGTCTGGATCCCGTGGTGGTCCTGCATTTACTCTCAACGCTACTATGTTGGGCAAAGGGATTAAGAGTGCACTGCCCCGTAACTCTATCTGGTGAGTCAATCCCGGCAATTGAAAGGCTACTACTCCCTGAGTATGCAAGCAATGACATTTTGCCATATCCTCATTGAATAGCCAACATGTTCCATCATTTGTCGAACTTTTCTTGGCTGAAATCGGTCCCCGGGAGTGTACTCATCTATTTTTCTGTACGGGGACGTGCCGCTGAACAGGGTATCATTTTCAGGATTCCGACTCCGGGACAGGGTATCATTTTTGTAAAAATCGGCTCCATGACAGGGTCCATATTTGTAATTTTTGACTCCGAAAGGTCGTTTTAGGCCATTTGCACTCTGCGAATGTGATTCAAATCGCTTGGATGGCAATATTTCCACATTTTTCGATAGATTTCGTACAAATTTCCTTGCGAGAGCACAATTTTGTCTGAAGAAACCAAAGGATAGGGTATTGTTTAAGTAAATTTGAATCCGGGACAGGGTATCATTTTCAGGAATTTGACTCCGGGACAGGGTAGGTTTTAAGATTTTCCAGCGGCACCTCCCCGTATGTTCGTAACCCAAGTACCTCCCCCCCCCCCGGGAATCGGTCATTCCGCTCAGATTTTACAGGGGATTTTCAGAGTAAGCATCAAGTAACCTTAAAAAACGTACTAAAATTACAAGCAAGTTTCCCTTGTGTGTTTGTCTCACACACAACGATGACTTGAGCACGCTTTAGTACGTGCTATCCTCTTGGGAGAATGAACAAGTCCTCCCCCTAGTATGAATAACTTATCCAGGGAGATTCCGTTATCCCAAGAGAAAAAATACATGAGCGCAAAGACCATTTGCAATATCTTTGCTTTGATATTCAGGGAGCAACATTTTTTTCAAACACCGGACTATTCTATTAACTCACCCAGTACAGTTCTGAAAAAGTTTATGATTTTATTTTACGATCACTCCTAAGTTTTATCAAGGTCATTGAAAACTACGATCTATGTCATTTCTTCCCCAACTCACAATTTCTTCTGTTGAAAATTTTTATTGAAAGCATTTCCGTTGCGGAAATCTTAACATCATTACTTTGACAATAAACAAACGGAACCACAAGGAATCTTTAAACCCAAACTCAGTTTTTGCAGAGATAAATTTGCAAACGAAACTGTGCGGAAAAGCGATGCATTAAGATAAAACTTGAATAAAAAGGATGATTTTTTAAGGTAGGTTCCTGCTTAGAATTCACGTATATCAAATGAGAAAGAGGGCTGATACGGATGAATTAGCACAAAAATCGAACAACTTACTTGGACTAAGAGATGCGATAGCTGAATTGGTTTTGAATGCATAGCCGCCTAAAAAGGAACGGTTTAGCTTTTAAACAGAATACATTATGAGTGTGTGAGTTAAGCAAAAGATGTCTGTGTCTGAAATGTATATTGAAACATCTCAATGTTTTATGAATAAAGATTAAAATGAATAAGAAAATGCATCCATTTTTGGACACTTACATGGTCGAGGGGCATTTCACTCCAAAAAAATCTCGTACACCTTTGGCGAAAATCCTTTTGTTTTCAAGAAAAGTCCATCAAAAATCCGTATGAATCCTTTTGTTCTGAAAAAATCTCGTACGCTTTTCCAATAAGTGAATTGCCCCTCGTACATGGTCATACTTTTCATGTTTTCTTTATTACAAATCATTCGCTAACAGTTATTACATAGTCAATGCCTCCTAGATCGTTCGAGAGTGTTATGAAGCATTAATTATGGCATAAAACAGTTATGGTCAAGGATTAAAAAGACTGTAGGACTCAGAGACGCCCTCTCCCATAGTCTAAACACGTCTATGCTTTCTAGATCATTCGAAGAGTGCTATAAAACATAAAGTGGCGCACAAAAGAGCTGTGGTGAGGGATAGAAAAGACTGTGGACTCACAGGCCTCCTCTTCCAAAGCATAGAACTATAAATGTTTTTTAGCTTACAGCAAAGTCTTTGCTAGCAAGTCTTGCCATAAATTCTTACAGCATGACTGGGCGTGGAACCATAGGTGGCTGCTAAAAGCAAAAAAAGCTTTAGTGGAAAAAATTGGTCTCCTTACAGAAAAACATGCAAGGGGGAACGAAATTCCCCCTCCAACCAAAATACGGTTTAAGTTTTAAAAGTGTCATGCCAGTTCTAGGAAGGCCCTTTCTAAGAACACAGTGCCTCTCCACGTAACAACTGCTCCTATGAATCTGTATCCTTATATTCTTACTTGGTTTTCATAAAAACAACGCTTCGAACACGTATATACATAAATTAATTAGAAATAGATGTGATCATACCATTTCACGAATTCTTCTCAATAAATCCACAAAACATTCGACACAGTTAGCTTCCAACAATTCTTCATGTAGATTTGTGTTTGCAGCCAAAAATTTGATTGATCCAGTTGCATAAATCATTCCATCGAACAGAAGATTTATGTCAGCTGTTCTTAATATCTCCAGAATGTGGGCTAGAAGAAAACCATAGTTCAATAAAATTATGATACAAAACCACAGGTTTGACCTGGTAACATGGCCAATCCAAAAATAGTTAGCACCATACTGACGAGCGGACAACTTTCGTCTGACACTAGTGCTGTTTGTTTGTTTGTTTCTATCTACCGTGCGAGTAAAATTAACAAAGCCCGTTTGAAAGGCGACTGTTCCCTTCATTTCAATACGATATTGTTAGTAAATATATTATTTAATGCATTTGCATGTTGCTCTAAATGAGTAGGTTACTTATCTCTTTCTCGTGCATTTTGCAGTGAAGCAACTTTCAAAACCTCTTTATACCTACCGGGTGATCCAAAAAAAGTTTACATGCTTGGTGGGCTATGCAATGAAAAGTACGAGGCCGATATTTATACTTATTGCATATTCGCAGTTATCGTTATTAATAGACTGACAAAAATAAGAAATGTTGTTGTTGCTGTTGCTAATGTTGCAGTTGTTGCTATTTTTGCGATATCTGGGACTATGTCGTGAGGCTAGCCGATATTCAAAATTAAAATGTTTATCTGTCAGTGAAAGGTTAACTTAGATGAGAAAATTTTGTTTGATAAGATCACACGATCACACGTCTTTGAGACTCAAAAATTAGAAAAATGTCAGCAAGTGGTTTGTATTGGAATCACGAATTCCACATTCCATTCTGGTCCATCATTTATTTGGTATTGAAGTTTAAATTCAATTTCACTGTAAGTTCCAGGAATCCAATTTCAAGTAAATCATGGACCATAATGGAATGTGGCATCCTCGTTCGAAAACATGTCCCTTACGAGCGTTTTCCTGATTTCACGGTCTAAATGATTTGTGATTTTATCAAACAAAATTTTCTCATCAGCCTTTGACTGAAAGATTAACATTTTAGTTTTAAATATTGGCCGCATACTTTTTATTCCATAGCCCGACAAAGCACATAAGCTTTTTTGACTCACCCAGTCAATTCGCGATTCTCTGACAAACTAGAAAAAAAATCACAAAATAATGCAACCTTTTGGCTGTCCATCAAACTTTGACTCATTCCAATACCACAAATATTCTCTGCCCAACGAATTTTGAAACATCTGAAGTTGTTCTTTTCCGGAGGCGACAAATTTGCCAGCGCAAGGACTCAAACTAGACTTGCTCCGAGTCTATTCCGTCGTCTATCATCGCTCAAGGGATATAATTAATTCTGCGGAGGCATAAACCACAAAGAGGACAATGCGAGGGAGCTCTTTCGCAGCGTTCGCTCTGTTGTTTATGCCCCAACAGAAGTGATCTTATCCCTTCAGCGCTGATAGACCACAGAATAGACTTGTAGCCAGTCTATCGACCTACTCATGTTTCCTATAAACGTCCTACAGTAACTTATAAACAATGATCCAACTGGTTCATATCGTTTTATAAACAATGATCCGACTGGGAAATCGTATCCAGAAATGATATTTACTGCATGATAAAAAAGATTTACAAAAACAAAAACAATTATTTGTATGAAATACTTACATATCACTTTCTGTTCTCTGAACAAAGTGTCTTTCGATTTGTCTTTACTGATCTTGAATATCAATTTGCAAACATTTACCAAATTTGTTCCTGTCACTTTCATCTGCAATAATCCCAAAATAACACATCAATATCAATAAAAATTGTTACAATAGCTGCAAGAGCTGCAAGGCAAAGACACAGCATTTAAATCAGCATCTATATAGGCTTTCAAACTTATGCTCCCTTCAGAGTATGACAAATATTTAACAGGTCCGAGTTTCCGAACTTGAAAACGTGTCTTTACCTTATTTTCTTGCATATTTATCGTCTCGTTTCTCAAAAAATGTCAACAAAGCCCGAGTTTGGAAGGTGCGAAAAGCTGGATTCCCAATTTTCTTAGGGAGCATGAACTCAACCCGAAAAATGTCTGATGAGACTAGGAGGATGCAGTGATTCTGAAGATAACCAAGACATCAAGGGAAACCAATCGAACACTAACAATCAATTACCTGAAGTTAGTTATTTTGAATATTTGATTTCTATACTGTCTTCATCTCATAAATTAATTGACTTACCACAGCTGCTAATTTACATAACTTCAAAGTGACCTCTGCATTGTTAGTGTCAACAAACTTGAATATTGTTCTTAAAACAATCGATCTTCTCCTTGCTGCTCCACTTCCTGAAATTTTCATCAACAAACCACAGAGTTCAAGTGTTTTCCATAAAACATCAAAATTGATACTCAATGCATCAAAATCTTGATGAAGATGGTTCAATTCCATTTGTTTTAATAATGGTTCAACATTCTCTTTAAACAATGTACTTTGACTGTTTCCATCTGCGTTTGAGGTAGAACTGTCTGGTCGAATATCTGCAGATTGTCTCATTTCTGCCGCTGTCCGTGTTTGATCTGATCTACTCTCTAACCCAGAATCTCCAGATTCGTGACTTTCTTTTGGTGATTCATTCCCTGAAGATACACTTTCGGTTGATAAGGGCCTTGACCTTGAATCACGTTTTATGGCATCACTTTCCGATGAAAAGGGTCTCGAACTTTTCACAGCTGAATCCCGAACGACACCAGAATCAGCAGAGTTGATGTCTCTTTCGAAACTTCCGAATGAATTTGATTTCTTTAGGCCCTGCATCAACTCTTCTTTTCGCATTTTGGTATGCTCTTTTGGTCCACTGTGCACTCGCCTTCCTGAAGTCAAACTTTGTCTTGATGATGGCCTACTAGCCTTAGCCATTGATGGTTCCATACTCTTTGGGGGTGATGGAAATGATGGCCGACTCTTTTGATCTGAGAAACGAAGATAATCTCCTTCTAAGGTAGTAACATCGTTCAATGATCTTGTAATACCAGGTTCTGAGGTTTCTTTTACTTTGGTTAAATGGTCCGAAGATCGTCTTACCCTGGAGGCTGTCCGGTTCTGCTGTAAGGAAATAATCAAAGCTGATAATCCTTTAAAATCTTTCACTTGCCAAGGTAAAGAACAAAATGCTTTTGCTGGAATTTGATACCTTCAATAATGTATAGAAAATACTGTGCAGGTCAGAAAAAAGTGAGATATTTGCCTATTTTATCAATACAATTTACTTCACAAATTGTCTCTTGGAAAATTCATTACACATGAAAAAGGTCAACTTAGATATAAAAATGTATTTGCTTTCAAGTCAAACTTTTCTGCTACATAATAACGATTGATGTCATTAAAAATGTGTACCACAATATTCCAAAAATAGGCCTTCAATTCAATTCATTTTCATGCCATTGTGAGGCTCCAAGCCATGAAAAACATACTGTCTTCTAGGAACAAGGCATGCATTGTGTAAGAGCACAAAAAGGAAAACTATTGAAGTATGCTATTTTTTACCACTTGGCTACCTTTCATTTATGGTATTGCATAGGAAACAGATGGTTCTCATAAAGTCAACAAGTCCTTTCACAAAAATAGCAATATCACAAGATAAATCTAAAAAGGAATGATCAAATTTTAACAACCTCCATTTCTAATACTAATTCAATCATTCTTCTGCAATACAAATTTTAAATGAACCCAATCTGACTTGATTTTCACAAAAATATGGCTTACTGAAAACCCAATATTTTTTCTGACTCACCCAGTGTTACTTTTTATCATTTTGAAGAGACTTGAGATCAATGTTTCATTCAATAAAAAAATTTAAAGACTTACATTTTTTGATGCCTCTCCAATTTCTGATGAAAAAGATTCCACAGAATCACCAACATCAGGGACTCTTTTCAAGGGAGCAAGTTTCCCTGATGGAGGACGAGTGGCACTTCTACTACCTGGCTCTGAAAATGCATTTGGACCAATGCTAGAAATGAGAAACAAGGGATCACTCAGTTAATCTAACAAATTAATAGAATGTAACTGTCAATTGCACCAATTCATTTTTCCAAAAGAGAGACTAAGATATTTGTACAAAGCCCTATTGCATCAATTCTCAACTTTCAAACAACTTTTAATTGACTGCAGAATCAGAATCTCATGGTAATGTAGCTAGAGTCAATGACAAAATTTACATAATTTTCAACTATCACTTATTATGGACAATGGCTTTTTTGCTAATACTAATGTCAAAAAAAGCAAAAAATATTTATAATTATCAAGCTCCGTTCAGCTGTGCTATTTTGAAGCTGGTTCAATATGCCTGTATGCCTGGGAGGAAACATACCACTTTGTCTCAAAAATGTAATGTCTATAATGAGACTATCAGCCATGTGATCCTGATGCAGAATTAAAAAGCCCCCATCTTGGAATATGAATTGCTGTATTCAGTTGCATGGAAAACAGCTGATACAGTCTTGGTTAAAGAGAAATCAGACTTTTACAACCAATGCCCCCACCTTATACCGGGTGTCTCAAAAAAAGTACCCCCTTTTGACTGGAAATAGGAACAAAGCGATAAGATATTATTGCTCTCCGAGTAGTTAGCTAAGTTTATCAATCTTCAACTTAGATTCACATACCTTGCATTTAAGAATCGTCAACCAAACACCAGAGATTCCAGCTTGCAAAGACAAAATTTACAGTGCACCCAAAATCAGAGATTTTCTAAAAGGGCCTAGCCATGATTTGTAATATGGATCTTTTCCAAAGCACCTGTAAACTTTAACTTTCAGTTTTTCGCTTTTGAAAAGTATAAAAAGACTTGTGGGATTTGCCCTGATTAAGCAAATATAACAAAAATGTAGTAAGAATGATGAAGTCGTGCAACATCTCCCAAATGCGCATACATATGTTCCTTTTCTTCTTCTTTGACACTTGGAGTGGAATGCAATGCACGGATTGATTCCTCAAAGGAATAACTATTTGTAGAACAATAGAAGCATTTCAAGGTATAATCCTTTTCAATGGAGAAAGCTAAAGGTCAAAGTCGAAATTCCTGTGCAACATGCCTGTGATAGAAAATCATGGCTAGGAGGCCCTTTTACAAAACCTCTGGTTTTGAGTGCACTGTAAATTTTGACTTTGCAAGCTTGTATCTCCAGTGTTTGGTGGCCAATTTTTAAATGCAAGGTATGTGGATCTAAGTTGAAGATTGATAAATTTAGCTGTCCACTTGGAGAGTAATGATATCTTATCGTTTCGTTCCTATTTCCAGTCAAAAGGGGGTACTTTTTTTGAGACACCTGGTAGTCTAAAAATAGAACAAAAGGAGGGCATGTGCAATTTATTGTCTTTCCGTTCACTTGTCTAAGGACAGTGATTACTTTTGCTATTTTGGAAGCAATTCAAGTTGTACATTCTACTTTGAATGCTGTACACTTGCTTAAAATGTTGATTTTAATGGTGCAATAAATATCTGATGATGATGAAACCAGCCTTCAAGTTACTGCACATATTCTGTGTACATTTAACATGCTTTCCTGCCTAAAAGAATTCCCATTTAGAAACATTTACAGTCTTTCATTTGGTGTCAGAATTCTTACAATGATGGAAAGAACTCTTGCCATGTTAAGCAGGTATGGTATAGAGATATGAATGCAAAAAACCAGAAGATTTGGCACATTGAGGCCTCTCTGAGTTACCTCGTCATCACATAGTGACTTAAACTGAATGTAGTTTGGTAAACCATTTAGTTTAAGTCACACTCTGATGATGAATAACTAAGAAAGGCCTCAGTGTACTAAATCTTCTCATTTTTTGTATCCAAATCTCTTTTTACCATTTCTCATTAAGTACCTTAGCTTGCTATGTTAATGCGCATAAGTTCACAAGCCCCTTACTCTATTTCACAAATGGGGAAACAGCTTTCAACAGATATTATCAATTCTTCATTACTTCTAGGGAAGAAAATACTAAAGGTTCTGGAACAAACCTGAATGCAGATGGTGGTCTTCCCTCTGTGGTTCGTGATGTGTCAGTCCCAAATAGCCTCCTGTTTGTTTCAGCTGGTGTAAATGGCCTACTTGTTTCAACTGGCTGCATTGATGACCTTGCTTCTGCTACTATTTCTGCACTTGTCTTTTTTCCAGCATCATAAAATGGCCTTCTATATTGTGGCTTGCGTGATTTTGGTGGTGTTGGCTGCATGATTGCTTTTGGTTAATTTACACCTCTTCCAATGTTGGTTTCTTGTGTAGAATGTTTTCCAAATAAGTACACAGCTATGAAATATACTATAAATATACATCTATACATTAGGATCTGACCTTTTAATTATTGCATTTGTAATATATCTTGTTTTCTCATGACTGCACAGACTACAATACTACAATTTGTGCTGCAAAAGAGGAACTGAAGAAAGACTTAAAACATTCTATTGTTTATCAATTATTCATACCTAGACCTAAACCAAAATAAACATTTTCTCTCAGGCGGGGTGGATGAACAAAAAGTACAGTTTGGTGCAAAAAGCACATAATAGGGGCTGGATGTTTTGCATGAAAGAATTGATTTGTTGTGGCCCCTAAATATGGAAAATATTGTGCTTACTTGAAAAATTCCTCCATTTCATTTGGTGCAGTAACAGTATTTTACCTTGGAACAACCCAAGCACTTGTTAAGATACTGTCAAGTGGGATTTATGCATCACGTAGAAAGGTAATGTGGTTTGGTTTGGACCTTTATTTAGCAAATATGGCCTAAATAACAACAATGGGGCAGTTTGCTTTCCTTTACACTGGATTGAAACGCATATCTGCGTAGCAAAATCATCTCATTGCATCACACAAAGACCAAAGATCAATTCCATTTTAGTTAGTTTATTCTGTGGGCCAGAATTATACTTACATTTGGTAATTTGGTTGGTTGTTATGAAGACGCTTGCATCTTTGGCGGCCATTTTGTTGTTACCTTCAGATGCTAAACAGTTTCATGATTATTCACATGAAGTAATATCAACAATGCAATTCAATGAACACATGAATATTTCATTTTCGGAAATCGGAAATCATTCGACGTGATTTTGAAAATAATGATCCACAATGTTTAAATCATTTATTTGACCAACTCTGATGAATAGCAACTGTCTAGCTAACAGCAAGGTGTGGCTCCAGTGATGTCCAGTTTACAAGTTTTTATAAGAAATTGGGTTGTAATTATTGTCTGGGGTCTTACCTATGACACCCATATCAAACCAATATATATTCTACAAAAGAAAGTTGTTAGAGCTATTGCATTCATGAACTTTACTTCTCCATCTTCTCCTATTTTTTCTGACCTGAAGATTCTTAAGTTGTATGATTTATTTCATTTGAAGTTGCTTTTATTTGTCTATGAGTCTGTTAATAGGATATCTCCTTCTGTCTTTCACAATTTTTTTGAAATTCTGTCAGATGTTCATCAACATGATACAAGGCAGGCTCGTAAGGGTGATATTTTCATGACACGTCATAACACCTTGCAATATGGTGAAAGATCTATTAGGTACACTGGTGCTAAATCTTGGAACAACATTCCCTTTAACATCAAGCAATCTCCTTCGGTGACGAGTTTTCGCCGTCAAGTCAAATTACACCTGTTCTCTGCAAATTATCAAGTTTAGATTTTTGGCTGTTTTTGCATCGACCACTCCCAAAATGTTTAAGGTAGATTGGCCCCTTCAATGTTAAAGAGGTATATCTACTTTAAGATCTTTCAAACTGAATGATAAGTTTTTAACAAAGGGGGTGCTCTCTCCTCGATTAGTTTATCTACTGAGAGAGCTCCTCCTTTAAGAAAATTCTTCCTCATACAAATCTTCTGATGTTCTATGTAGTGTTATCGTAATCATCTCCTGTAACTTGTTATTTGTAATATTTGTAAATTTTGTTAGAATGATTTTTGTATGTTGATGAATTTTTAAAATAAAACTAAACTGAAACTGAAACTGAAACTGTAAGAAACTATAGTAGCAAAGTGGGAAAGCCACAAAATTAAGAAACTCTACCGTGTTTGCGAAGTGCTAAAACGACTTTTAAAGCCGAATTATAGATGATTCCATCGCAATGCTGTCGCTGAACCTTCGTTCTTGATTGATGTTCATTATAACTTTATGTTTTGAGACAAAAAAACTCGTTTTCTTGCTAAAGATTATGCTGTTTGTACAAATTAAGAATGTTTCAGTACCAAAATGGGAAAACCTACACGTTGACTTAAGAATGCTCGGTTCTCGATCATGATTCTATGCGATAAATTAGACGATTAAAATCAATATGATGATCCAGTTCTTCAGACCTATCAATCGTTTTCCATGTGAAGTTGAGAGCATGAATAAACAATTTGTAGTTGGACGATGGAAAACAACTTTAAAAAAAGAGGAGACAAGATTTTTTCAATCTTTCATTCATGTCATAATCATCAGAATCATTTGCACATCTTTGGTCAGTCAAACGGTGAAAACAGATACTAAAAGCATAAAGGCTATCTCCTTTTGCAGGGAATTTAAAATGGTGAGATCTATGCAAAGCACTTTGGCGCAAGGAAGATTCGCCAAAGTAATCAATGGCATGAATACACCATAATTAATGTGAATACCCCGAGCATTTCCAAACAAAAGAACATTGTAAATCGGACGTAGCAAAATGATTTGTTTGCGCGGGATAGATGATAACAGATTTCTTTTGCTACTCCCTCTATGAATATGAAATGCTCAGGAATAAGGAAAGACTCAAGCCCCCTGACAGTTTAGCCCCCTAGCAATCACCCTAGATTCAGAAGGCCCTTTAAACGTCCTTTTCCAGGACGCTTGCCCTTTGGAATAAAATAGGTAACAAAAACCGGCTACCTATTACTAAAAATGCCCGCTGAGCAACAATTGCAGTAGTTTGCACGAGTAACTTTGTGTTCTCGAAAATCTCAAATGACATCAAATTTGAGACATATCGTGGTCTTCTTTTGGCTCCTATTTAAAGTCAGTTACGTTCAAAATCAAATAAAGGGTTTTAAAAAACTACTTCGATCCCAAACTTGGATGTCAAATACTCAGCACTTCACAAATTACACAGCATACAAACTATTGACAAAATCACAATCTCACATCACAAACAGCACATCTGTACGAAATACAATTGTTTTTATAATTTCACGAAGAAATCTCTCTAAGCATTTCCATATGAACACTCTGACACATTCGCTTATATAGATTTTCCAATTCACTCCCAATTTTCATCCAAAGTTCAATCAACAAGTTCTTTTCAACAGCACTGCAAAAGAGAATGTATAATCAACGAAACCGGAAATAGAATAATCATCATATTTATATCAATCAACTCAGTGAAAAAGACAGGGCAATGTTTTTCCAAGGTGAAACATAAAAAATCAACGCGTTCAAAAATTCACAGCACTAAGAGCACAGGATGGATTGGAACTGAATAAATTGTATCTGGCAGCCGAAAGATCGAAGCATTATTGCAATTTTTCCCACGTTTTTATGAGTACTAAAAAGGCAGGTAAATTTGACTTTACGAAAATTCCTCTCTACAAAATTCCTGAAACTTCCTAAAACATTCGATCAATCACAAAGAAATTCATAGCATAAAACAACTCTTTATGTCATTTGCACATCTATAGCGTTGGGATACAACTTTGGAATTTATTAAAAATCTATGTTCCTTTAACTGATGAGAGCAATAAAATGCCATTCTATGTTTTCTGTGCGAGAGATCCTTTACGATTTGATTGAGTATTTGAAGCCCTTTTTTCACCCACTTCTCCAGCAATGAATTGGTGGAAAAAGCTCAATTTACCTCTTCTCTTCATTAATCAAAACATGAGCAAAAAGTAAAAATACTTAAGTTTTTCTACTGTCAACAAAAGTCAATCAACCAATCGCTCAATCAATCAATCAATCAATTATTCAATCAATCAATCGATCGATCGATCAATTAATCATTAAAATCAGATAAACTCACTAAATTATACCTTGACAAAGGTATGGTCTTCTAACATTTCAGCAGTCCATCTTTCTTTCGGATCATGAGTAAAACATTGGCACAGAAAAAGTTTTCCTTCTTCACTTAAACTTTCAGGAATTCCTGGCACTGCACCTCCACCAACTCGATAAATAATTGCAAACCAGTCGAATTCAGCCCAAGGAATCTGGAAGGAGAAGAGCTTGTGACGCAAGCATACTGGAAACAGGCTACAGCTCCCTACGGCTGCTAAATTTGCAAAAATAGGCCTTACATAACCAGAGGCTTTCGATAGCACATTTGGGTGAATGTAGGTAGCATGGGTCTACCCTTTGCTTTGCTTCTCGTGTATTTCAGAACAGATCAAACAGGATTTGGAAGGGCTTTCGATAACCTAACTTTGCGGAGCATGAATCTAAGTATTTGGTACCAAATGAATTCTGACGAGTTTTTGTTCTATGTTTTTGGATACTTGCAATCTAAAGCAAATTTTCACAACGGTTACAAGAATTAAATAAAATTTGAAATCTTTCTTGGTTCGCCGTGATATCAAATGGAGACATGAAATTGGATAACTTTCTTTTATCTCGATTTTGGAACTTTTTTTGCATAACAAGTCAATCATGGGTCTCTGGTTCCAGTTTTTTTATCTTCATATCAGCTTTAAAATTCAAAACCTTGTAACTCCATGATTGTCAGCGGATCTGCAACATTTTGGTGTCTAGAAGTAATTTAAGATCATAGAAACAGGGTTATCATAACATGGCACTTGTTCATTTTATCGTCATTATTTTTAAGTATCTAATCAAAACGCAAACAACTTTTCTGGGACACGTTGTAGATTTCTAGAATTCGAGACTTGATAATATTTATAATTTTGAAGAGAAAATCAAACCTTTCCGGTTGCCATTTCAATAACAACACATCCAAGACTCCATATATCAGCAGCTCTCCCATACCCAGTCTCCTTTTGATTAATTATCTCCGGCGCCATAAACGCTGTAAATAAAAATAATTCGATAAATTTCATTATCAGATCACAGGGATCAGATGAAACAAGAATCGCTTCTCACAAGGATCATATGAAGCGTTTGTAGCGCTTTCGATGTGTTGAACAGTCGTTCAACTGCAAGACTGTTCGTGGTCTCATACAGCTCTCCACCGTCTACAACAATGTCTGTAACTCTGGATTCAAAATTAAAAACTCAAAGGCTTCATCACATGATTCCTTTGTAAATCCTGGATCTTTAGTATCATATAGAGGCCAAATTTACGAAATCTTCTATTTCTGCAGTTTTCGAAGTTTCTTCTTTCTCAGATAAGGAATGTGAGAGCATTGCAGTCTGCGATTTGTAAGGCAAAACAAAATGAGCTACCGAGTGAATAAAAAAAAGTTATGCGTTTGGCGGGCTATGGATAAAATGTATGTGACCGATGCTCGAAAATAAAATGCTAATCCAGCAGTCAAAGGTTAACTTAGATGAATAAAATCACACATCTTTGAGACTCAACAACAATCAAAATGCTTTTAAGGGGTTTGTATGGGAATCGAAAAGCCACATTCCATTCTGGTTCATGAGTTATGTGGCATAGGAGTTTACATTGTCAGGTTCAGAGATAAAGTTTTTATTTCAATAGCAAGTAAATCATGGACCAAAACTGAATGCGAATCCTCGTTCCCAAACATGCCCTTTACTAGCATTTTCCTAATTTCTGGGTCTAGATGATGAGTAATTTTAACAGACAAAATTTTCTCATCTTAACTAGCCTTTGACTGATATATCACCAGTTCAATTTTGTATATCGGCCTCATATTCTTTAATTCACAGCCCACCAAAAGCGTAAAAGCTTTTTTTTGACTAACCCGGTATATATTTTGACCACTTGTAAAATTCGAAATGGTAACGAACCTGCAGTTCCTCTAAATTTGCAAATTTCTCCTTGCATTGTGTGAATAGGATCTCTTAGACGAACAGCCGAGCCAAAATCCCCAAGTTTCAGCAAACCACTTGAGGATACAAATATGTTTGCTCCTGCAATCAAGAAAACGTACAAGTTGCTTTACATGTTTTCATGAAAAATTCTGGATTTTATTCTATACAATTTTATGAAAATTCTTACAAAGCCATTGTCAATCAGGTCCTTTGCGACAATGATACAGTTTCAAAACACGGGTAGTTGAACACCGCAGTTACTTTTCAGTGTATATGCTGCTGCGGAGAAAAATTTATATGTTCTGCTGAGGAGGTTTGAAGATTTCTTTCTTCCTCCGTCTCTTAAGCTAAATCCTTCGTAGTAGCAAAAAGTTTCATCCTGCACAAAAATATAAGGCGGCAATGCAGCACAAGTGTGATGTCTAGCCACCCATGATCTCATCAACATCAAATTTGGCCTTTACAGAAAGCATAGATCATTAGTTGAATTGATACAACATTTTAGTCAAAGAAAAACTTGCCAGGCAGATAAACTACTGCAGTGTGCTTACTTTTTAGACTATAATTAATTTTCAGACATTTCAGCGTACCTGCAAAATACTGAGGGTAACATTGCCTCTTTCAGGCCAAGTTGTGCTGAAGTAGCCGAGTATCAATAGAGAACAAAACGTATATCAGCTTGATAAAAAGGCGCGCTGCTCTGGCTCAAAAAAGAATCTGAGCTAGTATTTAAAGTTTCCTAAAACTGTCTGATTTTGAGTTCTCTGGGTTTCCTTCAAGTTTCTTATAAAAGCTCCATGACAACTTCACTAAATGTGCATCTTGAACGTTTCAAAACAAAGTCTTTGTAAGCCTTGATGTTCAGACACTGCATAAGAGTGATATGAAACAGAAGACGAGTAGAAGTGAAGTAAAAAGATCCTATGGAATTCCTTTTATTAAAATAAATAATTTCAAGTTCTATTTACCGAATGCAGTATTGGAGTTTCTTAATTTTTGGCAGTCCGAGAGTTGAGCTTCTTATTAGCAGCTTCTTATCAAAAATACGTATAAAACTAGAGGTAAATTAATGTTTTTATCAAAGGGCAATGATAGAGGAACTGAAGCAAATACCTTTGATATCCCTGTGGACAATTCCATTATCATGAACAAATCTAACTGCTTTCACAATTTGTCTTGTATAAACACGAATTATTTCTTCTGGAAGACCAATTTTTGCAACATCTGCAATTGTACCATCTTCACAATATTCCATGAAAATCAACATTTCACTCTATGACGAAAGATAAACATACAATATATTTTATATCCTTCAAATAGATATTCTGATATTGATTAACTTCATAAACAAAAATGCCTTTCAAGACATTCAGTTGAATTAAAGTTTGAATTTTTGAAAATGCTTTTGCTTGTTTCAATTTAGCCATTTACCATTTAAAAATTTTCGAAAGCTGACCTAATATCGAGCTTAATATAATATAAAACGATTTAAGATTTTGCTATGGTCTAACGTGTTTCCGTTGCATAGCGTAGTGTTTTTACTTGTATCTAAGTTAGCCTTTGGGCTTCAAAATGAGATGTGACTCATTGAAGTTGGCGTATAATTCATGATTCTACAGCTCTGCCAACGCTGATACAACATTTTGCGGCAAACAGTATATCAAATAAAATTGAATTGAATTGAATTAAATTGTTGTGCCAAATACTATGCTGTCACACAAAATAATTGACAGCCAACCAAAGACAATAGTATCAAACAAGAAAAGTACTATTTACGCATGCTGTCTTTAGGACTATAAATAATTCCTCAACGAGGATTTTGCCATTTCTTCCGCTCTCAATAAGTTTATCTTGTAATGATAAAATCGCTCTTTTTCTTGGTTTTTGCTAATGATAAATCTGAAGAGCAATGCAAAGATTGAATTTATGGTGGTCTTTCAAAGAAAACATACAATCCACCAGGGTTGATGATTTATTGCGGCAGAATAAGAAATGAATTACCTTATGGATTTCAACTCCATAATATTCGACAAGACTTTCATGTTGTAAACATTGAATATTTGTGATTTCATCAGCTATGTCTTGAATCGAACTGTAATCATGTGGATTAAACTGAATCTGAAAAATTAAATAAGTTAACAAATAAATTTCTAACATACTCCGTAAAATGATTTGCTTCTCAAAATACATCTTGGGTGGCGTACTTTGATAATGGATCCAAAAATGTTCACTTGAATGATAATGATTCAAACCAATAACAATTTGAAAAAGGATAATTTGAAAAAGGATAATTTGAAAAAGAATAACTTGAAAAAGAATGATTTTACTTGGTCTATGGCGAACTGGATTGTTGACTTTGTCATCTTAAAATCAGTTCATCGTTTTAACATCTTTCGAGATGAATATGTGGACTAGGGGTAGAAATATCAAATATAGGGATCTTGATCTGTTTGTCGTCGTTCTTGCCCCGTAATTTGCATTACTTTTCACAGCAGCTTGTCTATGTTAAAACTCTCGCGATAATCTTAAATTCATAAGTTCTCAAATTTTTTAAAGAGCTTTAATAAAAATCATGAAAATAATAATTATACTCTCCTTAAAAACTTCTTTTATGTTACTCTGTATTAAATCTTTGATTAACTAAATTCAAATACCGGATGAATTAAAAAAGTTTAAGCGTTCAGCAGGCTGTGAAATGAAAAGAATGAGGCCGATATTCAAAACTAAAATGTTTATCTATCAGTCAAAGGCTAACTTAGATGAGAAAATTGTATTTGGTAGCATAAAAAATCTCTAAGACCTAACAATTAGAAAAAAACCTGTAAGGGGTTTGTGTGGGAATCGAATATTCCACGTTCCATTCTGGTCCATGATTTATGTGGCATTGAAGTTCATATTCTAAGTTTCAGAAATAGAATTTTAATTTAAATAGCAATTATAGACCAGTATAGAATGATGAATTCTTGTTCCCAAACATGCCCTTTACTAGCATTTTCTGATTTCTTGGTCTAAATGATGAATGATTTTATCAAACAAAATTTATCATTTACGTTAGCCTTTGACTGAAAAATTAACATTTTAGTTTCAAAATATCGGTCACATACTTTTTAACCATAGCCCGCCAAACACAAACTCTTTTATGACTTACCCGGCATTGCAAAAATTTTGACTATTTCGATTGACTTCAAGGATACAAATCTTCTCTGAATTTGATAAAGTAGAACAAAAACAGTAAGAGAAGTCTCTTCAAAAAGTTTCTTACTTGTTTCATGGCCATTAATTTTCCAGTGTCTAAATTAACACATGAATACACTTTGCCAAATTGACCTTCCCCTAAGAAGCAAAAACATTTGAAACAATTCAGCGAAATAGGGAAATCAGTGTCTTTAGATCTCAGAATCTTTGAACTTCTAAACATCAGAGAACCTATCTTATAAGAGATACGTTTGAAAGTATATCATTGGTAAAATAACCTTACAGCCCGAGTAACTTGAAACCTTTGGTGACTGCGGATGTTCAATTTTAAGAGAATATTGATCCCTTTTGCAACAGTTTGCCATGCTAAACAGCCATTATCAACGCAAAATCGACCTTTTAGCAATTCTACGAGAGAATTCGAATCGAACGATATTTTGATACATTTTGTAGAATTTTCGAATGTAAAAAAGGGTAATAGAAACTGTAACCAAATCAATTGAACACACTCTATTACAAAAATATATAAAAAGTACCGCTCGATCCGGGTTCTTTTGTAGCATAGCTAAATGTCTATTTTACAAAACCCGTCGCTCCAATTATTTGTTTCCAAATCGATGCAAAGGGAATGATTTAAAAGTTAAAAATGTACACATATGACAAACCTATTTTATTCCCAAGATGCCATTTGAAATTGACTCTTCTCGATTTAATTTTCACCAATTCACTTGCCAGATCTGGTTTCTTGTCACTAACTCTTCCGATAATTCTCTTTTTAAATAATTTATCATTTCGTTTTCTCTCTAGCTTCTTGATGACAGCAGCCCTGCGATCTTCTTGGGTTACAATTCGAGGTGAAACTGAAATTGGTGATGAAGGTGTATCTGTCGACGTCATTGATGTGTCACTCTCTGTAGTTCAGAAAAAAGAAATTTGATACATTATTTCTAAGCAAATAGCATAAGATTTCATTCTGTTTCACGTGTTTAATAAGACATTATTTTTTGAATCACGAAGGAAGGAAGCTCTTGGCCTCTGGAAAAATTGAGAATAATGTGATGATTGCAAAAACAATTATCATGAATCGAAAAAAACACATCGAGACAAAAAAGCTAAGGTCATACAGAACGGCAGCGGTTTGAGAAGAAATATTTCATTAGCTCAACGATCATGCCTCTGGATGCCTATAACAAAAACTCGCATATATCGAAATTAAAATAAACTGAGGGTAACTTGTCAAGTGTTATACAAAGTTCTAGACCCTGTACAGGGATGCACCCCAAATTTTCGGTGAACCACTGATCTTTCAATGACTTCACATCCTAAACAATACAGCTTCAAGAAATTTCACATTAAGACCAAGGTTTGGGATGAATTTATAACTGCACAATGTTTTACAGAGCATTCCTTTCACCCTTATGAGGAGCACATGATGGCCAGTGAATAATAGTGTGTATCCTGCATATTTGTGGTATTTTCATTTGAGAGTTAAAAATGATGTCAAAATACAGGCTGCTTCTTTCACAACGATTTTCTAAGGTGGTGCTTAAATCAAAGGTTTCTTTTTGCAGAAAAATGGAACAAATCTAAAAGAATAACTCTTGAAAGTATTTACCAGAGTCTGATGCCATACAACAAGCTGAAGATGTTCCTTGTCCAGGTCCAAATGAATCTGACATCGTTTTACGTGATTCAAAAGCCATTAACCTATCTCCATCACTTATTTTTCTGTCCATTTTTGACTTTGTTGGTGTGTGATTTCCAGGGACACTTTTTGCTCGATGCATCGGAACTGGACTTCCTATTCTTTTACCATCGTAGGCACCAGCTAGAAGAGATAGGTGGGAACGTAATTTATAGCCAACGAGTAGACCCATAATCCAAAGAAGAAAGGGCCTTATTTCATATCATCTACACCATTTTTTAATTTACAGGTTCTGGCACCCATGGTAGTGATGCCTGTGTTCAGCTGTGTTTCATACAAATTTGAACAGACGATGAAAATCATCCATTGGCTGGCCGTAGCAAGATTTTTGCTCTTTGTTTCGTAGACCCTTTCTTCTTGTGGATCATGGATCTTGCATCTACCGGGTGAGCCAGAAAAAGTTCCGACTTTAAAGAATTTATAGCACCAAGAGTACTTCAAAGATTTGAATGGATTAAATTCCAGTTAAAAGCCCAATGATTGAAGTATTTTTGTGATTTTTCTCACTGTCTTACCAGAACTAAAAGTATCAGTAAATTTAACGTTATGAAAATATCATAGTTGTAAAATGACTGGAAAAAAGATCTAAACATTGATCAAATTGAAAAAAAGGACTCTCCTTAGGAAGAACAATACGCACTGGGCGTTTCACTTCTCTCGAGAGTCATATGATATTAATTTTCAAACAAATACTATAGATATTCAGTTCCAGAGCAATACATGGGCAGTAGATACCTCTCATCTGTGAAGAATTGCATTTTCTTTATTGATATGTGCGAGGAGTTCTCTGTGACTGGATCAATACTTTAGGCCATTTTTCAGTAATTTTGCAACGATGAAATTTTTGTAAAGTTAAATCCACCTACATTTTAGTGCTAATAAGACAGTAAGAAAAATCACAAAAATACTCCATCTATCGGCTTTTTGACTAGAATTTGAATCATTCAAATCTGTGAAATACTCTTGGTGCTATTAATTTTCAAAAGAGGGAACTTTTTCTGGCTCATCCTGTAGGCTACAAGATTTATTGCAGGGGTCATTAAACTGAAGAAAAGCTTGCAAAAATTGTTATGCTCTGGGTATAAAGAGGCAAGTATGGGCAATGAGATGTAAGATCATATAAATATATCAAAAACTAACGACAAGGAAGAGAACACAGCAAATAGTTAAGACAAAAAAAACATTTGTAAGAAAATACAGATAAACAAACAAAAAGTGGCAAATGATTTTATGCAGGTCAAGTACATTTTTTTATAAGTATATAACGCTTGAATTTCAAACTGACTGCACTGTGTAATCAAAAGAAATTTTTTCACCTCCAGGAGAGATTGCAGCTTCTCTATGGCCAATGATATGAGTAACACAACTGCTAATCTCTTTCTTGACGTCCTGATATACCAAATAAAACAAGGGATTTCACAATGGCAATTTTACGGATAAATTACACATGAAGCACATTTAACTTGGAAAAATATTCAAGTTTGGGTCTAAGATATTTATGCACCCTCACGTAAATTGGATACGGAAATTGTAGAATGAAGCCCGTGTATTTTTCTGGATTGCGGTCTTCTCGTATGACCTGGCCGGCATTATTTTTCTTTCTGTTCTAGTCTATCATATGTATCTATGTATTCCAATCATCAGATAATGCTTTCATGAATTGATGCATCGTAGTTTGTATTATCATAATGGCCTGGGAACTGTCATTGTTTTTGCTCCCCTAAGTATCGTTTGATAATAATGTAAAGTAGTTTTTATGTGGTGCAGTAATATGTATATTGTAAGCAATTTAGTGAAATGTAAAACAAGACGTTTTCGAGTGACTGATTTCAATCGATTCATTGGTTTGATTAAAAGGCTAAAAAGTTGCATAAAGATTGAGATGAAGATACCTGGAACTCCTCTTCACTCATATCCTTGAGATTTCTTGGACTGCAAGCATCAACAATGAATTCCAGGCCACTGGTTGACCATCTTGATGACAAAAATAATTCATAAAACTTAAACAAACATATTTAAACGAAGCAACAAAAAGATTATATAATGTTGGATAAAGATCGTTACCTTGGGAAGAATTCAACTATGAAAACGTTCGCTTGATGTGTATGGTCAAAGGTAAACCCCTGAAATATAACGTAGTTTAATTTCTACAAAAAAGGACGAATTCTATGTGCGTATCACAACAAGGACTGATACCTAGTATCCCAAAAGTGGCACACGACAAAATATTCTAGATAAAAATATGACAAAGATTTTGAGCTTGGAAATGAGGAAATAACCAAAATAAAAGACATTAACATATGATAAATACCTAGGTCTTCGTCCTCTTCCTTTTTCTGTATTTTTAAAGACAAAATTCATCCATTCTTTCGCAAATTCCATCATTGAAGGATATAAATCTTTGCTTTGTCCGCTTAAAAGTCTCGCCAGTTCACGAAGATACTAAAAAGCAAAAACAAAACACGATAAATTCTTTCAAGTACTGTCTTTAAAATTGATAAATAACTTCTTCATGCGATATTTTGTCATCCACAAAATCAAACAACTGGAAAAACAAATATGCTGTTTCTCTTTCCTTCTCTCTCCTGTTCTCTTTCTTTTGAAAACCCATTGCTAACCATGATCCTTTGCAAGCCGAACAAGGAACAAAACAAAAATAACCTAGGCCAGAAGTGGCTCTCATTTCATATGTAAATCAACTCTCGGGTTGCAAAATATCATGGTCTTTAAGTGAAACAGAATTTTTGCTTTGTCCTTTTCGCTGTTCTACAAAACATTCTGGATCGAGCAATATTTTTTCGACAATTTTATATGTAGAAGGTTTGTATGAGTGGCGTTAGAGCTTCTATCACTATTGATGACCTTCGAAAATTCTACAAAATGTATCAAATACCGTTCGATTCAGATTCGTCATAGAATAGCTAAAAGTCTTCTGGGCACTTATCTTTTCAAAAATCTTCACGCATTTTCTAAATTCTGCCATTCCGAATGCAATGATTTTGTGCAATTTTAAGTTATTTGAAAAGCAGAAAAATTTAAACAATCACTTAAAAATGATCTCACCTCAAATCCAGTATTGAAACAAAGATGCATTGTTTCAACATAATTCTTATGAACTAAATCCCTTTCTCCTTCTTCCATGGAATAAATTGCCTCTAAATTCAAGGTCTCTGATGTTTTCTTCACTGAAGAAAGAATTCCTTGTGCTAACCTTTCTGCTGAATCCTAAAATGTGACAAAAACTATTCTAAAAATTTATTGTTGTGAATTTCTTATAAATTTGACGTCAAGACTTGAAGTATAAATTACGAATGCTCTGAAATATTCTGAAACAAAATAGCCTGTGGACAGGCTTCAAGGCTTCAAAAGGAAGGAGAGCCTGTAGGAATAAGCTACATTTTTGAATTCCATAGATCTTATCTGATGTATAGAAGGTTATTATTATTTGTCCTAATTGCCAATGTCACAAGTGACGAAAATGCTTTTACTGATCATTCTTGCATGTTACTGCTCAAATAAGGTTACTGAAGTTAAGCTCGGTCGAATGAGGTCAAACTCGAGATGGGTGACCGCGGAGCTCACAATTCACCTCGCCGTCCTTCGGAAGGGACGTTAAACTAGGGGTCCCATGCCTGGATGCGCCATGCACAGTGGGCCTAAATTAGCTTTCAGTAGCTAGAAATCCTGACAAGCCCACTCAAAACAAATTGAAAAACAAAAAAAAAAACAAAAGAAATATTATTTTGGGACTTCAGAATATCACTTTCAAGCCAAAATGGCAAAGAAAGCAATGTACCTCAAATCAGGCGTATGGAACTCGAAAATGCAGCCCTTCCTTCTCTTTTTCTTCCTCCGCAGCTCCCAAATAAGGCCTGTTCATAGGCTAGAAACAAAACTGAACAGTATTTAAAAAGCATTAGCGACAAAAACTTGATACAGAAACTAAGACAATAAATATATTCTTCATATCTAAAGTTTCTCAAATGTAAGTCAACTGCAACAAGAGTCTTACCCTAAATTCTCGAAGCGCCTCCGCAATGGTCTGATGACTTGATGATTGCTCATTGATTAATGACACAGCATTACCCAGAAGACTTTGCAATACGATACGTTGCGTAAACAACTGGTAGGAATTGCAAGCAATTACCATCAGACCATCCACCTAGAAATTCAACAACAAAAATGAAAACTAAAAATTATTATCAAATTACGAATGAAAATCTAAGGAAAGTCACGAGTTTTCTCAACTTGAAGTGAAATAGCACTGATATGAACATCCAGGTGCAATTTCGAAAATATGCTACAAATTTCCTCAGCTAATCAAAGTTTTAAGGTAAAACGTATCATTCAACAACTTAGAATGTTTGTTTAAAAATTTGAAATTATTATCATATCAATGTCATGTAAACACAATCCTTTCAGCAATAAACTGTGAGATGAATAAATCTAAGAATCTATAGGGTTAAGGTTAAGAATCTATACATACATGAGTGTGTATGGACGATGTTCTGCAAGGGAGTCATGATTTTCGTTTTCAGACTCTTTACATTACGTAGCTACTTAAAAATGTACAACTTAAAATGAACTGTCAGACAATATCAGTCATGTCATAACTTAGCTCGGTAGGCGATTTTGGCAGATTCATTTGGCCACAATGAGGGCTCAAAGAAACATTCTGTTGGTCTATGGAAGCTGTAAAAGAAGTAAACAAAATTGCTGAGCGTTTCCTTGTTGGAACATTCCTATGTAAAACTTGATATGAATTACGTTATCCGTGAAACATCTTAAAAGTGATGAAAACTGTACCTGAAGATTTGCCAAAGCTATCGATGTATCAACAGTCGGGCTCACATGCACAATTTCACCATCCCACGTGACTTTTTCACTTTCAACTTCGATTTCATTATCACATAGATTCAGTAGGAATATGTAGCCATCATTCTGTGAGCTATCTGCCTCCGCAGGGTCTTCAAATCCACATGTGACGTTCAGTAACTTCAGGATTTGCCTAGAAAATATGAAAGTAGAGTTCTGGCAAGATTTTCCATTGAAAATATGCTCAAATTTTCTTACCAAATACAATAAAATTCGGCAGCTGTTGGATATTCTGAACGTCTATAGCATGAATTGTTTGACATCTCTGGCCCGTAAGGAAGCAGTGATCAATGGCGCATGCGCTTCTCATGGGATTACGTGGTGACGTAGCTGATTATAGAGAAGAATTTTGCACAAATATTCAAATCTGATTTAGTTTAAAAGCGAAGTAAACTGAAGATCTGAGCTCACATCAGTGGCATCCTTTCAATTACCTTTTATCTGTTGCAAGCTGCCTTTGTGTGTATACCTCATAATTCACATCAGAAGATTTGCAATCAACCTTCAAAAGAAAACATTTACAACTTACCTAGCTTTCAGAAGATTCGCTTGTTAATAATTGCAGATAAAAATGCTATGTTTTAAAAAGCATAAGAGCTGCGAAATCCATGAAACGATAGGAAAAAAAAAACACAGCAAAATACAAGAGAAAAGATCGTAATAAAAGTAAAGCCCACAGAAAACAGCAAAATTCTCCACTTTGCAAACTTCAGTTACTCAGCTTGCCACCAAAAAGTTTCTGCATTCTGGGGCCTAAAACTTCAGAACAGCGCAATGTACATTAACCCATCTTTCTTTGCAATTCTAATGAAGGTAGTACTATTTTACGAAAGTAGTATTTCAATTCTTAACCGACATATTCTTTGAAGGACGTGTCTTTATACGTGGAAATTTACAGACATGAAACAGACGATAAACTAAAAACTTACTTTAACGTGTCCAGATTTCTTCAATAATCTCAAGATCTTTTCAACACCAACTTCAACTTTATATTCAGCTGCGATCCCAAGATCCTTTTGAAGCATCTTAGCAAACCCAAGAGCCTTTGCAGCCCTTTCTCTGATTTCATTGAATAACTTCTTGTGATTCCTGCAAGCCTCCAATGCAATATCTTTCACCCTTTCTGAACTTTTGTCCATTTTTTCATAAAGTTCATAAGATCGATCATCAAGACTGGATTCTAAGAAATGAGCTGTCGAGTCTAGTAACCCAGTTGCTAGAACACTGAAAGGGAAACAAATAAAATGGTTTCTTCAACAATCGTTTCCAGTAGATAGAGCAAAACTGCGTAAAATGACGTCATCGAGCAATCTGAAAAAGGGAGGTGTTTGGATTGATAAGCTTTCTGAAATGATAAATGAAGAGTTTGAGGCCCAAGGAACAAAATATCAAGTGTTGCTGAATTTTGGGATCTGTTGCAGGGAGCTAGGGGAACTCAAAGTTACGAGTTTTCGTGCATGCGTGCGCAGTTTCTGCTCTATCTTTCCAGTACGTTATCTAAAAATGCTGGAAATGAAATAAGAATAATTTTAGAAATTTATATTACCAGAATCTCCTCCCTGCTTGCGCTTCTAATCCTTTTGTATGAGGACAAATTTCCTTGGCAAACTGCCATTCCTCTTCCATTGTATTTTTTAAACTTCGGCTAGCTTCTGGAAGACGTTGCAACATTTGAAATAGATGCTGTAAATAATCGAAGTAAACCTATATGAAAAACGATACATGTGTGAAAAAAATTATTTCAAGAAAAGAATCAACAGTGACAAACTGAGTACCCCTTTTTCCCAAACAAGATCCAACGAGCTTGTTTACTCTGATCTGACGGCCAGAAGTTAGAATCAACACCTCTCAAAGCCAAAGAATAATTTTATGAACTCCCACAATTGCAAGCTGAGTTACGGGGTGAGTGGCCGAGTGGCTTGTACAGTTTTCGTCACGTGACTGAAGTTAAGCTCGGTCGAGTGAGGTCAAACTCCTGATGGATGACCTCTGAAGCCTGACCTCGCAACTCTGCTCGTCGGATGCGGCATGCACAATGGACCTAAATTAGTTTTCAGTGGCAAGAAATCCTGACAAGTCCACTAAAAAAAAAATTGAAAACAAACAACAAGGCTCGATATCGAACTCGCAAACTCATCTCGTAGCCTGTGCTGGATGCTGAATAGCTGAAATAATGCAACATATTGACCTGTCTTCAAGCGAAATAATGTCAAAAGTTTGTGCAACGACTTATATCATATATATATATATATAGTAATTACCAGTCAATCTAGGAAAGTCAATCTAGGAATCTAATTACCAGTCAGTCGTAGTTTTAAGAAATTAAATGTGTTTTTGCTGAAACTGAAGCACGAAGACCTTCACACGCAAATGCCCAATGAACTAAGTTAGGCCTTCAATTCTTGGCGTTGTCTGATCTTCAGAGTTTATGGAAAGAAAATGCGCTCGATACGAAAACATACAGAAAACAATTTCTCAACATTTCTCACCGACAACAGAGATTGGACATCCTCTTCAAATCCATTGATGTCATTATCAACTGCCTCGATTCTTGATTTGTCATCAGCTGTCAGAACTGACAATGTCATATCTTGGTAATAATATTTCCCTATAATTGCACCACTGATTACTTCTTTGCATTCATTGATTAGCTGCAAAAATATTTAATTGAGATCAATTTCCAACATTAAGGACTACAGAAATGCCAGGTGGAGAGGAACAGGTTGAGTCTTTACAAGATAACAAATGGTTCACAATTTGGAGTTGTGGGAGAATTGAACTTCAAACAGCAATCGTGTTGCTTTTCATTTGCATATTTGAAATATCCATTTTCTACTCTTATTCGACACAATCAGTAAAGGCCTTTCAAGGGTACTCAAATCATTTTAAAAACCTGTCTAGTGCACTTCGAATCAGCCTTGATCTAGGTTTGAGTTAAGTTTACGGGCAACAGTCAAAGTACGGCTCAAGGATTTTCTCTCCAATCTTTGAATTGGATTTTACGTTTTCAACTGTTTAAAATCAAAATCTTGTCAACACTAATTTCTTTCGTAACTTTCACCCATCTTGGTCTCTCATAGATGGAATTCAAATGCGAGTTTCATATTCACAAAAAAGAAAAATTTAAGTCTTTCAATCTAACAGCCAACCAGCAAATCTTAGAAAAATTTGAACTGATAGACAAAAAGGGTCAGCAAAGTCACCTGTTCTCGAATCTAACAAACAATAATTGTTTCATTTTTCATTCTATCCCAATCATTTCTCAACATACAATATGCTTCGAAGACAGCAAAAAATATTTTGTAGAAGCGGAGATGGGAAAGTTTCTCGAATTCTATTGCCGTGACAAAATTGGCAAAAATTTCTGGCTTCATTTCATAATTTCCTTTGATAATGAAAACCTCCTTGTAAAACGCAAATATCTATGTTACCTGTTTAATACTCATTGACGATGGATCTCCTTTTGGTTTATTATCTAATTTATATCGAATACTTTCATGAATTATGTCGAATGCAATCTTAGCCAAGAAGAGATACAATTCCAAGAAGGAAGGAAGTCCCATTTCTGAGAATTCCTGACTCCAAACACCTCTCTCGTGGGTCTGCCGATCTCTTGTATCAAAATCTTCAGGATGTAATACCATCGATGCTAAAACTGTCTTTTGGCTTGGGTCATCAGTCGTTGTTTTTTCTAAAAATTTTACCAAGTCAACAACTTTGCCATAATTGTGTTGTCTTTCCATGGCATCATGGGCTTCAGCTGGAACCTAAAGAAACAACATGATACAGTCCATGAAAATCCAAATTCTTTGCAAGGAAGAGTTCCAAACAACAACTTCATAAAAGATTCTCAGATCCTTGAAAGAAAATCGGAAATGAGGCCTTGTGTTACATATTGTGTTAGAGCTCATTGATGAAATTTTTAACTTGAAGGATCTGTATATGAATGGGATAAATCTAATTTTAATCAAAGATCTGTACAGTATCTAATGCTTCAAATAAAAATCATAAACAATAAAGGTAGCCACACATGTTTGGATGCTCATGAAGAATTTCTTAATGAGAAGCAATGGGTGGAAATTGAAACACTAAGCTTCAAACAGCATCAAACAGCCTCATCTTTTATAATTTCTTGCTAGACCTTCACTCATTTTTTTCTTTATGGATCTTTTGAAAACAATAACTCATCTAGCCCTTCCATAGAATCATAAACCATATAACAACTGTTTCCTTTAAAAATTACCAAAAATATCAACCATCAAGCCTCTTTACAAAAGCTTGGTTTTGTACAGCAGCTTCAGATTAAACCTTCTGGTCTTGCCCGTAGAAATAGATATGTTATGGTTGTACCAGGCTAAATACAATATTCCTGAAAACAAGAATAAGAAACAATAATCTGTTCTTACTTCTAAGGCTTGCCTTGCTTTCCAAAGAGTTGCATGAAGTGCCACTTTTATTCTTTTTGATAAACCATTCAATCCAATTTGACGAATATTTTTCTCAACAAATGATCTGTATCTTGATGTACTTGTTTCCTTCAAAACTGACCTTCTTTTATGAATATGTGGCAAAGAACTTGATTTTGGACTGCTGGGGTTGTCACTAGAACTTGAGTTCATTCCTTCAGGGATTGGGTCATCCTTCACTGAATGACTTCTTTGTCTGTACGTCTGATGAGTTTTGACGCATGTTAAACCTAAGAATGTAAATTTATGATAATTCAAATTTATCCAAAATACTTTTATTTAGAAAATTTTAAACATCAGCTGTAGTAACTTGTTGCAATCCATGCTTTTTTTGAAGCAAACTCATCAATTTCATGAATGACTGTGCACTGACGGATATGATTCTTATGGAGTCAATTTGCAACAGATTTCAAAATAAGGCAAAACTTGACACTTTCTCAATTTATTGTTTCAAAGACATCATTTTACATGGTTTCTGCTCCATCATTGCATAGTTAACAGAAGACAAATGTACAGTAGAACTGTTTACAGTACAGCCCTTGTACACATTAACATAGCAAAAATTCTCAAGAAATCCAAAAACAATTCTGAAGAATTTTCAAGACTTCTTCACATCCTAAAGGCTGATTTCAACTCAGTAGAATTTTCTGATTGGACAGAAAATCCTTCGTTCATGTGCAAAAATGTTCCTTTGAATTTGAATGGAATGTTACATGTGCGAAACATTTTAATTGTGTAAAATTCAGTTTGCTTGGAAAATTCTACTGAGTTGAAATCACCCTTAATATGGATTCTTAACAGGTAAGCAAGGATATTTTCAGTTTCTTAAGAATTCTCTTTCAAGAAAATTACAGTCTCAAGAATTGTTATCATATGGGGAATTCCTATCAAGGGCTATTGTCATAAATCTTTGAGAATTCTTTTCGTGTTACAGTGTGAATATCAGTACTGTATCATGCTGATCCAAAGCCAAAGGTAATGAATCAAAACTTCAAAAGAGACTTGCAACTTAGTTAAAACTGTTTATCTGTAGGCTGCATAGTTGATGAAAAAAGAGCGAGGACGGAAACCCTACCTAATCCATGATCAAACCAATCTTCCCATGTTTTATTATCTTCAATGTCAACATCAATCAAGCTTGCAATAACTTGTAATTTGTGATACAATTCTTTGCAAATATTCAACCAAAGGTTCAAGGTCTCAAAGTTCCTGACAAACTTTATCTCAAGATATTTTGGATGCACTTGAGCTAAAGCTTTGCTAGTTGGGTACAATGATGTTGCATCCTGGACTTTCTTGATAAGCATGATAATGATGTGCATTGCTTTGCGTTGAATTGGTCCTGTGAAATGGTCTGCAACTGTGGAACAAGTATGATTTACATCATGTGGAGCAAATGGAAGGGGTGAAGTAGAAGAGGGACGTGATGTGGATGGTTGCAGGTGACCACCCTGGTTCTCTTGACTTTGTTCATGATGAGAAAGTGGTGATCTTGGGTGCTCATGGGACATTCCTCCCATGTGGTGTGGCATATTTGTGGGCCCTCTGGAATCAAATTCTTTCAACTTTGTTGGGAAATGAAAGGTACATATTTCATCCAGAGTCCAATCTACATTTTTCCTTTCTTCAAGCAAAAAGCTATCCTGCTCTTCAATTTTCCTTGCAAAATGCCGAGCTTGCAGTTCAAGCCACAAAACTTGGTCAAACTGGATTTGCCAGTTCTGAGCCTGATCTGTTCCCTCATTTGAAACATTTGTTGGTTTCCTGGAGTCCCTTCTCCCATGCCTGTCTCCTAATTTGACAAGCAATTGGAAGGTCTTGATAAAATGCAATCGACTGGGTGGACAGTTGGCATCTTGTGAAACATCGCCAAAACTTCTTGATTTAGAAACTATTCCTTGGGAATTGAGTGAGAAATTTGCATCAGCCTGTTTATCAAGAAATGCTGGCACTGACTTAATGCTTCTGTATTTGTTGGGTGAATCTACTTTTATGCTTGGCGCTCTTCTGGGCTCTCTACGTCCATAATGCTCTGAGTGACTTGAAGATTCTTCACGAAATGACGCACTGTACTTTCTGCCCTCTCTTTTGTGAACATGACAAGCTTTGTGTTTGTCTTTTATTGGGGTTGTTTGTGTCGCACTAGTTGATTTTGGGTCTCTTCTGCTTGATTTTGCAATGCATTTCATCCGTCTGGTGTGTCTTGGAGGAGTGGTGCCAAAATCAAGGGTTTCTGCTTGCTCCAATATTTTTGCTTCTTTTTCAGAGTCACTATCACTGTCTGTTTCTGCTCCTAACATGAATTTATCTATCTTGATTCTATCCCGTTCTTCACCCGGAACATTCAGAGTTGCTGTTGCTCTGCTGGATGTTGGAGGATTGTAAATTTCCTTTGATTCATCTTCATCACTTTCCTCTTCTTCATCATCACTTTCACTGCTACCCAAATCATCAAATTTGTCCATCCTTAATTGCTCGAAGTCTTCTCTTCACACTTCAGTACTTTCACAGGCAAGCGTTCTGTTCCACTTTTGTAAAGCTTGTAAATCTTCCTTGTGTTGTCGTGTACACCATATCCAATATCCACCAGATTATTTCACAGAAAAATTTCTTATGCACACAGTCTACAAGATCACTATTCTGCATCTGCAGTACAAGACTAATGCATTCAAATCAAGTGACAACAGTTTAGGCCAAGCCACTTTCTCGTCGTCGAAAGTATCCCTAAGTAAGAAGGGGCTGCAAGCAATAAGCTTTCATTTCATGCAAATAATTTCCCCGTTGAATAGCAACAAAAAGAATCATCAAACATCCAATGAGAAGATCTCTTCATCAAATCACAAGAATAAATCAACATAATGCGTTCAATTTGCTCCGCCTTGAAAAGTCAGTCTTCTGGTCGCCATTTTGTTCCAGACTGTTGTGACTGAAAAGAGCGAATACTTCATGTAAATCTAGCGCCACCGCAGTTTCGGTCGGGGGACAGATGCAACGGGAAGGCAATGCAACGAACATCAAGGCTTCCATTTTGTTTTCTTTCCAACTCATTGTGGCAAAGGCTTTGTACCATTACTTATGGCAAAGAAATTGAATATGTTGTGAGCTCATTGCGAGTTGATCGAATTGCGTCATCAGGCCTTGGAATCAGTAGAAGGTAGTGCAAAATTTGGAGTTGTATTCATTTATTAGGCCAGTAAACGGTCTGAGGTTAAATCATTTGCTATCATAAAGTGCGGACCGTGCATGGAAGGGACTAGGACTCACAGAGCTAAAGGATCATTGAATTGGAAAGCATGGGTATCTGGCAAATTTCAGTTCAACATTCCTTCCTTACCCAAAACGTGGAAATGTTTTGTAGTGTTATTTCGCTGATGCCTTGTTTTATTTTTCAGGAGCATGGACCTGGCTTTCTTGTCCAAACTCCTTTTCTTGAATGGAAATGTTGTTACAAAGAAGAGCATACAGGTATGGTTCTTTCCTTCTCCGTGAAGAGCCATCCGAGGGGCAAATAACTTGTCAAAATATCGTACGTGACTTTTGTGATTTGAAAATCACATGACTTTTCTGTGATTTTTTAAAGATGTTTAGTGACTTTTTTGTGATTTTTTGTGTGATTTTCCAGTAATTTCTCAGTGATTTGTAATTTTTTGTGCTTTTTGCATGTGATTTATTTGTGATTTTGTGATTTTTGTATGTGATTTTTTTGTGATTTCAAGAAAGGTGTACGAAAAAAAATCATTGATTTCCCCCTCGGAGCCATCGTCACCCAGTGTCCCTTGCGGGCACACGGAAATTTCTTTCTGTCAGGAAATCAAATCACTCCCGACAGCAGACTTTTACTTCCGTTGAACCATTTTATCAGTTCATTTTCTTGGATCGATGGTTTCTGTTTTGGTGAAATTTGACTTTCAAACAATACATGTTTTTTTATAAGAAACTTGGATCAGGCCATAGTACTAAAAGTTTCTTAATTTAACATGAAATTTTGTCCAAGTACTAAAAGTTTCTTAATTGGTTTCTTATTTTTTGAATGCATGAATTGTCAATGTGGTTGCTAACACTGCTGCAGATATGTTTCTTGATATTTAAAACATCATATAGGAATAAACAGTGTTCTGTTATGTTGAAAACACAAATGGTTGATCTATTTGCTATAAAATTCATACTTTTAACTTTGAAAACAGACTTAGTACGAGAGTTTCTTAAAATTTTGGCCATCTCAGTACTAGTTTCTTATAAACCAGTTTCTTATAAAAAACGTGTATGAAATTAACTATGTATGCATGTCTGCAAAATTCGCCAAAGCTAACGTTAAATTGAAAATAAGTTAATTTATTAAAAAGAAGAAGACTAATTACAGGCGAATGATAGTAAGTTAAAATAACAATTAAAAGATTTAATCTATAAACACCCAATAGTTAAAAAGGCAGGGATAGCATTTAAAAGTCAGCGCGACCTTGTTTTCATAATGGTCACAAACAGTAGCATGACTGCAAAGGACCCTGGGTGACAATGGGCCCTTAACGCAATCATGCTAGATTTTACGTTGTCAGCATTTTTACAAACCTACCACAGCGAAACTTTCTGAGCTTGACGAGTCTTTAATTTGCATTGCCAGGTCCAAGTTGGTGATGTTATTGACCATATACGAAGTGAAGAAAGCACAGAAGAAGCAATCAAATTTGACAGTGTGAAAGTTTTAGCAATGGGCGAAGAGACTTTGAAAGGGAAACAGAGAATATTACTGACAAGAAAACGGGGTGTAACTATGGAACGGAAACAATTTAAGAACAGATTTTGCGATAAAAATACGTAGTGCTTTTTTGTTGATGATAGAATTGTTTATTTTTAAAAATCCTCTGTGGATTCGTTTCTCTAAACATGTCCCTCCCTAATGAACTATTGCATCGTACTAAGAAAGCATGATAAATCCTATGCTGATCAGAGAGGATGGATTTCATAAACAAAGGATACAGTTCTGTCTGTTTAATACAAAGCCATTTGACGCTGATCGCCTCAAGAATCACACACCTCCAATGGGGCCGACCATCATGTTTTGCTTTCGCTCTTTCGCTGTTTATTTTGATTGGATTGAGTGCGCTCAGAGGTGTGAAATCTATTCTTTAGAAAGGGAAAATCGCTGTCTTTTCAGAAATCTAAATGCTTTTGTTTCACACACAACATTTGCCGTTGCTTTGCTCATCATACTGTGAAATAAGTACGAAACTGTTTATGACAAAGTAGTGGTTCTGGTTAGGGTAGATTGCTTAGACAAGAGAAAGCATCTAACATATATCTCAGCAAATATTAACCAAATTTGACTCCATGCTAAAAGAGAACTATACAATCGTATTTATTTACTTCTTAATAAAGCAAGCAAGTTATTCCATATCTACTGCATATCGTTAAAAGTCCTCGAGAACCTCGTGAAAACGCGAGCAAACGCGTGAACTGAGCAATACAACCACAGTAATAGTGGCGCAACGTCAGTATTTATAGGTCTAAAAACGAACCTAGTCAAGTTTAAATACACAAAAAAAATTTAAAGGACGTTGTTCCTTGGGATTTGACATACATCAACAAAAGACAACTAACTACGTACAATAAACAGCGAAATCTGACAACGTTGATAAGAACATTTCAATATTCTGTAAGCGAGAGTACAAGATTGTTTCAATATTAGGCCTGATGTTGCTCACGTTGGCATCTTTTGCAAGCAATATGTTGTATCTGCATTACACAGACCTATATGCTACCCTAGCTAATCATATAATGGCAATACAGGTAAATTTGCAGCAACCCATAAAACATGTAGAAATCCACATTGAATAAGAACATTTTTGATCATGAGTCTATGTAGTTGTTGAAGATATTCTGAAGTTATTTGCTCAAACCAAGGATGGCTGCTCTTCCGCCGGAACTGTTTTACAAGAGGCCCTCCACTGAAAACATTGATTATGATTGTGGCGTCAAGACAGCTTAAAATGTTTGTGAAGCATGTTGTACACTGTCACATTCGCTATGAAAATTTGGCTGACTGAGTACAAAGTTGTCAAAATAATAAATAATGAACGCTCAAAAGTACCTGATAACTGAGTAACAAAATATTGAAATCGTCTCATCAACGGACACTTTGGGACAGAAAGGAAAAAGTTGTACAAGATAGCCGATTAGAAGTTTCAAAAATCAAAACAGTGAAGAGAACTAAACATTGCTATGGCCTACTTAACCAACAACAACAACCTTACCGGCTATTCTACACAAAAAATGAACTTGATTTTTGCACTCTTTAGAAAGATGCAGCAGTGATGCTTTCCTCCATTTGAACAATCGTTTCGTGGAGAAGCTCACAAATTTTCACTTTCTCCTCTAAATAAATAATGCTTTGATCGGAGTTCACTGCAAAACTCTTTTTACAAAGCTGCTGAGAAGAGAAGAAACTGATGTGTTCAGGGAGATTCGATCCTTCAATATCAATTACCCTGTTCTTCTAAGCAACTATATCACCCTGTCACCAGAGAGTACTTCAAACTGGGCAGCGACGTCTAAATGTGCTGCTCGGATAAGCTGGAATGTAGTTTGACGAAAATGGTCAAAGGGGCTCCAAATTTTTGTCAAAACGAGGAGAGGCAATAGCACACAGAACTACATCTTTTTCAAAATGAAAGTGTTATTTCGAAAATACATCTTTCCACTTCACACAGGAACACAGCAAATAACAATGTTTCATTAGTGCTCTGATACAAGCGAAGTTTCCCTCTTACGTTTTGGTGGCTTAGAAAAAGCCATAAATCGAGCTGCAAAAGCAATGGACACATTTCTAAAACAATGGCGTTTGCAGATTTGTTTATGATTTGGCCACGGAAAGCCTCTAAATGTTGTTTGCAGAAAATGATAAAAGGCCTTGAAAAGAATTTTATGATAAATGAAATGCAATCAATCAAGTTCATTAAACACCTTAACCCAAGAACTCAATCTGCCATTTAGTGAATACCGTTCTTTGTAACAGGCGCATAAGCAGATGTAGTCGGCAAATATGAAGATGTTTTCACCAAGCCACCATCAACATGATTATGATTATGGCCAAGGAATCCACCCAATGAGGCATCACCGAAATTCTGTGGCATAACAGCCATGGCTTCAGCAAATTTCCCTTTAAATGATTCCAATTCTTTTTCCTTGGTAATCAGCTGGTTTTGAACAATTTCAAGTTGACGTCGTGTATCTCCCAAAGCAGAAAACAAATCCAACTTAAGTCGTGTTTCAGAACTTAGGCTATTTTCCAAATGCGTATTTTTCCCTTGCATTGCCGTTAAAGCAGAATAGAGCAATTCTGTTTCCTTTTTCAACTTCACTCCATCATTTTCAATCGATTTTCTTTTCAACTTTTCATTTTCCGCATCAAGTTCAGCTACTTTCCTTTCCATATCAGACAGTTGGCCTCGCATTGAAACAAGCTCCTGTTCAAGGTCCTGTCGCTTAGCAACACATGCATCATGGTTTTCACGTTGGTTGGTAATGTCATGTGTCTTTTTCTTGGATTCTTTCAATTGTTGTTCGGCATTGAGTTTCCCGTCGCGTTCTGTTTTCAACTTTTTCTCAAGTGAAGATATGTTCAATTTGTCTTGTTTGCTTGTGTTACTCAATGAAGTAATTCTGAAAATAAAAAAATAAATAGGTTACTTTTCTGGCAGTTACAGGGATATCATCGTCGACACATCGACCATCTATTTCCTTCACGAATATTTCGACCATCCGTCAAATTCAGTATGTCTTCACAAAAAAGGTACGAAAACATTTTAAAACCTCTGATCGTCAACGAGAATCCAAATACTTTTGACGGCAAAAGTTTTGAACAAAGTTCGTCCGAAACATTCATCCCTGAATCGTCCACAAATATCTTCGGTTAGATTTTTACTCACGAAACTTTCATTTGAAGCATTCATTGCTGATGATATGTGGTAAAGATTAGGCTAGTTTTTTGCAGAGATAACTCCTCTTTATAGAAAGATCTTATCAAGATAAGATCTTATCCGTAAAAAGGAAAATTGTTTCCCATTTTGCAAAGCGTGTCCACAACTTCGTTTGTTTCAAGATCTTTACCCAAATCCTTTCAGTTCAAAACATTCAGATGTCAATCAAAAATGATTCACAATAACTTTCTTTCACAACAATTGATATGATCAAAAATGGATAAAATTTCCATGTAACCTGTTCTCCCACTTCCGCTTGTGTTACAAAAATATCCCGATAGATGCAAATTTTCCTCACTGTACCCAAATTAGAAGGACTGATGAGCTCTAAGTCGTTTCCTATGTTCTCGTAAATTGAAGCTAATCTTGATCCAGCAAAGCACATAATTTACCAGCAAAAGACATCAGATACTTTATGTAATTAAAGATAAATAAAATGAAAACTCACTTGATTTGCAGTCCATCGTTCTCTAATCTCAACCTTGATAATTCAGATTTTAAAAATCTTTCACTTGCGTGAATCATATTCAGCTGAGAACGTGACTCTGTTTCATTTTGTCGACTGGAATGCAAATCAAATCGAAGTCTTTTCATGTCGGATTCCAGCTGACCGATCTGACTCTCCATTCGTCGCCTGCAAAAACAATATTAAATTGTCAAATTGTGCAATTGCTGAAAAAATTCTCTTTCTGCAGTACTTTAATTAAGTAGGCCTTGAAAAAAATTCTTAAACTGCATAGGAGCCTGACCTATACGTTCCATGCATTTCTCTCCTTGTAGGGAGGAGCTTCAAAATAGGAGCTAAGCGCTCTATGTACCCACTAAATCAGTGGTGTTAACGGTGTTCTAAGGCAGTTTATAATTAGCAACTTGAAAAGATGTAGCAACCCTAAGAAATCTTGTCCTCGCGATTAAGTCTTCTTACTCTTTCACGATACAAATTGCTTTGAAAAATAGTATGCCTTGTGGCTCATAAATACGGCAAATAAATATAGAAAAATACCCTTTGCACCTGACAAGGGTTTCTCATAAAGTCAACTATTAGTAAAATGAAATCATGTAAAGGTTAGTACTTCAACTGATGCTTCGAAAGTGTACCAAAACTATATGCATCATACTAATTTCCACAAGAACTAAATCAGGAAGTCCCGGCACATAGATTTATCAAATAACTTGGCCTATTAATATTCTCTTGAAAGGGGCAATGCTGTTACTTCAAGTAAGATTCTGATGGATCTGTACCTTAGTTGCATTTCATCTCTAATTCTCGCTTGCAGTGTTGCTTCTATCGACTTATCACGAGGCTGAAACGAAAAATATACAAAAATGAGGATATATCCAGCTACACGAATAAAAAAGCAAGGAAAAAAGGAAGCAACTACCATTGAATAGATCTGCCTATAAAAAGAACAAAGAACATCCAGATAAAATATTGACGTTTTAGCCGGGAGTCTGGATCGAGTGATATTTTCATGAATCATTATGTGAAAGGTTCGATTGAGTGGCGTGAGAGATTCTATCTCTTTTTATACACATTCAAAAACTCTATGAAATACATCAAAATTTCGTTCGATTCAGAATCTTTTGTAGAACAGATAAAAGATCTATAGTTTGTTTGCTATCATTTATCATGGATAGAAGCAAAGCAGAAACAACACGTTTCGATTTCGTTCGCGGGGCGTGCGTCACAAAATACCTACGTAATGCAAACAGCCACCAAGCCTTAGAAATTACGAAACACAAGTCGTACGATGGTTCTCAGCGGTTAAACACTGGTTAAACAACGTCACGTAAAAGGTTGTGGTTCCAACCTATTGACCATTAGACAATAAAGTGTTAAACTAGGCCCACTTTGTAGTTAACGAAATTAATAACTCACAATGAAAGTTTGGCAATTTTTAGTTTCACACTGAAAGCAGTCTTCTGAAATGAGCTCAATTTTCTAAGAGATGGTGAATCAAAGATTGCATATCGATCTAACCAATGCAAAACTGTCAAATAGGACTCGTATATTCGTTTCTGAATAGCTAACTAAAATAAAAGTATGCACCCCACTGCTAATTCATGAAATTTATCGTTAATCAAAATCACAAGAAGTTTTTTTCCAATGATGAATTTCCATCCAAAGGCCTTTCGTTTTAAATCTATCGTTAAAAGGGAAACTCCTCCTTAAAATGTAGCCGACAAGATGTCACATGACCCATAAGCAGCTCCAATTATTAAAATGCGCTATTTAGAAATTTAAATTGAACTTACTGCTTTGGGAGAGTTACTTGTACTGCTCCTCATAACACCACTACTAGCTGTTGAATCTCCACTGTCAGAATTATCATCATCATCAACATCATTTCTTCCTTTAAGACTGAGTTTTTTCGATTCTCCAAGAGATCTTCCTTGTGTTCTTCCAACAGATAATTTAACACTTCCATTTTCAATATCTCCATTCGATAATCCTTTTCGCGATCCTTCGATTGACAATGTTTTTGTTGGTATATTCGATATAATTTCAAGATCGCTTAACGACAAAGATTTTTCTTCTATGTCAGCTTTAAGATCAGATAACTTAAGTCCACGTTTGCTAGCTTCACGAGCTAATAAAGCTTCAATGTCCGTTTTTGTATTAATACCATTAGTTAATACCGGCATTGGTGCTTTCCGATTTAATAATGTAAGACCATCCTCCGTTGTCCGACCATTTAGGCCTGGAATGAAGTTAGAGATTTACGAATATCAACAAAACATAAAAAGAGGCTTCGAAGAAGCAAGCACAAGTTAATTAAAATCTTCGTTGCATTTTTCATTTGATACAATCTACGAACAAATAATTGGAGAATGACAAATTTACGATAAAATATAACAGTATTTTGCAAACAATAATGAATAAAGAAGAACAATATTGAATATAGAAAAACATGTTTCAAATCTGCGGGGGGTTTCATATTATCATTTCAACAAACAAAGCGAAATAATGGGGAGAAACACAAAACTTCAGAAACCGACTAAGCAAGATCATTTTATGATAGGGATACAACGACAACTTCTTTGCTTAATACTAAAAGCATTTTATGAAACATATTTTCACATTATTTTCATACTGACCTAATTTGAACATTGGAAATTATAAACTTCCATTTCTCTCTATTTTCAGCTGTTCCTTTGATTCAGTGTATAAAAGGTTTTTATTCCTGTGCAATTTTCAAACCTTCAATCTATTCTTTCTTCAATTCAATCTAGCATATTCCAAATAATTATAAACATGGTGGCCCCTTCCGGGCGGAGAGTCCTGAACTGCCTCTTAGATGTATACATAGCCTCATTTGCACATTACCGTAAGATTAGACAAGAGACTATAAGTAGAAGGGTACCTTTATCGGAGGTTTGTCTTTGCATTAAATCAGTAGGCAAAGCATATGCTATCAACTGATGATAAAAATCATTCTCTTTTGACACATCTTCTTGTTTATACTGTAATAAAATAGCAGTTTTATAATTTATACTAGAGTGAATGTGCTTATTATAGCTTTGAATAATGGTCTTATCAAAATGCACCCACAAATACAACATTTGACAATGCAATCTGTGAAAGGAAAACTGTAAACTCCTGTAAAAAGCGTGTGTTAACTAAACCACCGTAAAAAATAAACAGAAAAAAGAATATGAAAACACAACTGTTTATAAAAAGACGTTTCGATATCAAAATCCTCTTCGGTTTCTTCTGATTGCTTCTCCTGTAAAAGCTTAATAATGTGTGGAACTTTATAATAATTTCAGAGTGTTTCAATAATCTCACATATATAAATCTACAGGATGGACTTGATATAAAAATCCTTACATTAAGTAACATTAAAGGGTCCATTTCATAGCATGCCTTGCATGTGTAGTCTCTTGGTTTACATTTGCTGTTGCCATTTTATGACCCATGACAATGGTGACAACAAAAGCGAACCAAGAGACGGCATGTGTATGGAATGCTAGGTGAAACAGATCCTTTAAAAGCCTATGTGTACTTTAACGTTGTTTGATGGCTGATTGCTTCTTCAATCATCATTTACCACTGTCCTCACTTGATCAGTTAATTTGAGATTTGTCTTTGCCTGGCAATAACATGTATTTCAGAACTTAAGTATGTAGCAGAGAAAACTTCATTTTTACAAACCTGTTTTATTCTACAACCTACATAGCTTTTAAAGCCATAGCCAAGACTGACCATTGGATATCCAATACTAAAAAATGAACGGGATTCATTTCAAACAACAGCTAGCTAAAGAGAAATTAGATAACGTAATATGAAAAAGAAAGGAAGGTGGCTTCTAAGAGCTTACATTAATATTTAAGTAGTAAGTACAGTGTTTACTGACAGCATGCAAACAAATTTCTTCTTTCTACCTTAAGTTAAAGTCAGTGTGTCCCCTTGATGAATGAAACTAAAATTGATAAAGATCTCTATTGAGTGTCCATAAGATTACACTTCTTTGCTTTAGTCAGAAAAGGAAAAGTTATTCATGTGTAATCTTATGGCCATGAAAATAAAGTGCCCTTAAAATGAGTGGCCTGGACTCAAAGATGAAATCAAAAAGGCCTATGATAACCGTTTCTGAGGGCAATATTAGACAATATTAATCCAAAGCTGTCCGTGCAAAACCAGGCTCAGGCCTTACTCGGAATATTTCAGTAGGGGAGTGGCAAATCGCACTCCTAGTCCATTTCAGGCGTGTGATGGAGTGCAGTTGCAAATCAACATTAAAAATATGTCGACTGGAGTTTTACTTGATCAGTTTTACTAATTCAAAGTTATTCCAGGTGTTTGATTGTTCAAAAAATTGATTCATCTGAGTTCACAATTTCGAATAAACTGTAATTGTGGATAACGAAGATAAAAATAGCACAAAACACTCTGTTATCGATTCAAAGCGGTAATAGATGTTTCAGTCTCCTTTTCCTTAACTATCAAGGTTTCTAATAAAGTGCTTGATAACGCACAGCTTATGGAAGCTTTAAGAAACTCGTAAGAAACTCCGAGTACTCAAAATCTGATAATTTTAGCGCTGGTCCAAATTCTTAGGTTCCGTTCACACTGCTCCATTTCTGTTATGATCCATTTTTGTTGCATTGATGCTACCCGTTTACATTACTCTGTTTCTGTACGAAAACGGAGGGGAAAATATCCGTTCTTGTCCATTCACATTGATCCTTCTGATAACAAATACGGAGCCAAAGAAATCCGTCTTTGTTCGTTCACATTGCTCCGGTTCTGTGAAGTCCATTGTTGAATGCTGGAGCGTTTTCAAAAACCTCCGTTTTTGTGCGTTCACATTGATTCAGAGCGATTTCAAAAACCTCCGTTTTTGTGGATATCCACTTTCGATAGCGTTTTCGAAAACGTCGATTTTTGTGGCGTTTTTGTGCAGATCAATGTGAACACTTTCAAAAAAACGGATTTTTTTCTCTCCGTTTTTGCACAAAAACGGTGCAGTTTGAACGGGGCCTTAAAAATGTATATCTATCCAAAAGTAAGTTGAATTACCAAGAAAGGAACTGGTCTCTCAAGAACAAACAGTAGGTCAAAGAAATAACTCTTCAATCTAAGTTATGTTACATTCTTCAGGATTATCTTTTGTAAACAATTTAATGATAACTATCAAATCATTAAGAATTTTGGATTTAGGACTTCCTGATTGACATATTGTTACAGAGAAATACAAGATTTTAACCCTCGTTTGAAAAGGTAAGGCGTGCGATTTATCGCACTCCTTGGACAGAGAAGGTGTGCGCCAAGGCGTGCGAGAGCGATCGCACGCCATTCCCGGTAAGGCCTGAGGCTTGTGTACAGAGGCTGAGGGCTAACATTTTCAGTATTGCTCAAAGGAAACAGTTATTATATAGTTTATTACCCTATAGTCAGAACAGGCTGAAGACCTTTAATTTTCAATACAGTAAAATGTGACTTTGAAGCCAAAATGATCGTTGGCATAGCATCTATGTATTGCAGAGGAAGACATTTGTTGCTGTTTGAAATTGTTCCTACACATGTTCAAAACACCGATCTATTTTGAATTCAAAGCTGAGTTGCTTCATAATGAACAGGCATTACCAGATATATAATAATGCCCAATCATTTTGTTGCATGTGAACGTTCTCAGCAAATTAGATACAGCAGTATAGAAGAGTTGCTGCCCTGACCATAGTGTAATAAGCAGCCTATGTATTTGATAATAATTGGCACGCCCCAGGTGAGGTGGCACTTGATTGCTAAGTGATGCTTGACCTGCTCATCTGGATGGGTTTTTCACTTGAAATTTCCAACATATGGGTTGGTTTTCAACCTTAATTCTGGTAGATGGGAAGCTTTTCAGAATTTTTATCACAACTAAAGAAATCTGAATAGACCTTGCATCCTCAAATTGACCTCAAATTCACAGACATGGTGACAAAACTTCCTCAAATTCATGCAAAAGGGCTCGAAATTCTTGACAAATTCTATCATACAAATGGGTCCTTTTGTCAAAGTCCAGATTCATGTTAAGTCATGGTCAAAATCAAGTACCCTCCCCCCCACCGGGCTAGGTGCATGCCAACACACCATAGTCAAAGAAACAATGGCCTGTGTACAACATTTAAACAACAAAACAAAAACAACATTCTTCTTGCATATGAAATATGAGAAAAACTTCAAATGAAATAATTCATACCAATGTGCAGCAAACGGCCTACACAGATCCAAATGGAATGGAATTGTTTTAATTCCTCTTAATCGCACTGAGGCTTCAACATACACAAATAGTAACCATAGTGACAGTGTTGGAAGGCATGGACCACGATCTACAAATTCATAAATTTCAAACATCAATCAAATGTATATACAATGATAAATCTAAATTTCAAAGCAAAAGTTCCATGTATATGAATTTAGCTAAAAGAAGCTTTATATATCATATAGTTATTCTTCTCCTTATTAGCAAACTTGAATGGTTACTATTAATGTTGTCAACAAAATTTGCTCAATTGTTACACTATCTTACACTAGAAAATTGCCTAATTTAAATAAGAAGCCATCAACAAACAGTTCATCTTCAGTTTCCTAATAAAAATTGCTTGCAAAAGTACCAGCATAACTTTGAATAGTGTTAAGAAAAAGATAAAAGGGTTACCTGTATTCCACACAAAGTGAACCCAAACATATGTACTTGCAGCAAAAAACAGCCAATGAATGGGAAGAACAACTAGACACAGTAGATCAGCACAAAGTGTTACCACCAAAAAGAGAATTGTCAAACCCTGCAAGGAAAAATCATGAATATAGCAGGTGTAAAAACAATCCATTTTGGGTTTGCCATAAGCAGATTCCAGTCCTCTGTAATGAAGTGGCCACTCTGTTCTGCTGGGGTAAGACTGTAGGTCCTGCCATTTGTGGAGTGTCACTAATCCTGCTCTCCTCCAGGTTCCTCTCAAATACTGATAGGGAGCTGAGAATTGCTCTCCTGAACTCTTCAAATGTGTAACATTGGCCCCCTTTAAATTAGTTTTCCTTTGTCTTCTATGCATTCAACTGAACATTACCAGTAGAGTCATTTACTGCTGCCCAGCTATGAATTTTACCACCAGGCCTGGACTGAAAGGCATAGCAATGCCTAAAATTTCAAAAGCACAATCTTAAAAGCTGTTAAAAGTGACAACTAAGAATAGAAAACTCAAGAGAGCTCTTCAGAATATTGACAAGTTAACAAGATGAAAAAAGTAGATTCATTCTGCAGGAAAGCAAGACTGAGCACCTGTGTGGTGGTGCCTAATGCAGATATCTTCACTCTTCATAGGGATAGGTCTATACAGTAAGTCAAGCTGAGACAAGTGGAAATATTTCAAGCAAATTATGCAGGACATCAATATGGTATCTGGCAGACCCAAATTAGATTTGAAAGTAGTTTTCATTGATAATGAGGGGGATAAACTTCTCTGTATTTGAAAGATGCCAAAGAAAGCAACTTTCTTTATCCTGTGTCTGAAATGTGGTCTATAAAGCACCTCAACTTTTTGTCACAAAATAGATGACCACACAATACATATGGTTTTGCAAAGCCAACTGTCAAGAATGAAATGTATAGAAGGTCAAAAAGGATTATAAAATCTTTTGAAACATTTTCTACCAACCAGGTGTTCTAGTGTTTTATTGCATGCACCATGAATTGATATGGACATCATTGCTAGAAAAGTCCAGTATTAAAATGGGGGGGGGGATAGTCTCATGACAGAAAGGTGGGATGAATAGCTTTGGTTTATTCCCTTGGGATTAACTTTCAACTGAAAATCTCTCAAACTCCATTTATTCAAATTTTGATAGCACAAAGGCATATAACATGATTTCACAGAAGTTACAGTGTATGATTTTAGCCTAGAGAATCGCAAGTCCGTCACTAATAGTTTATATGCTTAAATGCTTAAATTAAAAACTTTTCATTTGGGCAATGTCAACACGAAACAACAAATGAGGAAGACAAATTGTAGGCTGTAACTTACAAGTCCCTGATATCTGAAGGAATCATAAATGCTGCGGATCAATAACCAGAAAGGCCAAAGAAACTCAAATCTGAATTCCAGCAGAAAATCCATGGTTATGACCAATAACCAGACGATGAAGAATCTCAAATACAATAACCAACTGAAATGAAGAAATACAAATTCCATATCTAAATCTGATGATTATGATTTCAACCCCCAAATTTGGAAAATTGAAAAAAGACAAGAATGCAAGAATGCATGACCAAATATAAATCAGAAATGTTTTGTAGCTCAAAATCAAATACACCAGTACAGATTTTCAAACTTTCTGTGCAGATAACTTCATGGAAAGAAAACTACTGTATTGCAACTAAAGCTTACATCATTTTTCCCCAAACCATTGATGATCAAGTGCCCACTGACCGTTTCCAAGAACTGTGAACTGGTGCGTTTGCAATTTTTCTTGACAGAGAGAAAATTCTTGACAGAAAGAAACTTTTTGTTAGAAGAGAAATTCAATGTTGGCATTCACTGCAACATTTCTGGAAGAACTACACATATCCAGATATCTTACCTTGCAATCTGGGTTTTGGGAAATGTTTATAAGAAACTTTGATAATCTGTGATATCTATCAATAAAACGATCCAGATTATGAGGTGAGAACAAAGTTGTGGGTCTTTGTAGCATAGCACAGTGGTAACAAATTTATCACTGATTCAGTTTGCAGCCGCTTTTCATGGCACTATCTTGGTTTTAAGCCCTAGCCAAATGAGCAAACCATGTTTCCCCAAAAATTTGAGATTTAATGGCAAACAAATTGTTTTCTCTGCATAGCCATGTTGCAAACATCTGCTTGACAAAAATGCTTTGCTTGCTTCAAGCTGACAATGGTTTTGAAGTCTTTTAAAAAAGACCTTGTCCAAAAATAGACCATGGCCCAAAAAGATGGTGTTAAGAAGCATACCGACCAAGATGTAATGCATTTGAAGATAAAATTTCAAGAAAGCAAAACATCTTTCTGAAATGCCCCCTGAAACCATATTTTTAGTCCAGTAGTGGAAGGGGGAGTATCACCACCCAGCGAGGGAGTAAATGGGACCAAGTGCGTTGTACCAATTTGGGGGCGTAGATTCCGAATTTCGATGTTATTCAGTCATATGAGGGGGCGTTTCCGGGATATGGGGGTATTTGCCCCCAAAAATGGGCCAATGCTTTGTACACGAGGAAACATGCAGACAGTCATATAACCGATTGCAACAACGTCAGTGACAGATGAGATGATCATATCTGAAGGATTTTGGGTGCACTGACCCTTGCCCCCATCTTTTGTTATGCTGCCCCCAAATGGGGGCTTTCGACGGATACTAGCAAAACTGCCAATAGATATATATTTTCTGGTCAATTCTAGGGCGTACAATCCAAATTTGGTATTATTTTTCATCTCTGAAGCATTGTAGAAGATTTAGGGGTCTTTACCCCTAAATGGGGGCATTTCTTACATAGTATACTAACTTTATTTGCACACATTGAATAGAGTTGACAACTCAAAAGGCGAATATGCAGTTGGAACTTCACGGATTAGGTTATTGGAACGTGATGAGGATCTAGTCTACGTGATAGCAATGCCCCTATTCTGGGTTTAAGGTTAAGGTGTAATAGTTAATAAAGACTGTGTACACCGCCATAACATCTATACAGAACACTGAATGTAACTTGCATATGAGTTGATGTTTGTTCTAAACATCAGTGTCAGATTCATTGCTGTTTGAATCATCTATGGGAAAATAAGCAACATCGATGTCGTTGCCTGAAGTTACCAAAAGCTCTGTGACATCCTCAGGGTATGGTTCTTTAATCCAGTCAATGCTCAGATCTGGAGGCGCTCAAGATTTATTATTCGTCCATACGCATTTTGCCACATGCAAGCGCAATATCGTTTGAATGTTGACTATGCTTTGCAAGGCTGCTTGGACATGGTGGAAGAAGAGAAAAATCTGCTAGTTAGCTACTTTTCTCCATTTTTTGCCGGAAAATTTTTCTCCCCGCGTCATTTACCGAATTAAGCCTTTCCTCTCCAAATATTGTGCACACGAACTTTTCAAGGCCACTCGATCAGGATGTGCACAATCAAATGCATCGCATGAAGAATTACTGGAATATCAGTATCTCCTGAAGATGACCTAACAACGCAGACAGTGTCCTCTCCATACCATCTTCAGAATGTTTTGCAAGATATGCAATCTTCGTATCCGCTTCTTCGTAATCTGCAGTCAATCCAGCAACGTGGCATTTACCTTATCCAGATATTCTTCCACAGTGCCCTCTTCTAGCTACATAGACGAGATTCCGGTAATTTCTTGCGATGCCTCTGAATTTGCACGCCCTGACCAACAATGGAACAGGGAATGGTCGAAAATTCTTAGACTCAAGAAAATCTGACCTAACTGACGTAAAAGAAAGGCGCTGCTGGGAATTCACGCATTTTCAGGTAAAAATTATGTGTCTAGTATGCTTCGAAAAGGCAAGCAACTATGCTGAAAACACATCAAAGATAACGAAACATTTTTCTAGAGCTATTTAGCAGTTTGGGAACAGAGGTGCACTTGGATGTGGATCAGCCGCGTGGCTTGAAAAGTTTGTGTGCACAATATTTGGAGACGAATGGCTTTATTCGGTAAATGACGCGGGGAGAAAAATTTTCAGGCAAAAAATGGAGAAAAGCAGCAAACTAGCAGATTTTTCTCTTCTTCCACCATGTCCAAGCAGCCTTGCAAAGCATAGTCAACGTTCAAACTATATTGCGCTTGCATGTGGCAAAATGCGCATGGACGAATAATAAATATTGAACGCCTCCAGATCTCAGCATTGACTGGATTGAAGAACCATACCCTGAGGATGTCACAAAGCTTTTGGTAACTTCAGGCAACGACATCGATGTTGCTTATTTTCCCATAGATGATTCAAACAGCAATGAATCTGACACTGATGCTTAGAACAAGCATAAACTCATATGTAAGATACTTTCAGTGTTCTGTATAGATGTTATGGCGGTGTACACAGACTTTATTAACTATTACGCCTTAACCTTCAACCCAGAATAGGGGCATTGGTATCACATAGATTAGGTCCTCATCACGATCCAATAACCTAATCCGTGAAGTTCCAACTGCATATTCGCCTTTTGAGTAGTCAACTCTATTCAATGTGTGCAAATAAAGTTGGTATACTACGTAAGAAATGCCCCCATTTAGGGGTAAAGACCCCCAAATCTTCTACAATGCTTCAGACATGAAAAGTAATACCAAATTTGGATTCTACACCCTAGAATTGACCAGAAAATATATATCTATAGGCAGTTTTGCTAGTATCTGTCGAAAGCCCCCATTTGGGGGCAGCATAACAAAAGATGGGGGCAAGGGTCAGTGCACCCAAAATCCTTCAGATATGATCATCTCATCTGTCATTGACGTTGTTGCAATCGGTTATATGACTGTCTGCATGTTTCCTCGTGTACAAAGCGTTGGCCCATTTTTGGGGGCAAATGCCCCCATATCTCGGAAACGCCCCCTCATAGGACTGAATAACATCGAAATTCGGAATCTACGCCCCCAAATTGGTACAACGCACTTGGTCCCATTTACTCCCTCGCTGGGTGGTAATACTCCCCCTTCCACTACTGGACTATTTCCATTTGACTCTTGAACATTGTTTTGCAATCTGGCAAAATTGGAAACCATTGCCTTGCAAGATCATCACTGCAACGTTTTGTGATCAATGTTTCTTTGTTTGATGAGCTCCTTTAAGGCTTTATCCTCCATCAACTTTAACCTCCATAAGCTTTAAAGTTAGAGGATTGCACCACAATGCTGCAACATTTCTGTTCCAAACTATATTATTTTGAGAACCAAAAATTTTGATCATCTATTTGTTCCTTGACTAAGTAAGGCATGCATAAGCATATGAGGTCGGGGGCTGGGGGTGGTAGCCCCCTAACTTTGGAGAAATTTCACAAAATCAGCCGCACTCACGCAAAGTTTTGCCCTCAGTCAGACAAAAATGCTGATAAAAAATGGGCTTTGTGTTGGGCAGGCACCCTAGATTTTGGCTTCCTATAGGCTTATGACAGCACAAACAGTAGATTTATAAAGTGAAACAAGTTCCACATAAAATAGATTTTACCACGGTTGTCTTTTTGCAGCAAATTCATTGGCTAGCCTGAAAATGCTTTATTTTGATTCAGTCCAGTTAATTTTCCTTTATCACAACTAAATACTGTCTAATATGCTCTTAGAACTACAAATCAAGGTGTTTACGTTTGAATTTCAGTTTTAAATCATTCCCTGAAATTAAGCAGGTAAGACATCAAAACAAGCGAGAAGCCATACCAAGTAGTATTTGACTTCTCCTCCGAGAACTCCTTGAGTGAGATTCTTTCTCCATACGAAATTTTATGTACTCTTTTCTTGCAAAATTTGTCATTTATTTTTTGTCATCTCTTGTGATTTGTTATTCAAGTTAACTGTATATATTTTTGAAAGATGTTAGTTCATAGCGGGAAATTAAAACTGAACTGAAGTGAATTGTCTGGCTTAGGCCCAAGCGAAGCGAAACCAAAATACAATGGTAGTAAAGCTTCGAGATTTCGCAAATTTTGCAATCAAATTCCCGTTTATTTGCGACAAATAATCCGCTATTATCTAGTGCAATAGCTTGAGTACGGTTTCGTTATGTTGCTGAGGTATATTGTATTGTGAGGGAGTGATTAATAATGGGGTAAAAGTTGATTTGAATTGGAAGGAAAGACGCAAGTCGGTTGATGATTTCGAAGCAAAGCCAAGTAGCGAGTTGAAGATGCATGTACACACCTGCCATGAACAGAATCAGTTATCCTTGATCTTCTAATCGGTCTTCGCAGCTTTGATGCATCAAGAGTTCGTCTTTTCATTCTTGAAACTAATTTTAATGTCTCAAAGCTTTAATTCTTTCACGCTGCCTCTTTTTTCCTTTCCAAACATCAAAAACACTTCTTTCCAAAGCAAATAATGAGCAAAATTTCCACAACCAGACAGCTGAATTGTCACTCCCCTTATACGCATGCGCATACTCAACCTCTTTCTCAGTGCAAACACAACCACCAAAAAACACACACAAAGCAAACATACCAAACATACATTCCCCTTCTCTCTGTGTTCCTGCTGTTTCAGTCATGACAGACACTTCCGCATGTGCTTTCTGAGTTGAAGTCTCTTTCTAAGTTACAAGAAAACCACCCAAAACATTGAAAACATTGAAAAAAGTCCCTTCCCATCACTGTCTTCCCTGAACATGTTTGTTAGATATCTGTTGGAACATGACGTACCAAAAGCGTGTCTCGTATCGCTATACGACTCATTAGTTCTCTCAAAGCTATCTTACGCCCTCGAAGCCAATATGATACCTTATTAGTAATAAGGTATCATTAAGCTTGCGACGCTATGCCGAAGCATAGCGTCGCAAGCTTAATGATACCTTATTACTTCTGGAACTATCATCACACGTGCCTGTCAAGACCTTCCTAAGGAATCATCTGCAGCAAGCATATGGAATGCAAATCTTCAATCAAGATGTTATTTGTATGAATTTCAGATCTTAAAATTCATGCAAAAATTCATGCACAATGTCCATTACAATAAAGGGAAACTTTTCAAAGGCTACATATCTAGCGCATCAAAGTAAAGAATATGAAATTTTCGAGTAAACAAAAGATGGGGTGTTAAAATAATACGCAATGAAGGAGCACGTTTGTGGAATGAACTTCCCCCTCCAATCAAAGATATCTCAAACCCTTACACCTTCGCTACGAAATTAAAGAAAAGCTTCATTGACTAAAATTAACTAAAGAGACTACAAATCCAACATTAATAATCATATGAACCATTTCCGTACTAACATATCTAGATATCTTCATATAGCCCTATATCTCATTATACGATATTATGCGATTGGATTGTGCTTATGTTAATTTTCACTTTTATCATCTTATTCTTGTTTTCATTTTGTCAAAATTTACTTTAGCGGCCCAAGCTAGCTAAGCCATGCTTACTTGGGTCTCGTAGAATACAAGTACTTTCTTTTCATATATTCATAGTACATTGTAACAACTTGAATTTTACGAATGAAATTGAACTTAATTGTAGAGCTATATATTTATAAATAGTTCTCTATCGATACAAGAAAACATATTACAAAAAATTTAAGCAACAGTATATACAAAATGTATTCTGTTCCATGGTAATGTTGATATTGCAAAATCAGGTCTTGTCCCAGTCTCAAATGATTATCTTTTTGCTTTTTGGGATACCAGATACAGCTATCTCAAGCCTCAAGCTAAAACCATTTTGGAGACAGTTCTGCATATCGCCATCCAAACTGGAACACTAATAACACCTTTAGAAAGGAAGAAAATGACTGATGTCTCAATAAGGCAAAACGAAGATGTTTTTAAGTCATAAGAAAGACTGGGTGAGTCAATAACAACACAACAATGTCACTACTCCCCAGACATCAAGGCAATACTATTGCAACATGTTATAAGTAATAGTGAACCTGATCAAACAGACTTTAAGATTTACCAGACGGACATTAGCCACTTCGTTGTGAAAATTATGAATGATTTCCTTGGAAAGGACCCTCCAAGAAACCTTCAAAACGACATGAAGTCACGATTAGAATTTCCAAATATTTCTGCTCTTATTATGAACGAATTGTTTAACCTTGTGTGTTAAACAATTTGAAATTTTTATCAGTAGCGAGCCTCCTAAAATTGGTGAATTTTTGTGTTTTGAACTTATCTCTGCTTGGTTTTCAGCCACCTTTCACAGTTTCGCAATTTTGAAATTTTCGGTTTTGGGTCACCTTAAGTGCAGATCAACCTTAATTTAACCATGATAGATGAATAAAAATCTATCCATTTTTTTATATATATTCCATTAGAAATTTACAAGACGAATTACCTATTACAATACCTACTAATTACTCTACGAAACACTACAAGGACGATATACCACGGGGCCAGACTGCAGAGTATGGCAGTTTCCAACGAGATCTCGGGTGTGCAAGAGCAAAATATCGAGTGTGCAAGTGTGCAATTTTATCTAAGTGTGCACTTCAAGTGTGCACATAAAATTTTGAATTTGTATTTGTAAGAAATTCTAACAAAAAGGTAATAATTGTTGCGAAAATTTACCAATTCAAAGGCCTTTCTGTCCCGTATTCCGACAGAAAACTGTTTTGGGCCTAAAATTTGATTGCACACGGAACCATACGGGCATTCATAGATTTATTACAATGATTCCCAGATCTCAATTATCCAAAGAAGACTGCTTACGGTGACAGATACAACAACTGTAGCAAGTCTACAAATTCATCAGAAATCACAAACTTTCGGTCATTTCTTTTGAAGTTCTTCATTCACCATTCAGTCGTCACTGTGGCAAATAAAAGCTTCAAACAATAGAGCCACACCCAAATTCTATTGTGCCACGCCCTTTCTCGGGTGTGCAGTGAAGTTTCAGGAAAAAAATCTTGGGTGTGCACTTGCCATACTCTGCAGTCTGGCCACGGGGAGCGATAGACTATGACAACCCCGTGGCAATTAACATAGAAAGAAATAAAAACTACCGGGTGAATCAGGAAAGATGTACCGCCCGCCCGCAAAGTCGCACCCAAGGGCCACCAACCGACTCGCACAATTCATTGCGAATTTACGATGCATTAAAGAGGCTATTACAAAATTATGCCCAGGCCTCAGTTGAAGAATTTGGAATTAGAATTAGGGACGAGTCGGGTGTGTGATCCTGCATCACGACTTCCCGAGCAAGCAAAACCCCTCCCCCAACCCACCCTTTACATAAAAATACACATAAATACTACCAGAGAAATAAATCTACAGATGAGATACTTTACGATGACGTACTTGGTGGTTGTACGAGGTTTAACAAACTTTGATGTGGTCCTAATCGAATCGACCAGTTTCATGGATGAATTCTAGAGTCAGTTCGAGAATATTTTTGATAAGGTCATTGGGAAAGTTTTTGTCACCATGTAATAAAGATGCGTTAAGGGTTCGTTTGGTATAATTATATGTCCAAGTGGTCGCAGTAACGCAAAAACTCGTGCGAGAAGATTTCGGCGTTGAATCTCAAAGGAAGGGCAAAGCAACAAAAAGTGTTCCGTATTCTCAATACCGTCGTTCGTAGGGCACATTGGATTGATGGTATCCCTAAAATTGTGCTGGAACTTGTGAAAGTTCAACTTACTTAGACCAACCGTAAGGTAAGATAGGACAGTCTTATTGGGTAATGAATCCCAAAGACAGATTTGGCAGGGGGGCGGACTTTGGACAGTAGCTTTTTCTTAAAAATCGCTATGGTTGGTGCAAATCTAATCTCTGGACATAGATCATTCCAATCAGACAGACAACTGGGATAGAAGCTAGATTGAAATCTCTCTGTCCTTGCCATGGTTAATCTATCCATGATAGATGAATAAAAATCTATCCATGATAGATGAATAAAAACCTACCCATGATTGATGAATAAAAATCTATCCATGATAGATGAATAGAAATCTATCCATGATAGACGAATAAAAATCTATCCATGGTAGGTGAATAAAAATCTATCCACGATAGATGAATAAAAATCTATCCATGATAGATGAATAAAAATCTATCCATGATAGATGAATAAAAATCTATCCATGATAGATGAATAAAAATCTATCCATGATAGATGAATAAAAATCTATCCATGATAGATGAATAAAAATCTATCCATGATAGATGAATAAAAATCTATCCATGATAGATGAATAAAAATCTATCCATGATAGATGAATAAAAATCTACCCATGATAGATGAATAAAAACCTACCCATGATAGATGAATAAAAATCTATCCATGATAGATGAATAAAAATCTATCCATGATAGATGAATAAAATCTATCCATGATAGATGAATAAAAATCCATCCATGACAGATGGATAAAAATCTATCCATGATAGATGAATAAAAATCTATCCATGATACATGAATAAAAATCTATCCATGATAGATGAATAAAAGTCTATCCATGATAGATGAATAAAAATCTATCCATGATAGATGAATAAAAATCTATCCATGATAGATGAATAAAAATCTATCCATGATAGATGAATAAAAATCTATCCATGATAGATGAATAAAAATCTATCCATGATAGATGAATAAAAATCTATCCATGATAGATGAATAAAAGTGTATCCATGATAGATGAATAAAAATCTATCTATGATAGATGAATAAAAATCTATCCATGATAGATGGATAAAAGTGTATCCATGATAGATGAATAGAAATCTATCCATGATAGATGAATAAAAATCTATCCATGATAGATGAATAAAAATCTATCCATGATAGATGAATAAAAATCTATCCATGATAGATGAATAAAAATCTATCCATGATAGATGAATAAAAATCTATCCATGATAGATGAATAAAAATCTATCCATGATAGATGAATAGTGAAAGGAACCTTAGAAGTCAATCACTAGGTGTATCGATCTTGTAATATCTGTCATGACCAAAAGGCCCCTTTACCAATGCCTGCTAAAGGGCACTTTAGACATTCGGAAAAGCAATCAAGACTTTTCAGGATGAAACGAATCTTACTGTTGTTTTTCAGGGTTTTTTGTGAATAACAAAAGGATTTAGGCCAAAATCGTACGAGATTTTTTGGGGGTAAAATGCTCCTCTATTCCATATGTCTGTCTCAGTTGCCATTCACACACAGAGCTCTTATTATTTCCTAGCACTTTATTCCTTAACGTGCAATTTAGCTCAAACAATGTGTCAATTATTTGGAAGCAGTTTCCCATTTCATTGACCTATCAGCGGACAATCATCATGTTTACTTATCCTTGCAAGGAAACGTAAGCAAACAATGTGTTATTCTGAAATAATGGCTGCAATGCTTGAAATTTGCATCAGAAAGAACTTTTTACAAAAACTTTCGTTTCCTGTTTGAGTTGGCCTTGTTTATCCCCGTTTGTCCAATCATAAATCATGATTTCCTTTGTTTTGTCATTTTGATCCAATAAAATTCACTTCCTTTGCTAGTCTTGCAAACCAGGATGGGAGAAATACAAAAGAAAGACGGGGGGCGGGCCAGAAACACTCATTTCCCCCAGACCCATCACAATGGTACACTGCGTGACCAAAAATGGTGGTTTTCGAAAATGCTATCAGAGATGGTATATCTACAAAATTGAGGTTTTTGGAAATGCTCCATTGCGAACGATGGATGTTCTTCTCTTCATTTTTGTACAAAAACTGAGTATTGTGAAAGAAGATTGGAAGGTTTGATGTATCAAAAACTGATCATAACAAAAACAGGGCAGTGTGAAAAGGGATTAAGTAACCAAAAATACATTGGAAAAGAAGTAATATTACCTGGTGTAAAGATTGGGAATGAAAGAATGAAATCAAATGGATATAACCATTGCTTTGGAATTTTGATGCAAGTTATACTTCTATGAAGCAGCACAATGATAAAAGATGACAGTACCTGGGAAAGAAAATGTTGATCATAAATACAGATGTTGTCTATCTTGATTATCAACCTAAATTATTGTCATTTTCAATGTTTTTATTAATTCTTTTTATATCAATGTCAATTAAAACTAGAAAAATACAATACAACATTCTGTGCCGTTCCGTTCATAGCAGAAATAGACATGTCGTCATCTGGTTCTGGCTATGAACGGCACTTAACAAACTCTTTAACAACAATCAAAAAGAAAAAAAAAAGAAACAAGAAAAGCAAAGCAAAAGAAAGGAAGTTAAGCACTCTGTGCACCATGACATCTCCCCGCCTCCCGCCTTGACAAGCGCTAGTATGCGCTAACCTGGGTGGTTGATTTTCAATATCATAGCTCGGACTATGAAATACGGGAAAGAAATGTAATAATTAACAAATAAACTTGCATCCAAACAACAATTTGCTCAAAGAAGCAGGGAAAGATGGTGAATATAACGCAAAGTGATAGGAAGAGAAAGAAATAGGTACAAGGGCAAACAAGAATTGTAGACATCATAGCCAAGGCAAAATCACTGAAGTGGGAAGTAAGCAGGTCACATTGGAAGGATGGCTGATGAGTGATGAGCCAAGAAATGCACAGAATGGACATCTTATGAAAGAAAGTACAGCAACAGCCAACCAAAAAGAGACAGAGAGATGAAATTGTAGGGGTCAATTGGAAAGATCAGGGGTCAATTGGATGAGAAAAACAGGAGATAGATTATGCTCGAAAACACTGGGGACGCCAACAAGCTGCAATGGCCTGAATAGCTGGTGATGATGATGATGATGATGATGGTGATGATGATGATAATGATGATGATGATGATGATGATGATGATAATGATGATGATGATGATTACGATGATGATGATGATGATGACGATGATGATGACAATGATGATGATGATTACGATGATGACAATGATGATGAATGTAGATGATGAGTTCAAGCTCTTTTCTATAAGATGTATTGGTCTAATCATATTCTTTTGTGAAAATCATTTTAAAATTACAACACATTACTTATATGAGATCACTAATAAACACAGTGGCTACAAATTCAAAGCATTTTATATAAGTAAAAAGAAAAAACTCACATATCCCAAATATAAACAGCTTTTTATTGTATACTGCAATTTGGTCACTTTCATATTCCTCTCTTTAACTGAAAAAAATATAGCACAATATTCTGGAGGGCACTTCCACACTTAAACATCAAAAAGTTCAATTTTTAAAAAACATTTCATTATAACCATCTGTGAGAAAAGTTACATTAAGACTATCCATATCTTCCAAAAATACATATTTCTGTCATATTTTGCCATTTTCCCTTTCATTTTAAGAATTTTTATCAAAATTTGGCTCTCACTGATCAGAGTTGGCTGTATAAAGTTGTTTTTGCTGTAATACTCCCTTTTGTAAACATTTGACAGAACCAAACATCATTTGAAAATACCTCAAATTGACCTTCCAATGTAGCACAGGTGTGTAAAGGACATCAATGAGAGTAATAGTGACAAGCTTTAGATTATTTTGAAACAGTTTGTTAAAAGAAGAAAAAGAATACCTACACATGGAAGAAATTTCATCTTTTAATCTATTGATCTTTCTTTGCAATCTGGCATATTTCGCAAATTCATCCTGCAAAAAAATCCAGTCAATAAGTTGAAGTTGAAATGTAGCACTCCAGTTATGAGGAGAAAAAATATCAGTTGAAGTTACAAAAATTTTATAAGAATTTCCAAAGTGGAAAACTTTTGTTGATCATCACATAACATCAATAATAACCTGTCTGTTGACCGAAGCAGAAAGGTTTGAAGGTGTTGTGAAACAGGCATTTGGGCAAGGTTCAATCCCCGGTAGAGCCCCACTACTTGAGTATCGTTACAAATGGTCGCATACTCAATCAGGCATATTTTCTCCTTCTACAATCCCAGGGCTTGGTTATAACTACAATTTAACATCATACCTGTGCACTTATTCCCTGCTGTTGTGCTTGAAGATCTTTCAATTCATCTTTCTTTTGTAATATTGTTTCTTTCTTTTTATCTCTAAATCTTGTGATCTGCAAAATCAATGAAGTCCTTCAGACTCTGAAAACAATCACAAGGGGGTTTTGTATGGAAAAAAAGTTTCTCTACACCAAAGATATAATTTCCTTTCATATCACATGTTTCTACTTCTCCTGGTGAGTCAATAAAAAGGCCCAGTATTTGAAGAAATGCTGCTACCTAAATATCAACTCAATGATATCCATAAAGGTCTTGTTTTATTCCTGATATTATATGTCCCATAAGATTTAATAATTTAGCAGGCTTTAATTGGTCCTTCCTTCCTGTCAAAATGTGAGATTTTCTGCAAGGCTCTTTCGAAACTTGCAAAATTGAGAAAAGCACCAAGCAAGATTTCCCTTTTTTAATCTCCTTTCTATAAATTACGAAACTTGTATTTTGTCCTCTTGGGAGAATGGAATCCCCATGAATAAGTCATTCATACTAGCTCTCTAAAGAGGAATCTCTAAAGAGGAATGCATGAGCTAAAGTATACTGAAGTCAGCATTGCTGGGAGGGAAACATATCTGGGGTTGCTTGTAACTATAGCACACTTTTAAAGGTTTATCAAAGGGAATTTTTAGAAATCCCAATCACAACAGAGAGTGACCAATTGGCAGTTTTGGTCCGGAAAAATTTCAAAGTAATTGAACATTTTTGCCATTCCATCAGATAATTGCAAAATATCACTGCTTATATATTCAGGGAACAGTAGCCTTTAATGCTCGAAATTGTGCATGAAAGATATTACGCGAATGCATAACTTAGCACTTAGGTTGGAAAACTAAGGTGCCATTTACTCATCTGCATATCTCGGTTATTTAAAAAATTTAAGGGGTCATCAACAAATGATTTTTGTCACAGTTAACGGAATTGGGCCGTTAATGGCTTGACCCCCCTCCACTCTTCTTAACGGACCACTAAATTTATCGCTAGACTTTCTCTTGTCGCGGGCATCCCACAAACTCTTGTTACACTTTACAGGCTTATTGTGTGTCTTAGGTTGGGGACTACCGCAAAATCTTCATGCAGATCGCAACATCAAAGTTAAAAGTGGTGGACCGCCGAAAAATTTACTGCTACGAATTATTCTTTAAGGATTGATAACAAAATATCACTTTTTTCAATTTTGGTCACAAAAATAAAATTTTTAACGGATTTGAGCTGGACCCCCCCCCCCTAACGGCCCAATTCCGTTAACTGTGACAAATATCGTTTGTCGTCTCTGTGCATATGCGCATGGGGTGTGGGGCTGAGCCTTTACTTAACAATGGGAAAACCAGGCCAGTTTTGACTTGAGTAACAGCAATTTGGGTAACAGCAACTGGGAAGCCTAAAAAAAGCGCACAAAAGGGCTTTGGCACAGAGGGGCAGAGTCAGCTTGAGTTGAGGGTATACTAGTAGCGAAGTGATGATGATACCCACGCTGACATGACAAAGTAAAGCTTACCAAACCAACGAAAAAACGTGAACATGCAACCAATGTTTCAAAGATAAATATGATGACAGTTATTGTGATGAAAGCCATTTCATAAAAGTGTTTACTCCATGGTCATGTTAAATCTTCATCGATCGAACTTCTTCCTACTTCTTCCACAACATTGAAATGTTCCACTGCTGGGCCTAAACCTCGTTTCTGTAAAATATTCAGGATGCCTCGTTTTCACTTTTCGAGGAAAACACGGACACGGAACGGAAAATGCGGAAGACGGAATAGAAGTTTGAACCAAACCGTGAACCGGCAAATGAATACACTGTTTGAGAAATAATGAAACAAAAACTGCGAAATTAAGTGGAAAAATTACAACTCCATTGCCTGGCTGACCTTTGGCCTTATTTCGAGAAATACGATCATAATTTACAATGCACAATCTCAAGAGAAGAATTCCCTAAGAGTTCTTTCTTTGGGCTTTGTAAGTGCGTTGCTCAGTTTACTTAGTCCAATTTCAACTATTACAAAGTGGAAAATTATGTTTTCTCAGCTCATTCATTGCCTTAATAAATGAAGGGGGAATTACTAATTGTAATTATGTTCGGTCATCAATGCTGAGGATCAAAATTCAAACTTTACGTTACAGCGAACAGCCCATTTTGAGCTTGCTTTTTATTAAATTGAGAAATAGGACTTTTGGCTAGGATCTGATTTCGGAAGAAAATAATGCACCTAAGATTACGAGTAAACTCGCAAAAATTGATTCGAAGTTTCAGTAAGATGATGGAAGTGAAATATCACCAACGTGCCACATAGCATTTCGTGTACAATTTTTCAAACAATGCATACATTCCCCTGCCTCGACCGGTTGTTGATTAAAACGCCAAAACCGGCACCAAATCCATGGAACGGGGAACAGTTGATGAGTGTGGCACACAACCACACAAATGTGCACAACGGGCACTGCGTGTTTTTCTCAAGCACTACCCGAGAACTGAATTATACTGTTCATTGCAAACAAATTAACAAAGTTGATAGAGCGCAAAGCTATGACATCATACTGGTCTGCTGCCAACAAAATTTGTGGGGAACTATTTCCCCTAGCAGATATCAACCTCAATAGATGCATGATCTTATTACGCATTTAGAAGGTATGCCATGGTGAAATTGATGCAATGAGCTTTCTAACGTATAGTTTGTTTGTCGCTGATGCATAGTGGCCAATAGCAAACATGGTATCCTCAGGTTCAACAAACTAATCAGTCATTAATGTATCAAATTTCCAGAGAATGAAGACAGAGCGCAAGAATTTTAAGTGACCAAGCTAGGAAAGTTTTGCTAATTTTACCTTGATCGTAATTTTTTACCATTAGATCAAGATTCTGTTATCCAGAAAGAATTTCACCGACAAAGAAAATGGGTCAATAATTCTTTGTTTTACTCAGCAGAACAAGGGTGTTGTGCTGCGCAGTGTTGTGGCACAGTGTTGTTGCGTAGTGGTGTAATCCTCTGACTTTGCACCCAAAACACGGGCGGCGGACAGAGTTCGATTCAAGGTAAAGCCCATCACTTGAATGTCATAACAAGGGACCGCGGACTAGATTCAGTCTTCAGTATTTCTGTTATCCTGTCGGTTGGCACTGAACACCTCTCCTTTACCTTCACCTTCAGAAATTCCTGCGTACCGGACAGTGCTACCATGAAATATATTCAAAATTGCAAGGTAACTCTTAAAATACCTATAGTTATTAAGAAGTTGCTACTTGCTATTCAAAAACCTAAAAACTTAAGGATATCTTACGTGGATATATACCCTTCAATAAAAAAAACGGGTTTTCACGGTTAACAATTAATATTTTAAAACTTCTAATAATTTTAGATTGTTTTTCGTTGGTAGACTGGTGGTTTTTGCGGTGTGCTGGTACTTATGCTTGATCAATTGTCTATTTGCAATGTTTATAGATACACAAGTGACGAATGTTCTTATTTAGGGGGTGCAAATATTTAAATTGAACTGACACCATTTCTTACCTCGTGGTCTGCATCCATGACAATCTGAAATAAGCAAAGGAAATCGTTGTAAGATGAAGATGAAATGACGTTAAAACCAATGGGAAACTTATTTTGTTTCCAAAGGATTGGACATAGCATGATGGTCAAGTTAACGTTTGGGTAATGGTATCCATTTGCGGAACTGAAAGAGGCTGGAAACAGTTTGAAGAGGTTTTAGAGGTTTTAGAGGTTTATGGTTCTCATGTAGGAGACACAACTATGCAAATACTGCTCATGAGGAATATTGCAAATTCTCAATAGAGGAAGTTGACTAGAATTCCGTCTAAAAGTTTATTGTTTATAGTCAACTGTAAACTCAGAGGATGACGCCAAATAACGGATAAGACAATGCTTTGTAAAGTGATTATGTACCGTAAAGCAAAGCTACTATTTCAAGACTATTGGAGAAGCAATCATTGTTAGAAATTTAACGGCAGGGAAGCCTTTATTGCATGGCGATATTTGATTTTCGTCATGATAAGAAAACAATGAGAAGATCAACGGAACTTAGGGTAGAGTTGAATTTTCACATTTCACAGCGCTTGAAAATGAGGGTATCTGACAATGCTCGTACTTAACCGCATAGTCCTACCACACTAGAATATTAATTTATGCCATAACAAGGCTCCGTGATTGCATTTGGTATGACTTTGTTCCCACTGAAACTGAACTGAAATTATAATGATAAAGAATATCACCTCAACCCCCTGAGAGTGAAACCACGTGACTTGCTATTCTTATCACGTGACATATTATTTTTATCACTCTAGTGTGAATATGATTAAGATACAAATATGTTTTGCTATTGGAAACCGAACATTCAGAAAAAAAACATTGGCACTGAGAGAAGACTTGAAAAAAACGAGATACAAAAGGTGACGAAACTTTTTATCACTTAAACTTGTATTTTATTCATAGTACTCCTCGTGCTTGGCGATGGGAAATTGAAGTTGACAAGAAAAGAGACATAGGCAAAGATGACTGATGGAATATATCAACACTGAAAAAGAGGGACAGCAAGGTGAGTAGACAAAAAGGTGACTGATTTTCAAAGCAAATTTCTTCTGAAAACGCAGCGATAGATATTTCTGCCTTTCACTGTCACCGAGTGATGTAAACTGCGCAAGATTTTTGAATTCATCATACAACAAAAGAGTATAGCATACTGCAAGGAATAAATATCGTCTATATAAAACATACTGCCTGTCGTCTGGCTGGAGAGATGATTTTTGAATTCATCATACAACAAAAAGAGTATAGCATACTGCAAGGAATAAATATCGTCTATATAAAACATACTGCCTGTCGTCTGGCTGGAGAGATGATTTTTGAATTCATCATACAACAAAAGAGTATAGCATACTGCAAGGAATAAATATCGTCTATATAAAACATACTGCCTGTCGTCTGGCTGGAGAGATGATTTTTGAATTCATCATACAACAAAAGAGTATAGCATACTGCAAGGAATAAATATCGTCTATATAAAACATACTGCCTGTCGTCTGGCTGGAGAGATGATATTTTCAGGAACATTTGCTTAACATAGTACTTTACAACAATGTTCATAAGTTATCTAACGAAGTATTAAAATGTTCTTCCCTTTTTCATTCTTCTGTTAGAGATTTATTGTAAGCAACATGATTCACTTTTAAAATATACGCAAATGATCTTCCTTTTTCAGGAATTCAGTACATTTTCACAGATGTTTATGACGACTGAAAAAAATTGAAAAATGCATTTGCAGATTACTGTTGTTGATTCATTTCTATTGAACATATCATCAGTTGATATATCGTTCAGCTACAGAGCGCCCTTGCAATAGCGACAAATCAGTTGGCGGAGCAAAACAAGAGACTCTTGGGATAAGTCTAGTAACATATCAATTGCAGATGGCTCAACAGAGGAAAGAAGAAAGGTTTTTCTTTCTTATGAGAGGTTGACCTTACTTTGCTTGAACTGCAGGGATGACAGGCGTATCTATTAGTATCCCTCGGAGAACTTCAACTTTCCTTTACCTTTTTCAGAATAAGAATCAAGAAGGTAAACAACAACAACAGTTTTGATACAGCCAAAGCCAAAATGTCGAAATTTCGATCAATCGCGAAACTGGTTGCGACAACGGAGCGCATGCAAAAGTCGATGAAGAAAGAAAAATTTGAAATATTGAAAAATGACATGAAAGCAAGGAGACAATCCGTTGCAGTAATACCGGGTGGAGATTTGAATAGCAAATATGAACAAGAGGCTGCGATGGAAAAAGATATGCAAAAATTATATAATGCAAGGTTGGTGCAACAGATTTATTTTTTCTTTAGAGTAGGCCCTGGTCAACTTTGTCAACATTTCAATGTATTGAGTGTTCTAAAAAAGTAGTCCTGTTAACCAAAACTTGATTTCACGGTCCATCTTCAAACTTCTCGTTTTGCCAAGTTGATTAAAGACCAAATTATTTTCCTAAACATAGCTTATCTTGTAATTGGTTGAAAACTGAGCAAAATTAGCTCCTTTTAGGGCTACCTGGTTTTGAATCATACCGCAAATGTATGGTTGCCAGATCAATTTCTTTATGCATAGAAAGCTTCTTGTTTGGTCATCAATGACAGAAAGCAACAAACACTATTTTTGGAAACTTCAAAGATAATGAAAATCTGCAAATTTTCACTCTTAGGCAAGATTGACTTTTTCTCTGCCCGGGATGGTAACTTCTAAAGATGGAACAACGGGTATGTGCTGCCCATAAGGATGGATCCAGAACCTCGAAAATCCTTACACATGGGTCTCAAACTTTCCACAAGAAATTAGTTGCTTATAGACTTACAAGGAAAAGTTGTCGAGTTCAGTATCTGTGATGTTAGATTTTTATCGTTTCAACTCTGCAAATTGCTTGGTTGCAAGTTTGCTTTCATATTGTACATTTAAAGTGTAATGAAACGTTATTTCTGGGAAGTTCAACAGGCTGTCTCCCAAAATCAATAAATATTCACCTTCCCCTAAAATGTTGGGTGGGACGTCCCCTTCATACCAAGAATCGAGCTCCCCCCTCGGGCTATTCTGCTTAAAAGTCACTGCTCAAAATAATGTTTTTCAACGTATAATTTTGCCTTTGCAGTATCAAAAGCAACAATGTTGTCATCTACAAACATTTTTGGGCCATTGACGAAGGAAATCAAAACGAAAATTCTGTAAAAGGTCTGATCATTGATTTTTGGTGATTTTTCAAACAGGATACTTTTTTGGAACACCAAGTGGTAAATATCGTTCTTTGAGGAGCAACAAGAAAACGTTCAGATCAATATTTCAGTCGTAGCTGAGAATATTCATATAATTAACAAACCAATAAAATGATTGGCCACGTTGCACCTGTAACTTTTGTAGCTGGCAATCAAAGATATGTACCGGGTGACCCAAAAAAAAAACTTCACGAGCTAGATCGTCTATATCTCCTTGACAGCAAACGTTATGAAGACAAACAAGGTGTCAGCATATAGCTGAAAGGCTCTGCTATCTTTTGAGATGTAGCTTGGTCAGTTGAAGATATGTGTACTGTCCGAAAAAACAGCTTCAAAAATAGGGAAATTCATTCATTTCTTGGACCATTCCCTCGCTTTCCTGTCCATTTTTTGAAAAGTTTGACAAAACCTGAATTCAAACTTTGCTTTGGAGCATGAAATTTTAATGAGGAATTCAGGTCACTCATTTTGCAAACAAAAATTTCCCCACACAACTTCTAATGCATCGCTATATCGAGTTTTCACAGAATGTTCACTAGAAAATGATGGCGATTATTTCACTCAAAATAAAGAATCCTGAATTCAAAATTTTCATTGAATCTGGTTTTTCCGATAGTAATCATTGCTCAAAATGACCATGCAACATCTCAAAAGATAGCTAGGCCTTTCAACTAAACAATGATCGAAAACATTTTGCAATAGCTTTTGATTTCAGGGAGTCAGTCATGATCTGGCTCGTGAAGTTTTTTTTGGGTCACCCGGTACGTTATATAGATTCTTTATAGTTTAGATATTAGATTTAGATTAGTTTCTGTGGTCTTTGGTCTTTCGCTAAATAGCCATGTCTGTTGTTAACAAATGGTAACTTTATTTCGTATGCACCATGAGTGAGCTGGCTTTGATCTAAAGTGCTAATTGCTTAGAACCGGTCGTTCCAGGAGTTCAGTCCAATTTTTTGTCGTAACGGTTGTCGTAACTTAGTTTTTCGGAAGGTAACATCACACAGACTTTTCATCACTTTTCAATACGTATGTCTTACTTTGAAGCAAACTTATATTGCATTCACACTGACACAGTTTTACTTGAACAAGTTTAAATTTCAACCAATCAAATGACTGGATTTGATGGACTGACCAATCAGAAGGCCCTATTCGATAACGTGGTTTAGTTGAAGCTGGTTTGCAGTGTGAATGGGGCATTACAGAGGAACCAACCAAATAAATATTCATATCACAATTCATATCACATATAACTACCATTCACTGTTTCGTATTTTTGAAATTTAGGTAATGAGCCACCATCGTATAGGTGGATCTGCAATTCTGGTGGCTCACTACCGAAAACGTCAAAATTACGAAACAGTGAAAGATGAAATTACGAAACAGTGAAAGGTAAAGTTACGAAACAGTGAAAGGTAAAATTACGAAACAGTGAAAGGTAAAATTACGAAACAGTGAAAGATGAAATTACGAAACAGTGAAAGATGAAATTACGAAACAGTGAAAGATGAAATTACGAAACAGTGAAAGATGAAATAACGAAACAGTGAAAGATGAAATTACGAAACAGTGAAAGGTAAAATTACGAAACAGTGAAAGGTAAAATTACGAAACAGTGAAAGATGAAATTACGAAACAGTGAAAGGTAAAATTACGAAACAGTGAAAGGTAAAATTACGAAACAGTGAAAGGTAAAATTACGAAACAGTGAAAGATGAAATTACGAAACAGTGAAAGGTAAAATTACGAAACAGTGAAAGATGAAATTACGAAACAGTGAAAGGTAAAATTACGAAACAGTGAAAGATGAAATTACGAAACAGTGAAAGGTAAAATTACGAAACAGTGAAAGATGAAATTACGAAACAGTGAAAGGTAAAATTACGAAACAGTGAAAGATGAAATAACGAAACAGTGAAAGATGAAATTACGAAACAGTGAAAGATGAAATAACGAAACAGTGAAAGATGAAATTACGAAACAGTGAAAGATGAAATTACGAAACAGTGAAAGGTAAAATTACGAAACAGTGAAAGGTAAAATTACGAAACAGTGAAAGATGAAATAACGAAACAGTGAAAGATGAAATTACGAAACAGTGAAAGATGAAATAACGAAACAGTGAAAGATGAAATTACGAAACAGTGAAAGATGAAATTACGAAACAGTGAAAGGTAAAATTACGAAACAGTGAAAGGTAAAATTACGAAACAGTGAAAGGTAAAATTACGAAACAGTGAAAGATGAAATTACGAAACAGTGAAAGATGAAATAACGAAACAGTGAAAGATGAAATTACGAAACAGTGAAAGATGAAATTACGAAACAGTGAAAGGTAAAATTACGAAACAGTGAAAGGTAAAATTACGAAACAGTGAAAGATGAAATAACGAAACAGTGAAAGATGAAATTACGAAACAGTGAAAGATGAAATAACGAAACAGTGAAAGATGAAATTACGAAACAGTGAAAGATGAAATTACGAAACAGTGAAAGGTAAAATTACGAAACAGTGAAAGGTAAAATTACGAAACAGTGAAAGATGAAATAACGAAACAATGAAAGATGAAATTACGAAACAGTGAAAGGTAAAATTACGAAACAGTGAAAGGTAAAATAACGAAACAGTGAAAGATGAAATAACGAAACAGTGAAAGATGAAATTACGAAACAGTGAAAGATGAAATAACGAAACAGTGAAAGATGAAATTACGAAACAGTGAAAGATGAAATTACGAAACAGTGAAAGGTAAAATTACGAAACAGTGAAAGGTAAAATTACGAAACAGTGAAAGATGAAATAACGAAACAGTGAAAGATGAAATTACGAAACAGTGAAAGGTAAAATTACGAAACAGTGAAAGATGAAATAACGAAACAGTGAAAGATGAAATTACGAAACAGTGAAAGGTAAAATTACGAAACAGTGAAAGATGAAATTACGAAACAGTGAAAGGTAAAATTACGAAACAGTGAAAGATGAAATAACGAAACAGTGAAAGATGAAATTACGAAACAGTGAAAGGTAAAATTACGAAACAGTGAAAGATGAAATTACGAAACAGTGAAAGATGAAATAACGAAACAGCGAGAGATGAAATTACGAAACATTGAAAGATGAAATAACGAAACAGCGAAAGATGAAATTACGAAACAGTGAAAGGTAAAATTACGAAACAGTGAAAGATGAAATAACGAAACATTGAAAGATGAAATAACGAAACAGTGAAAGATGAAATAACGAAACAGTGAAAGGTAAAATAACGAAACAGTGAAAGGTAAAATAACGAAACAGTGAAAGGTAAAATAACGAAACAGTGAAAGGTAAAATTACGAAACAGTGAAAGGTAAAATAACGAAACAGTGAAAGGTAAAATTACGAAACAGTGAAATGTGGTTGTGGTTGTATACCAAGTAAAAATAAGTTCAAAACACAAAAAACACACAGTCAAGGTGGCTCGCCTCTGATAAAGGTGGCTCGCCTCTGATAAAGGTGGCTCGCCTCTGATATGAATTTCAAACTGCTACACACTATTGCTCATGATATACGTGTATTTTTGACAGTTACATTTTTGATGGACAAGTGTCTAAAACAATGGTGCTAACAAATTTGTTTAAAATCTGGCGACGGAGCCCTTTGATTTCCTTGATTTTTACTCTCCCTAGGTATGACATGAGTGATGAAGAGCTGGAACAAATGGGAAGCGGATTGGAAGATTTGATTGAAGAAGACACTGAGGAGGAGAAAGAATCGAATGATGATGATTATGTATCTGAAAGTGAAGATGAAAATGAAATCAAAAAAAAAGAAGAGGAACAGAAAAAAGAAACAAAAATCGAAAAGGGAAATGAATCTGATGAAACAGTCGAATTAGATTCAGACATCGAAGAAATGTTGAATAAAGAAAAAGAATTAAAAGGTATGGGGGCAGAAGGAGATGGGGTATCAAGTACAGATGATGAAGATGATGATGATGACGCTGAAGAAGCAGAAAGTGATTACGAATTAGAAAAAGTCATTCAATCAGAAGATGACGAAACTGCAGAGGAAAATGAAGGTGATTTGGAGGAGGGAGAAAATGATGATTCTGAAGTTGATATTAATTATTCGGATTTAGAAGAAGAAGAATATAACAGTGATGCCTTTTCATTTACAGGTAAGTCACAATCAACTCTAATACCCATTCAAATTTGCACACTTAAATCACGAGTGGCTAGACATCACTGTTGTACTTGACTACCGCAGCTGCATTCTTGTACTGAAGAAGATTTATATAATTCTATATGAGGTAGAAAATTCAGAGCCTCCTCCGCAGTACGACAGGAATTTTCCTCAGCAGGAGCATACAAGATGAAGCATACTTGTGGTGTCCATCTACCCATGCTTGATCCAGCTTCATCTAATCCAAAACAGCTTAACTTTAAGCCAATCAAATGCATTCGATTCGTTGGACTGGCCAATTAGAAGTCTCCATTCGATATATTGGTTTAGTTTAAGTTGGGTTAACTTGCAATTAACCATTTTTGAAGTAGCCTTTCAAATTGCTAAAATTTTTTTTTTTTTATTCATATAAAGATTTTACAACATACCTTACATTCTACAAAACTTCCCTAATTACTTTACAACACTACAGGGACGACACCATGGGGAGCGAAAGACAATGACTACCCCATGGCCAATATATAAAAACGAGCAAGTTAATCTACCTACAACACAACAAAATACGAACGATTCTGTTCTACATTAGGTGACAGGTTGCGATAATTTTAAAATGTCACGAGCGTAAGTCGTGGGTTGTTTGGAGTGGAAAGACCTGACACTTAATGTGAAACAGAATTTACAAAGAAAAATAACATTACATAAGAGGACTTAGTGGCTGCTTTGTACGTAACTGAAGAGTCAACAGATCTTAGTCAAACCGACCAGTTTCGTGAATGAACCGTAAGGTCAATTCGAGAATGTTTCTATTCAAGTCATAAGAAAGGTATTGATCACCATATAGTAAAAGTTGCATCAAAGCATCATTTGAAAGATTGGTGATTTCCACAAATGGTCGTAATAATTCAACAATTCCAGTGAGAAGGTCTCGACGCTGAAGATCAAAAGAAGGGCAGAGCAACAAAAAATGCTCCGTATCCTCAATGCCATCACTTGTTGGGCACATTGGGTTTATTGTATCCCTAAAATTATGCTTGAACTTGTGGAAGTTCAACTTGCTGAGACCAACTCTTAGCTGCGTAAGATAGGATAATCCTTTTGGGTCGTGGATTCCAAAAACAGATTTCGCTGGAGGGCGGATTATTGATAAGAACTTTTTTTTGAAAATAGCAACAGAAGGTGCAAGTCTCAATTCAGGCTGAAGCTTATTCCATTCGGACAAACAGTTAGGATAAAAGCTACTCTTGAATTTTTCTGTCAAATTGGTAAAATGATGCTCAAAAACAAGAAAATCAGAAAATCAGAAAATCATAGTGTTGAATTCTATTTTACAACTGCCAACCAAAGTTTCTTGTCATTTTAATTGAATCAGGATCCAAAAATGTTTTATCACATTTGTGATAGAGCTTATAAAATGATATTTTATTTAAAAGTGCTTCCAAAGTTATTTCCCAAACTTTAAATCTAAGACTCGTGTGAGGCAATAAGAAACCTAGGACCAGCCCTTAATCTCTGCAAAGGAATACAAATAAACAAAGTGATCAAAATATCGTATCAACAATTCTCTTGCTTCCTCTCAAAAACACCTCATCAAACTAACAAATGATAGAAACACTCAAAGAAGGTCCAACTTTGTTGGCATTAGGAGAGGGCTGTAATATTCTTTATATGAAATGAGGAAAATATAATAGTTCCATGGAAAACCACATCTAAAAATAGAATTAGACGACACACATATCGATGTTGTAATGAATATCAAACTCCATTCTGATGAGATATGTTTCGAAGTTATCAAATGTGATAATTGACATATTCATGGTGTTCTCATTCATTCATATAGATGATTTTGAAAGCCACCCTATCCCATGATACCCCTTATTATTACCAAAGTCATTGATCTATATTACAGCTGATCTTCACCTATATCTTATATACTCACGGGACCCAATGTTTAACAACCATTAAAATCTATTAAAGAAATCCAATATTTGTCACTGTTTCCAACAGCATTTTATGTGTTGCTCGATAAATTCACAATATTATTTCCCACTTGTCTAAGTTTTGTCATGCTGTCAAAATGTTCATAAATTAAAAATTGACAATTTAGATAACTTTGGTTAGGTTTTGGTGGTTCAATTCAAAATGCGGTGATAAACACATAACATCCCTCCTATTGAAACGATTTTCTGGAAAATGGCAAAAACAGAGACAGATCAGCCCATCTTGCGCAATTAATTATGACGAAATGAGCTTTTAGCTACTCAAATTTCAGAACATAGGTAGCCAGTGTCCTCGACCCCAAACAGCCATTATTTTGAGATTATTCAGTGTCCTTGACGCCTAAAAATGGCAATTTATGTTCTCATTTATGCCCAAAATAGAAGCTTGACATAAGAAACAAATTAAGGCAGAAATCAGCGATGTTTTTCACAGTGAGCTTCAAAAGCAGGCAGCCCTAAAAATAACTAATTTGCTAATTTTGAATTTAAGCAAAAAATCGGCTATACCTACTTGCAAAAAAATGGATTTAAGAATTGTCCATGTCATCAAATGCTGGTGATTTTTCAGAAAGGAATACTTTCTTGGGACATCCAATGTGAGATTGATTTTAAAGAATTTTTTATGCATAGCAAGACCCTGAAATAACTTTGTGGCGAAGTTTGCCCTTTAGACATTGTCCCTAAATTTAAACAAAATAATCAGAGAAGATTTCGCAAAAAAATAGCATTTTTCTTTTCTGTTACAGGAATGACAGAATCACCGACAGGAAACAATTCGAGAGCTTCAGATCGAAGTGACCTCAGCAGAATGACAAACAGTGTAGGGAGTGGGGTTAAATGGACGAGGAGAAAGAAACGAAAGGGGAAGCCGAGACAAGGATCATCATTGAGTTTCAATGAATCAGAAAATGAAGATGTAAATAGTGTTATTAAGAATAATGAACCAGTACACGAAGCAACGATAGAAGAGGAACCAGCGCAAGAAGAAGAGGAATCGATCCCTGATCCTATAACATATTCACGATCAATCTCAGATATCGAAGAATATGAAAGTGATGTATTTGATGTTGATGGAGAAGAGGCTACATGGAAAGGAGGTCATAGTGAAGGATATGGGGATAATGATTCGCAAGGAGATTTCTCTATTCCACGTGCAGTTACTCCAGCAAGTGATTCTGATTTAGGAGAAAATGAAGTAAGTTCCGAAACAGACGATGTTGATGCAAATGAATTGCATGATTTTATTACTGACGTTATTAGTCGAGCTGCAACTGAATTGAGGAAGGATGCTACGGAGGAGGCAAATAGCAGCTTGGAAGATAATCAGACAAATGAGGATGATGAAAATGATGAGAATGATATTTCCGCAGAACGGGAAACCCAGGATAATGATAAAATCGATCCCGATGAAAACGGAGGCACTGAGATCGGAGAACGTAATGAAAGTCACGTGACTGAAGAAAGAACAACAGATGAAGCAAAGGATATTGATTTGGAGAATGATTTAAATATTGACAGGGAAGTAAGTATCATTGAGCCAGGGAATGATCCTTGTGTGACATCAGATATTGAGTTGACCGAGGGCAAATCAGTGCATCTCCCATATCAACCAAAGTATACTTACCAGAAAATGAGGAAAAAGGAAAAGCGAATGTTGAAGAAAAAACAAAGAGTAGAAATTTATGAAAGATCACATGAAATCAAATATCATAAAAAGAAACCACATTCAAAATCGAAATTTGATCAACCAGATCCGGAGATACCATCGTACAAAGCAAAATTAGAAGCAGAAAAATACAAAGCAGAAACGATTGAACTTATTATTGAGGATTTATTGGGTATGGCGAATGAACAAATCGATAAACGAATTCTTGAACGCGAAAAAAAGGAAAAACATGACATTGCTGTATCATTGTTAGATGGATTATTGCTTAGAGTTAAAGAAGAAGCAATCTACAGGGAAACAAAGAGACAAACTATTGACTTAATCACAGGGATCCTTGATGATGTCATGGATATGTGGGAATGTGAAATCGAGGCGAGTGATATGATGAAAGAAGAAAAAAATCTTGAAAGTTTAAGTACTAGTATTGTGAGTGCAAGTTTAATGGTTGCAGCACGGGAGGTTGCTGGCGATGGACCTTATATTACAATGCTGAAAAAGGGGCCTAAGTTCAAGGCAGCGGAAAAGAAAACCAAAGGAAATGAAAATAAAAGGGAAAAGAAATTAAAGAAAAGGAAAGACAGAAGATCGCGTGTGATGCATAAAAAGAAAGAAAATTCGGCTGAAGTAAACAAGGTACAAGGAGAGACAAACATTGAAAAGAACAGAGAGGAAAATGAGGAAGAAATTGACAAACAAGGAGAGAAAGTTAGAGAAGAGAGAGAAGTCAAATCAGCAGGAGCAAGCAAGGAAAACGGTTTTGTTACAGAAAGAAAGGATAGTGGTATTCAAGAAAGAGAAAATGAAATTGAACGATTGATTGAAAATAAAAGATATATTGAACGAACTGATTGTGATAGCAGCGGAAGAAGTTCAGCTGCAACAATCAAAAGAGGAGAAGGTGAAAGAATAATAATCGAGAAAGATGATGATCAAGAAACAGCTTCGAATGTTGCAGAAAGTTTAGGATCGCGATCTTTACCACAAAAAGATAATGATAATATTATAGCAAGAGAATATCCACGAGTAAAATTGCAGCAAATGCAAAACAAAGATGACGAAAAACCAGACTTTCTATTGACTGCGTTGCCAAAAGCTGATAAAAATGATTACACTTTTCAATGGGTTATGAATAATACTACTGCAGTTCCCAGTCCTCCACTGAAAAACGCAATAAAAGTTCCCAGTCCACCTTTGAAAGAACCACCGAACAGGAAAATCACGTCAGACGGTAGGAAGAGACGATTCATGAAAAGAAAGACAACGAATATAGACCGACCTGAAAGTGCATTTAGTGAGGATGTTAGCATTACAAAAGACAATATACTTGATTTTTTGTTTAGGCCTAAATCAGGCCAATCGCAAGCAAGTAATGCAAGTGGGCCATCTATTGTTCAAAGTGGCCCATCTATGGTTGACAGTGGAAGAGATACTTCATTTTCAATGCATACGGATGCTTCTTTAAGCTCGCATGAATCTAACAGAGTGTTTGTGCAAGAAGACCCCATGCCAGAAAATTTTGAAAATGACATTCGAGACTACTTCGAGCAGCTAGCTAAAGAAAAAATTGAGCAAAGAAATGAAAGTTTGAGACAAAAAGCAGAAAGAGAACGGAATGAAGAAGGAAATGGAGAATTTAAAAATGGAAATATTAATGACATGAATGAGCATGAGAATCTGGAGAATAATCCTTTCCGAGAAACTCAAAAATCAGAAAATTCTTTAGATGATTATGATAATGATAACGAGGCTAGCAACAATGATGAAGGAAACCAACAAGACAGAAATGAGGCTGATGTTTCAAACGAGAATGATCAAATAAACAGAAACGAGGCTGATGCTGAGGATGGGGGTAATGTTAGAGGCAAGGGAAACGGGGTTAATACAAACAGTGACGAAAATGAGAATGCTCGCGCGGAGGGCAGCAACGATGAAGCTGAGCTAGCAATTAACGATGATAATGATGATGATAACTCGATCGCAAGCATAGAGACGATTTTACCGAGGGAATCCCCTTGTATTGAGGAAGACCCAAATGAACGATTTCCGACACCGGAAAGTGAACCGGAACCTGAAGAACCTGAGTCTGAAGATGAGCCATCTGCGGAGGATACCATTGCGAAGAATGTGGTAAAGAGATGGGCATGGAGAACAACAAATTTGATCAGATGGAGGAATGTAAAACCAGGTAAAGCATAAAAAATTTTTTTTTTATTTTGAGATCTATCATACATCATTCTTTGTAGCAGTCTTCAAAATACTGCACATATGACATAAACATTTACCGGAAATCTTTCATAATAAACTTCATTATAATGACCAAAGATGACGTCAAATATTAAGAGAAAATTGTAAAAATTTGCGTACTCATCTTGTATTTGTTGTCTCTTCCTGTGATATTCTTTCCTGATCATGCTCGAGTATTTTTTTGTAAAAATAGGACAGATAGAACTATTACTTGACTCGGACACGATCTGGAAAAATATAACAGAAAAACAACAAGAAAAACAACGTGAACAGGAAAATTTTTTACAATTTTCTTTCACAATTGATGCAATATGTGGTCTGTGCGTGTGAAATATCATTCAAAAAAGAACTATCATATCGTTAGAGCCAGCAACACAAGCCTTCTGTCAGGAATCCTTTCTGAAACGGAAATTGAAACTGAAATTGAAACGGAAATTGAAAGTAAAACTGAAATAGACCACTTTCACAATGACGTCAAATCTTTTGAAATACTTCCATGAACATCAGTTGCCTCGATATCATGTGGATCTAAATCTCAAAAGCGTGCATTGCTCTTAGCAACGCATGAGATTGTTTTGTACGTGTCTTTGCAACGTAATGATATGATGTAGATTTCTTGCTGTACAGGGAATCACATCTCTTACCTCGAATAGAATTTAATTGTGAAACTGGTCTATTGAAACTATTAGAAGATATGAAGCCAATTCCTAGTTCTTGTTCCTGTTCCCTTTCCTGTTCCTGGTCTTAGCAATCATTTACCAAATTTGTTCCACGAATCTCCTTCCTGCTTTCCTTCATTATCCCATGTCTGCTCTCCCCTCTCCTTTTTCTATCATTTCTCCTCTTTTACTCTCCTCATCTATCATCTCACCCTAATTTTAACCTCATGCCCATGCACTACAGCGATAATTTCATTTCCCCTTATTTTTTCAGTTGTTAAACCTGGAGCAACGGTGGATGATTACAATGCTGCATTAGTGAAAATGAAAAGAAACAGATTCAAAGATTTGTCATTGAACAAACCAAAATCATTTTCTGAATTGCATAAACCACTTCGAGTCAGAAGTTTTGAAGTAAAGCCGGGGAATAGTGCGTCTTCAAATAAATCAACACCAAGGAAAAAAGCAAATTCAACAAAAAGTTCATCCCCACGTCTTATTTTACCACCAATAACACTCCAAGCAAAACTCGTCGAAGAATATCAAAGGAGTTTGAGAAAGAAAAGTAAAAAAGACCAAGAGAGGATACGTTTTCCCCCTATTCATCAAGATTCTCTATCTAAGAAACCAATGGCAGCACAAAAAGTCGAAGGAGCATGGTATTAGAATGAATATTACAATGGTTCAAGCAAGGTAAAAAAACGAATTAGCACGATAGCAGTAAAGCTAGGGAGGTAGCTAAAACGCTCAAGCTTTTCAGGAAGGACAGAGGGAAAAAGGAAAATCAAAGGAAAAAGGAACAGGAAGGGACAGGAAAAGAGAGAAAGGAGGAACTAAATGAACTCAATTTCAGGTCACAGTTAGCAGTAGGCTTAATTTACAGTTAGCAGTAGGCTAAATCTGCTGTCGCATTCAAAATTCGCAAGAATATCGCAGCAATGTTACTGTTTACTGTTCAACATCTTTGTAGATGAATATATCAATGATAAGTATTGGTAACCATAGCCAAAATTGTTAAACTATGACAATTTTGTTCAACTATGGTTCTTAAAGTAGGTTTTGATGATGATATGCTTCCTACCAGGAAGGAAAACACTTTTTAGCACTGGGATCAAGACTGGCTTTGCGAATCAAACGCAAAATTAATTGACTGTAGGGATGTCATAATGCAGAAAATACAAGAGAAAGCAGGGCAAACTATGGGTACCTGTTTCCTGCAAGAAAGAACCTGTAATGATAAGAACCTTACCTTCTTAGAAGTGAAGTTGAAAGCCTATCAGCAACATTGCAGAAGTGCTTTGAATTTGAACTGCCATGGAAGAAGAATGGAAGCATACACTAAGATCTGTCGAAAGACGAAAAACGTATATAATAGACCATTACGATAAGAATCATGGCAAGAAATATTTTACAAAGATGCAATGTGTACTATTTTTGGATGCCAACACATTCATCGAAGATACACCATTGCATCGCATTGCATCTTGCTAGAACATTGTTCGATGCAATACGTAGGGTAACCGTCTTCCACTAGGAAACCAATTTAAGGACAAGGGAAGTTGAGATAAAGTTGTTCATAATATTTCTATTGGTAAATTGTCATATAGATAGTTTTGTATAATATCACTATTACAAGGAATGTAAATAGCAAATAGATAATAAACTAAACATGAAAATTTGCATAGAAAAATTAATGAAGGGATCGTGCAAGGGTAAGCCGCCTTGTTTATGAATAGAACATTATGATGCAACATTGTTTCTTTTCTGATCTATTATTCATCCTGTGTAACTTCGAATTGAATACATCTTTTAGCTATCTAACAAAAGGGCCTGGATCCAGCCTTATTTTACATATTTTTATACGCAAGGTTCGATCGTGTGGCGTTAGAGATTGTGCACATTCGGAAATTCCACAAAATGTAACAAAATATCGCTCAATCCAGACTCCTTTTCAGAACAGCTAAAATGTCTATTGCAGTTTACAAATGTAACCCTGCACAAAAGAATCGCTTCAGAGGTAGACAAAAAGCTGAAAGTTTTGTTCTGGTGCAAACTCAAAAATGAATTCCAAAAACAAAACCATTCGAAACATACTAATACGTTTTAGTCAGCAACTCCTAGGAGTATGACACTGAAGATAAGAACTGAAAAATGTACATGATTCATTATTCAACTGTGTATGAAATTAAATAAGCTAATAAAAAGCATCCTAAGCTTATGGACTGGTATTGTGTCTTGAAAACCAAATCAAAATAATGTAACATTATCCTAAAGATGGCGGTGAGAACCTTTTTGCTAAGATGCATTACATTCTAATCAAGAATCTTCTACGATTCTATAAAGATTTTATTAAAAAAAGGAATGCATCTTGGAAACTTTTCGCCGATAACAGTGCAATGATGACAAGACTGTGCGCGATTTTTCAATCAGATCTTGAATCTAAAAAGGTCTTTTAAACAAAGCAATGGACGGTGAATCATTTGTCTTCACTAGCAACCTCTCATCAGGCCCGTTGCGAATATTTAACCTTTCACTGAGGCATCTAAACAGGAATGTAATCTTGGCGCGTTAAATTTATAATTATGAATTGTACTAATCTTGTACTTTTGAATTTAAATACTATGATTTCTGAAAATACCCCCTCAATTTGCACCTTTCCTATTTGGTCTCGCCTGTCAGTGGGAAAAGTAAATGAATTTACAGGTACTATAGAGGACACGTTACCACTGTTGTTGACCGTAATAGATAACTGAAAGCAACACGGTGCACAAATATAAAATGCGGAACAACATGAGGCTCAGTCAGTTAAATAATGGTTGAATGGAATGACCTGTTTCAGTTGTATATGAACGTACAATGAATATGAAATACTGAATATACAGATATGACATGAAGTAATTGGATGAATTGCATCTCTCTTTTGCAAATATGTGAATAAAATAGTACGTTACCATGGAAATAAACAAATCAGGACGCGAAACATGCAGGAGAAGGGATCTTGTGTAAATGATTTGCAATGTGTGGTTGATATATTTAGGCAAGCAGTGCCATGTGGTTGATAAATCATTCCAGACAGTGACTCGCTAGTTGTGATACATCTTCGATATTTTGTTGACATATTTATCCATCCTTAAAGAGAAGTGATTTTGAAGATGTAAGAAGATTCATGGTTTAAAATGTAAGTTTTTGTTATCAAATGTTGATTATCAGTAATTATCTAAATCAAAGCTCACAATCAAAATCCTGAATTATGAAATTTTTCATATCTAGCATCAACACAATGAAATAATCATGAACATTTTCATATCTATTCATGATTGAACACTGATCTTAACGGCAAAATATTCTGCAGTTAGAGCGAGAGACCTTTTTCTTCGATGTTTCAGTATTGTTTCGGCAATTGCTTGGTTTCTTCCTTGTTGTTTTGATGTTGATCATTATAAATTATAAATTATTAATTATGGGATAATGTTAATGGATAAATAGTCTGAGCACCGATTGGAATGATGTTCCATCTGTTTTCTAGGATAAAAGACAAGAAAAATTGCAAAGAAATGAAGAAGCTAGTTAAAAAGTTTACGAGAAATAACGCACTTCAAGTGCGAGAAGTTGCTTAGATAGTTCAAAAGAGACAATTTAACTGCAACAACAACAGGCAAGAAACTTGGTCAAGAAACTTGGTCAAGAAAAATCGCTAAGAAAATTCGTCACGAAACTTTGATGAGAAACTTCGCTGCAAAGGTTCGTCAAGAAACGCCGAAAAGATTCCTCTTCAAGAAACCTTGTCGAGAAACTTCGGAGGGAAACTTCGTCAAGAAACATTCCAAATAAAGCTCGTCAAGAAACGTTCAAAAAAACTTTGACAAGAAACATTGTCAAGAAGCTTTTCAAAGAAATTATGTCAAGAAACTTCACCAAGAAACTTTGTAAGGAAAATGTTTGAAAGAAACTTGGCCAAGAAAGATCATTAAGAAAAATTGTCAAGAACTTTATAAAAGAAATTTGGTCAAGGAACTTCACTAAGAAGCCCTGTCAGGAAACTGCATCAAGAAACTTTCGTCAATATAGAGTAATGGCGGAGAATGCAGAGAAAGTAAAAAAATTTACCAAAACGAAAGGAAATGAGTTGAAAGTAAAAAAAGACAAAAAGAAGACTGCTCAAACTCCGAGTAAGATCTCTCGAAAATCTAATCGCAAGAAAGTAGGCAAAAGTACAACAAGTAAGAAAACTGGACGTAAAAAGAAAGCAAATGAACCTGAAGAAGAAAAGAAAGAAAACATATCAGATGAGCAATTGGAACAAGAAAATAAAGATGACACTATGCCATTGAAGGAACGAATTGAAACTAATGGTCAAATACCAAAAAGAAACATAATCCCGGACAGAAGAATATCATTGCCAGTTATAGCAACCGGACAACTGAATAAGGGACGCAATAGCAAGTCATTAAGTATGAAAGAGGCACCAAGAAGAGGATCACTTCCTCTTATTAAGGAAGGTGATTTAGTGACATCACAAAGTGGAAACACCGAGGATAGTGCAAGGGGCTATGATGGAAAGACACGTTATAATGGTTTCATGGAGGGAAGAACCAAGAACGGAAATGACTTAGACGGGGGTAATGTAACTACGGCTGCACAAAATGATAATGATGATAATAATGATGAAAGTAGTGATGATAATGCAGAATTTCGTCAAATAGGGAAAAAGACAGGAAAAGCTGCAATGTTTGGTAAACATTTGATGGATGAATTAAATTTACGATATTTACAAGCAATTTTAAATGATCCAGATTATAATGATAAATATAAAAGATTTGCAACTCCAGATTTAAAAACAGATGAAGAAGACGAAAATGATATTTTACAAGATTTTCATGATGGAGTTAAAACACCTACGATATCAGTTAGTGAAAAATCTGTGAAAGGTGATGATGATGATTCGACAGAAACTGAACTCGCTGACAGCAATGAGGATGATGATGATGATGATGATGATGATAGCGTTTCTTCTGGTGAACTGGATGCTGTAAGTCGGCTTTTTCTTATAATTACTCTCGTTTTCTGTAAAGTTGAGCTTTAGATGACTCCAACAGACTTAATAGTTATTCTACAAAAGAGCCTCGGTTGAACGATATTCACTCTTTTAAAAGACACTCTTTCTTCTTAAAAGACACTCTTTTAGGAAAGTTAGAATGATTCCATGGCCGTAGTTAGGGCTATTGATGGTAGAATTTTCTTTAGTTTTTGGTCTAGAAGATGAGTGATTTTACCAAACAAAATACTCACATTTTAGAAACCCCTTGATTGATAGATTGATATTTCAGCCTGCCAAAGGTGTTAATTTCCTTGACTCACCCGGCACAATGTATGTCAGGAACACACAATAACATCTTGCGTTCACGTGAAATAAATTGCTCGGAAAGCAGAATCTCTAATATCATTGTTAACTATGTATATGTACGGCACTAATGTGAATATTTTTCTAATTCTAGATACCCGAAGATGTCAAACAAATGATTTTGGAGAAAGAAGAAGGAAAAAACGATGTCGATGAAGATTTGGTGAATTTAGGAATATGGAAAGCAGAAGATTTTGTAGAACAAGCACAAGATGCTGACGATGAAAAAAGTGAAGATGATTGGAGCATTAAAACAGTAGAAGAAGAAGCAGAAGAAGAAAACCATAATGAATTCCCTGTTACGCCCCCTCCAGCCCCTCCCCCACCCCCAAGAAAAGAAACACCTCCTTATATGAAAACCCTACCAATCGGTGATACCCCAGATATTGAGATTTCCTCGAGCAGCAAAAGTGAAGCAAGTTTTATTTACAGTATTTATGCATCACAATTTGACGAGTATGAAAGTGACGTTTTTGGATCTAGATTACAAGAAAATCTCTTCTTTTTACCATCCATCTACAGCGATGCAGGAGATTCCGACATGTTTTATTGTGTACCAAGATCCACGGTTTCCCAACATCAAACAAGTGACTATTTCCATAAAAGCGAAGGGAGCAAAAAGCGAAGAAAGAAGACAGATAATGACAAGACTGATGGAGCTGGGAAATTAAAACGATGCAAAACATTGAAAGAACTAAATGAACAATTCGTGCAGGCCGCAATGATGAAATACGCAGTACGAGACGCAGCTATTGTCCAGTATGGAGGAGCAACGAAAGCATTTAGATTGAGAATGGCGAAGCTGGGCAAAGATCCAAAGAAACGTGATAATGAAATAAATGAAAAAATTGAAAGGAAAATCAGAAAGAGGTTACGTCGTAAAAAGAAAACGGATGAGCTGACAAAACAGAATGTGGAAAAATTGCCGAATATAAGCAAATCTGCAAAAGTATTAAGGTGGATAACCATTCATAAAAAAGGGGAAAATAAAGATTTGAATGTCGTCTATGAGAATGGTTGGATGGGAAATGAAGATCTTGGTAAATCAATGAGATTGAGAGAAGGGATGGGGGAACATGGGTTGAAAAAACGCGCATCATTGGGACTGAAGAGTATTGAAGGGGATGAGGACGAGGGGGTAAATGAAGAAAAGCAAGGGATCAAATATGAATTAGAGAAGGAAGACAACCTTCTAGACAGAGGGAGCAAACGTGGTGAAAACGAGCAAGATGGGGGCAGAAGGAAAAAGAAGCTACGCAAGAAACGTAAAAGATGGCAAAAAGATCATAAGTCAGAGAAGAATGAAGACCAATCTGACGAATCGTTTGTTATCGTAAAACACTGGCAATTAGAGAAGAAAAAATTCTCAAAGAATAATGATGAGATTAATCAACGCAATAATGATGATAATGATGATGATGATGACATTGAAGATTTTTCACCACAAAGCGATCATTCAAGTGATAAGAAGAAACAACGACAACAACAAAGTGATTGCGCAGATTCAAATGTATCAATCATGCCACCTGATTCGCCAGTATCACCAAGGAAACAGCAGCCTCGTTTTCCAACACCAGAAACAGAACCAGAAACTGAGCCTGAACCAATAGAAGAAGAGGAAGAAAAGGAGGAAAAAGTTGCCATGACACCTGTGAGTAATGAGTGGACAAGAAAAAATGAAGCAGCTATGAATTGGAAGAAATTGAAGCCAGGTAAAATACAAATTCTTTTCTATTCTCACATTTATTTAAATATTGTCATTCCTTCTTTGAAATTAGAATGATTATGATGAGTCCTAGAAATAGCTCATCAAAACGAGATTTACAACAGAAACCGAATAGGTCCGGCAACACATCAAAGCGATAACCATGGCTATGTAATCCCAAGTTATTTCAAGGAGACTATTCTTTAACATATTTCGTGCCATGCAAAGTTGTGCCATGAATCCAAAATGTAGAATGATACGGGAACTTCTCAAGGGTATGGTCACGTGACTTGAAATGGGTAAAACAAACCTTAGCCGATTCGGGCTATTGAAGACAAAGTGACAAGATAGTTCAAAATGAAATAATGATGCATATTGGCAGTGCTTCCAGTGAATAAATATCTTAGGAGTCTCGCAGTTCAATTAACCAGTGTTTATAGAAAGCTTATTGCGTCGATCTGTTTGCTCTTCAATGCGCCGTTTCAATATTTTGAAGCATTTTAAAAAATTTGTTATAACAAGCCGGATGATCCAGATATGAATACACTGTTTGATAAACTGCACATAAAATTCTAAGGAAGCATGTTGTAAACTTTTAGTTTTATCGTCTTATTGAGGCTTGAACTTAAGTTTAAAGACTTTTCTTATAACTTTATGTGCCCTATATCTTGATATGTCCCAAAGATAGCTAAGATGGCACTTATCGTTTCAGGCGAGGCTCATTGAAGCTACTTTTTGGGAATCCTTCATTTGCGATAAGTTGATGCAATGTAAATTGAATATTTCTTCAAAATCGAGTTAAACCCTCAGTTAGGCAATTGAGTTGTCATTTTCATATCAGTGTCATAGTTCTTGTGCTACGATTTTTCAAAGAGTGGAGATGTTTATCTGACTCACATAGAATGATGATTTGAACATTCTCATCAAAGACTGTCAGAGAGGCAAAGAATTGACAATTGCTCTAAAGATGCTGTCAAGGAATATTTAAGCAAGATCCTCTGCAATATCGAAGACATCAGCCAATCAAATCAATCAAAATTCAATGTGACGCAAAGCATCATGGTAAAAAATTCCCGTCAGTCATCTTGAGCACAATCGTCTATTTTTCGCACTCTGGTATACGAAAAGTAGGATATTCACCTCTGAGACCAAGTTGAATCTTTTTCTCTGCAGGAATGCGTCTACACCAACGTCGCAATGCAATCAACATTCAATTTTCTGAAATCACTCGAATCCTGTTTTCACAGCTGTCACTAAAAACAAAAGAATATTCGAAATTACCACCAATCAGAAAGAAGTCACGTGTTCTCTCCAAGTTGAACAATTACAGTAACAACACAACACCAAGAGGCAAAGGAAGTAGGCAAGCAAGACAAAGACATGTTACACCCACTGATTCGATTCACAGTCAAAGCACTCATAATTAGGCTAGTTTCTTTCATTAAAGTAGCACAGAATCATCGACAAAATTTTCCCAAAAAACGTTTACAAACTCAACAAAGTTGAGCCTTGAGCCAGTTATAATAGACCTTTTAGCTATTCTACAAAAGAACCTGGATCGAGCGTTAATTTTATACAATTTTATACGCGACGTTCGATCGAGTGGCGTTAGAGGTTCTATCACTATCATGCACATTCGAAAATTCTTAAAATTGCATCATAATCATAACAGCGTTCGATTCTGATTCTTTCCCGGAATAGCTAAAAGGTCTATTGACTTATCTACGTTTCACAAAAAGGAACACATTACCTAAAGTTTCCAGTATTTCGTGTTAGCTTAGTTATCAACCAAGAATCATTGTTCTCGTCATGTTTTTGCATCGAAACAAACTGACATTTCTCGGAAATAGATATTTTAGCTATTCTACAAAAGAGCCTGGATCGAGTATTATTTTTATACATTTTTATACACTTTTATACACGAGGTTCGATAGAGTGGCGTTAGAGCTTCTATCACTATTGTGCACATTCGAAAATTCTACACAACGTATCAAAATATCGTTTGCATTTTATACACAGATAGACAATTACTAATAAATACTTTGTTGCATTGATGCATACAATAGTTACATTTATTATCAATTTTGCATTTATCTTTACCATGTTTCTTTGGTCACTAAATTCATAAATTGAGATATAATTCAATGCAATTTTTCAAAATGAAACTTGAGCAAAAAGTTGTGAGGAGGCCAAAAGGAAGACACATAATTGTGATAAAAGTTAGCGCAAAGTTAGTCCCAAGTAAAGATGAGAAAGTTCTGACTTTCCATTGGAGCAGAACGCGCCACTTCTACTTCCAAAGACAATAGTGAAAGAACAAGACGAGTAGAAAGTCGGGGATCTGATTTCCTCTCAGTCAAATTGTCCAATTTGACAGGAAATCTTTTGCTGACATGAGGAAATATCGCTCCAAGTCGCTCTGAATTTGAATTGAATGTTACGCGTGACAAACATTTTAATGTGTAAAATTTAATCCCTTTGGGAAATTCTACAGAGTGGAAATCAGCCTTTAGAACGGTCAGCATTTGCCCACCTCTTTCAGGACTGACCTCTGCTGGGATGGATGGCACTCTACACCTGTTCCTCATGTCTGGCGCTATTGTGTTTCTTCCTTTCGGCCCTTTCCCCTTCAGACCTCTAGGATAAATTGTTGGAATTTCATATTTTCCTAGTCTGTAAAAACATGTCTGAAACTCGACAACACTTTCGGAAAATCAAGATCGCCTTTAGCAGTACATAGATGTCAGAACCGGGGGCATTGGGGGAACGTGCCGCCAAAATTTTGCGATAAATAAAGAAATACCGTGTTCATTTTTAGAAAATGCCCTGTTTTTCTTGAAGGAGAAAGTGCCCTCGAAGTGTTGTGTCCCCAAGTTTGAGATGAAATCTGAATGGTTTTCCCTTGAAACTTCAGCCCGACGTCGAAAGAAATCGATTACAATGTTGCTATGGTGACTTTACATCATACAGCCACAACCCCATGCCACAACTGAGTTCGTTAATTAAATATGGAGTTCTCTAAAAACCACAAAGGCAAGCTCATCGCTAAAAGTTTTTGAACAGTTAACCACGTCCATCGTTTTGAAAATGTGGAATTAAAAATATTTCTGTCGAACGAGTGCAGAGTTGACTGGCTTTTGATACTTGCAGTTTAGGCCTAATCCTTGGCTAATCCTTCGCAAAATCTAACTGAATCAACGCCTCGCTTCGGTAGCAAATTTTTCTTCAGAACGAGGAGAATCCAGTTTTGTTTTCATTTGAGAGCTCTGCTGTTTGAAAGCGCACGAGGGGATTGCAGGGAGACGGAAACGCGAGTTATTTCTGAGAAATACGGGCAAGGAACTGAACGTAAGAAATTCGAAGCATATGTATATCAGATACTTTGCTGACAGGTAAGCCAAGTTCGACATATGTTTAAAGTTTGATATCAATAAGTCTATTTTATGAAAATGCTTCGAAAAACAAATCTCACAAATGTCAAAATTTTCGGTGACGAATTCTACATAAAACAATGGAACAATTGAACAACGAGTTTATGAATAAGTTTAGAATGAAAATAAGGCAAAAGAACCTGTAATTCGCTTCATGATTTGAATCTAAAATGTCTTTAAAATTTAATCATCTATCCCACCTGCCGAGAATTCTTTGTATTTGTAACAAGTTTTGCAGATGAAAATAATTGAAATTCACAACAAATATTTGCTGTGTTAGGCCAATGGTTTCCTAGTGTCTGGTGGATGTTTAAAAATATGGAGGCGTATGATGAAACACTTAAACATGGCGAAATGTATGATGACGTATATGATGAAACTTTGCATGAATTTTTCATGTCGAAAAACAAGAAATAGCAGGACCAGTTTGATAGATGGGCTGCTGAAAGAATTCGGTTAGATTTTGATAAAATCGTTCGCTATCTATCTTAGATCAATTCATTCGATGCAATACAAATTTTTTAAACAAAACTTTCTTGATTCAACAACATTATACTAAGATTAATACTTTTCAGACATAGAACTAGGGTTTCTTAAAATTTTGACCATCTTTTAGTAGAGACTTTTAGTAGTTAGTACAAGTTTCTTGTAAATTAGTTTCTCATAAAGGAAAAATTTATAATGCCACAACACACGGCTACAACATTGAATCAACAAAATCTATGCGCAAAGGTCCCGAAAACAGAGGGTCAAAACAAACCTCCAGAGATCGGATTGTGTTTGTTGCGTTTGTCTCAAGCCAAAACTTCCAGATACACTACGCTAACCACAACAAATATCTTGGGCTTTCCACCACTTATGTATAAAATGGAAAATAATTCCAAAGGGAATTAGGAGCAGAGGGAAGACAACTGTTGCAAGGTGTTGAAGTTGTTGTGATGTTTTTCCAATCTTGTGGTCAATTTATCAGCGGTATAAATGTCACATGATATTAAAAATATAGCCATTTTGAAAGAATGTTTCCAATAAACTAAAAAAGTACTTTGGTTATCTTTATCCTTAAACGGCAAATGAAATAATTTCATTTATTTCCTCTATTGCTTTAAAACCCGAACTTTCCGAAAGATTACGCATAATAACTGTATTTTGGAAAACAAGCTTCTGTCCAAAAACCACTTACTTATTCTGGAATTCATAGCCCTTACACTCCATGTAGTAACTTGAAGCTCGACTTTCTAAACTCACAAACGGGACTACAGGAACTTTTTGCAATTTGTCGTTTCAAAAAACCAGCCACCAACCCCAGATCTAAGTTTCCCAAGAAATAAAAGAAATGTGTAATCCACTACTGGGATTTCCTTGCTCGTTCCTTGCAACCTTCAGAGTACATACAAAATCCTAAGAGTCCTAAGTTAAATACAAAATGAAAATACAAACAAACGCCTCGGCAATCAGCAAAAACAGTTCAACTTGAACGAGAAAATAAAACAGTAATTGTTTCATGATTTAAAAATTTTGCATTTCAAAGGTTAAAAACAAAGAGGTATCCATGATATCTAAATATTAGATTTAATTCTCTCTATGTTAAATACTTTTGGTTTTGTGAGTATTGAAGGCCACTGACATTGTAAGTAGGGTTGCCCTTGTCCAGAACGAAAAGGATTGAAACAGGATTGAATGACAACGGGACCCATGTTAATGGACATTGAAGGTAGCTGTTGCAGTACCAATCATTCGTCGGCAAGGACAAACAGTTCCAGTTATTACACAAAGATTCAAATTAACTCAGTTTTTATTTAGACTGCTTGCTCAAAGTTGAAGAGGCCAGCTGGAATCGATCTCCAGTTCGTAACGACAAGCATTTCGAATCATCAAGTGTTAAAATTAAATTTGCTTTATTCAGGTTGTTGAAGCACAGGTTGAAGTAAATACGGAGTGAAAGTTGAAGAGAAATGGCGAAGTTATACATTGATAAAGCGGATATCAGATCGAAAACTACTTGGTTCTACGTTTTAATGGTAAGAAAGAATTTACGCTGAGTTGTTTTTGTTGCTGACGACATAATAGGGAAGGAGTAACAATTTTTGTAGACATATTGACGTATAAATACCGAGGAATTAAACCATCTTGCAGATCGAAAAGTTGAGCACTCATCGTATAAAATACCTTGTTTTCGTCAAACACGTGGAGAGAGTAAATACGACGGGAATGAATTGTAAGGAAGGGAATGAATTGTAACTTGTTACAGGGTTCGAGGGAAAATCCTTAACAAACTCTGAGCAGCAGACAAGTCAAAGTTTTATGTAGAGCTGCATATGAATTTGGCCTAGTGGCTCTGATGATGTCGACACGTGCATGGATATTGTTCAACTTGAGGAACAAAGGAGGAACAATAGCGTCCGAGGTCCGAGGGCGTTTTTGGTTTTATTTATAGACTAACTTCATCTAACTTCAAGAAAACACATTAATGTACTTTGCTTTCAAGGAGGTCCAATTTTCGAGAGAAGTGTGAATTTAAAAGGATTTCGAAAATCATTAATGATTTAAACATTTTTAATCAACTATTTGTTTCATTGGTTTTAAAGTACTTAAGAATTCTCAGCAAAAAGAGACCGCAAACAGATCAGATCAAATTTTTTGCCATCCAGAGATTAAACTTGGATGTGATCACGTGATTTAATGTCACTGTTAGTCTTTGTTTCCTTGGCAACCATGTGAACTTCTTCCCACGTCATTTTTTCCAGTTTCAAAGTTGAAATATTCCATATTCAAAGGAAAATTGAGAACTAAAGGGTAAAACTGAACATAATAAACATAACATCTTGTCATATCCAATAGCTTTAGCAAAACAGAAACAAAATTTATCTTATGGAGTTGCGGTAAAAAATGGCAATAAAAACCGATTTGAAGTAATCATCAGAGTTAAAAGTAGCTTATTTAGGGGGACTGTGTCAATCTAAAAATAACCTATTGTCTTTGGTTTTATGCGATTGACGGAAGCAATGGAACATCGCTACGAGAAAAGAAGACAATTCTTGCTTTTGAAACAAATAAGATGATCCAGTTATTACATGACCTAGTAATTATCATTCATTTCGGAAGCAAGAAATGTCTTCTTTTCTCATCCTTCTTGTCTCATTCTGAGATTTACTACAATGCTGCGTTTTCTAAATTCAACACCAACTTTGACATCGCTATTTGTGGATATGAGCGGAGACACATTTATCTCTATTCTTCCATTTTACAGACGTGATCTGATACCAAAATCTGCGGCAGCAATTAAAAGCAAAACTCCTATGGTTTAAAATTTTCAGAGTAAGAACTTTTGCTGGCGTTATGCTTAATAGAATATTGCAAATTGACTACAACTATAAAGATACTGTGTCCTATTTTGTAGGTAAAAGCTCCAGTAGAAATATATGAATTCAATGCAAATGAATTTGAAGATGAAAATCCATTTGTGTTTGCTCCATTTCTGATCGATGGGGATGTGAAGATATGGGGAAGGTTTGTATAAAACTTAAATCCGTTTGTGGGTCGTTTAAAACAACAACAACAACCCTTTTAATGTTACTGCTCACCCTACATAGTCAACCAAAACTAAACGCGTAATCACAGCAAATTTGCAATCTACCGAACGCTTCTTTTAAGAATGCTGGGTGAGTCAAAAAAGTTAACACATTTGGCGGGCTGTGGGAAAAACTTATTTAGGTGATATTCAAAACTAAAATGTAAATCTATAAGTCAAAACAGTCAAATGCTAAGTATCATAGATGAGAAAATTCTGTTTGGTAAAATCACTTATCTTTAAGACCCAAAAATTAGAAAGTGTCCACAAGGAGTTTGCATGGGAATCGTGAATTCCACCTTCCATTCTGTTTCATGATTTATTTGGCATTGAAATTTAAATTCAATGCCATTGTCAGTTTTAAAAATAAAAGTTTAAAGTCAATAGCAGTAAATCAAGGACGAGAATGGAACATGGAATTCTGGTTCTTACATATGTCCCATAAAGACATGATGAGTGATTTTAACGTAAAGAACTTTCTCATCTCAGCTGGCCTCAGTGGAGAAGCTGATGGTGGTTACCTTTTAGGGCGAATCACTAACGACCCCCACCGAAATGAGCTCTGAAGGGGCCCCAACCATCAAATACGTCATAGACATAGATGTACAAGGCCACAATTTCCCTACTTCACGAAATGCTCCATGCAACTCCATTATGCCACTGGTTGGCCTTTGACTAATTGATTAATATTCTAGTTTTGAATATAGGCCGCGAATTTTTTATTATATATCTTTTCTTCAACATATATACAGTGTCCTCTCCGCATAGCGGATCCGCTGTTCAGTGGACCCTCGTTTTAAACACCCATTTTCTAGGGATATAAGCCCTTGTAGGCTAATTCTTAGTTCTACAGACCCATTGTTTAACGATGATCTAGATTCATTACGGGTTCTCTGACGGTTTCGTTGTGTGGAGTGGTCACTGTAGTGGTTCTTTTTTTCTTCTTCATGTAGTTCCTGTTAAATTATTTTCCTGTATTTGTCTTAGTATTTTTAGCATTCGTATTGGTATTAGTATCCGTGTTAAGTAGTATTTATGTTAAGTGTAAATATTCAATTAGTGAGTAGAGTAACAACGTAGTGTGATGTTAAGTGTAAAAGTGCAGGGTTGCAATGTTTTTTCATGCTCCTTGCACTATCGTCTTGTAATGTAAATTGTTCGTTAGTATATTGTAAATTTTAGATGAATATACAAAAAAAGAATTTTTTATTCCAAATCCCGTCAAACGTCTAAAAGTTTCTTTGACTCAGCCGGTAAATAAAAAACTGTTGATGTTTTCCTTTTTCTATCAATATTCATTTTTTCTCAAAGAAACAATGCTGTTCATTCAAAGTCCTGCTAAATTATTGTTACAGTATTTCAATCTGAATTAGTTACATCATTCTATTTTTTTCCTCATCTTAGTCAAGCAACGATTTCATACATCGCTGAGAAATACAGCAATTTCGAAGAATTCGGTAAAACAACAGAAGAGCGAGCAAAATTTGAATCAATCGTATCATGGGCAAACACTTCTCTATACAGGTAATAACCTCGATCAAAGCATCCTGTCTGTCGATCAAGCAACTTTTGATTTCCCCCTCTTGAATGATTATCATTTATCAGGTTTTTCGCTAGCTATTTAATGAAACTTCGTAATTTCATCGAGACATTTCATCGAAAGCTTTCTACATTATCGAAGGGTTTGTTTGATTGTTAAGTCTAAACCTACAAAATTTTGAAAACAGTAGATTTATTTAACACTAAGGCTTACTAATGATAGTGAGGATCTCCCAAAAGTCTGTCAAACCTGCTGCTTTTTGAAGCAGAAGGTTCAGAATGCCTTCCAAACCTACCAGACTGAGAATTTATCTTTTTTATATTCAAAGTTGAGAACTTCGGAGTCAATCAAACACAAATTACAAGAATATCTTCAGTTTTCCGAATTGGTGCCAATCAAACACACCCCAACAGAAACCTTATGCTTGTACAATAAAACTAAAAATGATATTTGAGTAACTATTTGGTGTAACAGAGTTTCTCTGATATAAGTAAACAAGATAAAAGGCTAATGCAAACTTCTCTTCATTCTCTTCGTCAAGATCCGTGCACGTCGATTTGGTTCGACCTCAAATTTGTGACAAAGATGCTCTTCCTGGAACAGACAAAGACTCACAAATCGAATTCGGCAGAAATGGAATAGTAGAACATTTTGATACCCTTGAGACAGCATATTTTCAAAAGAATGACTTTATATACGGAAAAGAGCCAGGATTTGTCGATTACTACATTGGAATGTTCTTGTCTGATTTAGAGAAAGTAGACTTTGATTTTTCAAAATGGCCGAAAACAGCGAAATGGTTTAAAGACATGAAAAGTAGAGTGAGTGAGAGAATAGGCCAGTTTCAAGAACAAGAAATCAAAAGCTCAAAGCAAGGATAAAAAGAAAAACTTGGTTTAGAGTAGATATCTAATATATAGATTTGAAGATTAGCAAAAACTGTCAAATTGATTGCTTTGCTCGCTCGTTGTTGTTCTGTTTCTATGTAAGATTAGAACTTTATAAATTGGAATAATATTTGATCAGTACAACTGGTATTTTGAAACTAGTTAGGATATCAAACTTTTCCTGTAAACATGTAACCATAGCAAAAAGGCCTGATGTAACCTTCAAACATTGAATCGAATGGAAAATACCACAGCCACAAGAAATGATTTTTTATTGAAGGTGTTGTGCGAATTGGTGTAATCATGTGACTTAACAGCCGGAACAGTCAGGCGAACAAGGTTTGATTCCCGGTAAAGCCCAACCATTTGAGCGTCATCACATCGATCTTGGACTCGATTAGGTATTCTCTTCTCCTGCGATCCCAGTGCTTGCTTTTTTTTCAAAAATTCAAGAAAAATTAAAAAAAAACTTAACACTATCATAATCTTTAAACTGTTCGACCTAACATGGAATAATTTCCAAGAAAACCATAGTTAATGGACGTCTAAAATATGGTATCAAGGAAAAGTCTGTCACTTTTGTGGTTTACGATTTAAACATTATGACGTCACATCTTCAAATGAGCTGAAATGCATATTACGCTGCAATCTCAAAGCTATTCAAAATTTCCGAAAAGTTAAACGGTAGAATTATGGATAGGTAGCTAAAAGTTTCTTTAAAGTCATTCAGTTGGAAGAAAGATGTCATAGAATTCTACACTCACCTTATTATGCTGATTTGAAGATTTGGAAGTTATGTTTGATGTATTTATGTTGAATATGTTGAATGATCATCAATATTTATTGAGTGGGCTTGCAAAGAGTACTACTGACAACAACAACAACAACAACAACAACAACTAGATAAAACAACAATTTAAATTTTCCATTTTACTTCAAGGTTATACAATACTTATACCATAGCTACGTGATCTGCATTACATAAATAAACAACTTGTCCTGTTTCAATGCAATGTCATTCCAAACAGTCTTATCACTTTGGCCCATCTAGTAAAGACCAAACATCTAATTAACAAAGAAAAACTGGCCAAAACTGTTTTTGCTAAGATGCAATCTTGATCCCCAAACAAACTTCAACACCAATCTTTAATTCATAACTTATGACTTCAATTCTGACCTGCAACTAAATCCTAATTGATTTTATTTCATGTCCACAAGTTAAAATAATGAAAAGCTTTACCTTTGTGATGCTTCATACCAAACCATCGCAATATTGAATTTAACCTTCATGCTACTTAGCTTTAGGATTCATTTCTTTATTTCTTAAAAATGCAGCTTCAACAGCAGACATAAAACTTCCTCTCATTCCATCTTTCTCAAGACTGTGAATACCAACGATTGTTGATCCTGCTGGTGATGTCACTTCATCTTTCAACTGAAATGCAATATACAAAGATTTTAGTATATGGAGAGCCACTTCAGATGTATTTTGCTGGTGAATAACAGATTTTCTTGTATACAAAACATCATTGAGCCAATTGAGCAGAAGTTTACAATGAAGTGACAAATGCAGGCTTATTTTAAATGTATTGATCTGTAGGGTGTCTGAAAAAATTTATACCCTGTTTGTCAGGCTGTTGTGGAGAAAAGATATCTTCAATTGTCCTGTTTCTACACTGTTGCATTTTTTTATATATTCATCTGAAATTTCACAATACATGTTACATCAACATCTTATATACTTTCTAATTATTATATATACCATACCAACAATACAGGGACAGGACCATAAGGAGCAAAGGAATATGACTACCCTGTGGCCATTAACATAAAGACATGCAAATATCACAAATTAAATCAATAACTACAAAATGCTAAATATATTATTAATTACATATAAAAACTCCATTCCGTTTCACATTGGATGTCAGGCCATCATAGGAGAAAGATGCTGAATAATGGGAACCCTGGATGAGAGAACAGCAACAACAGCAATTGCTAATGTCACTGATCCTCCCCCAGAGCTTCCTTCCCTTAACACATTGCGCATATATTGTCAGGCAAGGGTTCCTGATTTGCAATATCAGGAACAGTTGCATAATACATGCTTCAAAAGTGTTAGCAGTGTTGCTTATATTCATAACATAACACCCTCAACTCTTCCTCGAATCTGAAAAAGTATCAGTACAGGAAACAGTGGAAAGAAAGCTGACTATGCATTTATTTCCCAGGATATTCCAAGCATTTTCTGCACCAGGCAGAGAAGCAGAAAAGAAACATATCACATGATAGGATTTTACCTCTCCAGGATGCTTTCCAGTTTTTATAATCATATTTCCAGCACCCACTAATGCCCTTGCAGCTAATTCAGTTGCCAATTTCCTTGGCAACCCACATTTAACAGCCCCATCAGATGCTCCTTCAACCATCATATAAAACCAAGCAACACTGCTGCCACACAAAGAGGCAATTATGTCAATCTGCGGTTCTGGAACAAGCTCTGCTCTACCTGTCAAAAGAAGGAAAGAGGGAATACATAAACAGTTATATAATTAGCAACATCAATACAGAATTAGTATATAATGGCCTATTTTAAAGAAGATGTGACATGAAATATCCACAAATAACAATAATGGAATTGTTTTATGTGTTGAGTAATTTTTCATCATCACAAATCTCATGTGGCATCTAATCTGTGATATATTACACTTTAGGCAGTTTGGCATTTGGTTTCATAGAATTCTAAACATTGTTCACATTAAAATCAAAGTATTCTCAAGGGATTCTTAAAACTTCTCTGCGGGCAATACAAATCCTTGAGAGGCTTGAAGGATTGCACTCCTGTGAACTCTTTTTTTACAATTCACAAAAAAATTTACAACAAATTCTGCTGTACATGCTACTTTGCTAATCTAATCACTATACAAAATGACAGAGACAATACCAAGGGGAGCAAAATACAATGACTACCCCAAGAACTAATCAAGGATAGAGCACCCCCTGATGACAAGTAACATAATAATAATAATAATATTAACTACCAAATCTCCATTTCGGAGCAGTTACAAAGTTTAAGCTAACTAGTAACACTGGTAAAACAAAACAACAAAAACTAAAGCAAATTAAACTAACAACAAGTACTAAACAACTGAACCTAACATATATCAACACTATTTACAAAATCTTTTTACCTCCCTCATTATTCCCTTAAGAGCTTTTGGATCATTTGAAAAGAGCTTATCTTTGCTAAAATTTTTCATGTCAAATTTCTTACATTCCCATAGATGTTCTACATTTTCTTTATGTTTTCCGCATCTTCTACAAGTATTGTCTTTATACTTAGCCATGTAGTTTGCTTTTAAATCTATCATATTTAGCTTAAGCATCAGCAGATCTGATGCTTTTGTATCCTTCAGATAAGCCTTGAATCCAAAATGCGAGTTTCTAATCAGGCACAACTTAGTTTCTGAGTTTTTCTTATTTGTTTCATAGTCTGTCTGCTATCGTTGCCTTGACTAAATTTGACCATTCTTTTTTTTGTCATGATGCTTATATGGTTTTCACTTATTGTTATCACTAACATGAAACAACACAAGCATTACTAAAACATTGCTTAACTTACCAACTGAGCTAAGCAAACTATGAATGATTGCAGCATCTCTTGATGTACAACAAGAGCCAGGAGTATATGCAACAACACCAGATTGTACAAGGCATGGAGTGTTTGGAATTGTTCGGATCACTCTTGACTCTTTTGGAAGATTCTGGAAGAAATTTGGTGAAACACTTTTAAAGAGCTATATTAATTGGATTCATGTTGATTCATTGATTTAAAACTTCAAAATTTGTCTAAAGGATGAATCTTCAAGAGATTTGATTAAAGCATGCAATGCACCATGGCAAAGAAATATCCCACCATCATTTTAAGCATCTTTGTCTTTTATTTCCCTATGCATGTAAACAATGACATAAAGCTTATACCTCTTCCATGAAAATTAGGGGCACTCCAGCTGCAACTGACACAAATAGTTGCTTTTCTGTCACAACATGTTTGACTTGCTCCAACACACTTCCAATCAAATATGGCTTGACACAAAGAAACACGATGTCACATTCTTGGACCACCCTTACATTGTCTCTTGTCCCAAAAGCACCAATTTCCTACAATAAAGAGGACAAAGGCATGAACACAGGTAGTTAGGGTTTGTGCAAACGCTGTGTCTGTGTAGTGTTTCTTTGTTCTATATCTATAGACAAGCACAAGCTCTATGAACATTTAAAACGCAGTTCACGCACATTTACCTCTTTTCAAATTGAAATTCTGCAGTGCACAAAATAAAGTTTCCAGACTTGCCTTGGGATATGCAAAAGCACCTATCTTTTCATCTCTAGAATTCAAAGTTTGATTTCGCACCTCAAGCAAGTAGCCAGTTTTCAGGTGGTTTCAGTTTCATATGAATTATCAATCATTTCTAAATATAATATTACAGCTCTACATTACATACACGTATAAATACACAACTAAAGAAAAAATTATACATACACATCTAGGAAAAGCAAACTAGATAAAACTACAATAAAGAAGAAAGAAGGACATTACAAATTGTATTTAGAGATGATTGACAGAGGAGGAGCCCTCTAATAAGTAGATAAACTGATCGAGAGAGCCCACCCATAAAAACAAAAAGAAACAACTTCCACCACCAGGTGTTTCCCTTGACTCTAATTTGAATAATTCAAATAAAGGAATCAAGAAAATGAGTTTTTAGTTTAGACCTAAAAGCAGTAACTGTACCAGCGACACGAATGAAAAGTGGCAATATATTCCACAACTTTTAGAGCCAGTCACGATGTGGGTCTAATTTCTTCTTCTTCATTCACTTCAAATAAAAAATCTCACGTACTGTCCATTTGGAAATAGTCTCCTCTGTTCTTGCACTTGCCATTACATTTTCAGCTTGGATCATCTTTGCAGCAATGAAACCTTTCGCCATTGCTTGAGCCATTTTCCCTCCTCCAACAAAACCAACTTTACAATCCATCATAGCTGCAGCTGTTTCGTCCGACATTTTGAAAAATTACCGCCAACGCCAAAGATAAGGATTGAATTGGATTGTCACATGTTTAGAAATTTGACCACGTGTTTCGGAAACGTTTTTCCGTGTCTCGGAAAAACACTCTTCAATATGGCATAAGATCTGTTCGTTTCACTGGTGCTGAATCCTGGAATAGTATTCCTACAACTATTAAAGAATCTGTATCCTTGGTTTGCTTTCGCTACAAACTAAAGTCATATCTACTTGCAAAAAGCATTGACAACTAACCTTTGAAATTTTCCATTTCCACACTCTTTTCATATCCCTAAATAACCAAATTGGAGATTCCCATTCAAGTAATCTAATTTGATCTCTGTGAAAATCTTTCTGCGAGCAGGGGGGTCTCCCTCCTCGATTAGCCTTGCTATTGAGGGAGTTCCTCCTTTAAATGATTCCCCTCCATACATATCAAACTGATATTTTTTGTCTCATGCAAATTTGTAACTTTTATATTTGACTTGTAAATTATTTGTTATTTAAATTTGTTGTATTTTAGTTATGAAATGTATGTTGTGTGGAATTTAAAATATATGAACCTGAACCTGAACCTGAACCTGAACCTGTTTTATATTAAAACGAGGCTCACTGAAATCTAAATCGAGATTTTCAAAATGGAGGACGAACACGAGCCGGCGAGCAAAAGAAGAAAAGTTACGAATGAAGACGGTTTACGTGAAGCAGAAGGCATAAATTTAGAAGAAACTGAAAGGAAAGTAAAATTAAAACAAAACAGCGCTGAAGATTGCAAAGATCTGCCAGAAGATGTAACCAAAGATTGCTTAAATGATTCCTCAAGAGTTAGGGCTGCCATTGAAACTTCTCCAAAAGCTGCAACACTTATGGATAACTCACAGGAAGAATTGGTGAAGGATGACCAAGAAAGGCTTACAGAACATGATGTAGGGATAATTGAATATATCAGCACTTTACAAGGTATCCCTGGTGTTTTGAAACAAAGATATTCAGATTTTGTTGTTTGGGAAATTGACACCGATGGGGAAATAGTGAAATTGGACAGGATTGGAGAAAAAGAAATTGTCGAGGGTTCAAAAGACGATGAAACACGGAGAAGAGAACCAGAAAATGAAGAAAAAGGATGTCCATTATCAGAAGGGGAAGTTGCACAATTGAATGCATTTGTTTTAAATCCTACAGAAGAGGATCCAAACAAGAATAATTTAATGTTGAATGGGAGCAAGGATAAAGAAACCAGAAAACAGATGCATTTTTATATAAAGAAAAATTATGCAATTCTAGGTATGTAATGTTTGCAATTGCTTTGACAAACATCTCTTTAAGTTGAAAAACTCTAGCTGTGACTTCTAATGAGTAAAACCCAGTTACAGACTACATTTATGTTGCACACAAGGAAGATCTTACACGCACAATTTCAAGGGAAAACTAGAACCATGGGGTCATTGTTTTTTTAAAATGATAGCCAGGCACACATCTCCCATTGGCACTTTGCAAACTTTCAGCTTAGGTCAGATTGATATGATTGTGCGAGGCAGTCATATTTAAAAAAAGGCATCCATTCATCCACCAATTCACCGGCTTATCAGCTCAAATATGTTATAATTGGAACTATATTTTAGTGGCATCTTCAGCTTTATTCATTTTTTTCAATTTCCTCCATAGATACGGAAACTGTTGATGGAGCAAATGATGAGAAAATGATAAAAGTTTCCTTCAAGAACCGAAACCAAAAAGGAAGATGGGAAAAGAAAACAAAAAACAAATCAAATTTTTGTCATTTTGTTTTGTATAAAGAGAACAAGGATACAATGAGTGCTGTTAATTTCATAGCTGATTTACTTCATGTAAGATCTCATATATTTACATATGCTGGAACAAAAGACAAAAGAGCAATCACTGTTCAGAAAATTTGTGCCAAAGGACTTGATGTCAGCAAATTATCATCTGTCAATAAAAGAGTTAGGAATATGGCAGTTGGATGTTATGAAAATAAAGATGATTGCTTAAAGTTAGGAGATTTAAGTGGAAATCATTTTTCATTAGTCCTTAGGGATGTGCCATTTGATACAAGTGAAACAACAGCTTCACAAATTATGCAGAGTTTGAAAGACAATGGATTTATCAACTATTTTGGAATGCAAAGATTTGGCAGTGGTTCTGCTCCAACTTTTGAAATAGGTTAGTAAGAATAAGGTTGTGTACTGTTGAATTCTTATCATCCCTTGCAATAATACACATTGTTAATCACTTTGTTATTGTTATTTTTCAGAGCATTACAGTAGTTGCTAGTTTAAAACTTCAAGAATCAATGTTGTACAGTAGATAGGTTTGTTTACACATACAAAAACTGGGAAAGAGGAGAGACAGAAATTCTGAATCTGTTATTTGACTAAATCAATCCAACTTAAAAAAAATGTCCTTTTTTTATCCAAAGGGAAGGCAGTTCTGGCATCAAAATGGGAAGAAGCAATAAATCTAATTTTGGCTCCAAGAGAGGGAGAAGAAGAGGCTCTTCACAAAGCAAAAGAAATTTGGATTATGACCAAAGACAGTACAGCTGCATTTGAACTTACAAAACGGAGAAGATGCATTGAAAGCCAAGTTCTTGAAGTTCTGTCTCAGCAAGGAGCAAAATCATTTTACAATGCATTTCAAAAGATTTCTAGAAATACAAGATTGATGTATCTGCATAGTTACCAAAGTTATGTTTGGAACAGAATTGTGTCTAAAAGAATCAAGGTACAGCATCGTTAACTCAATTTTTACTTTTCTTATCTGACATGATTTTGGTTCCTAAACATTGCTAGCAAGGATTCAGTTAAAGATACATTGTATTTTATCTTAACAGCATAGCAGCTATATTTTGATTTGTCTTTATCACTTGCTGTCTGTACATATCTACCATTGATCAATGTTTGATCTTTTGATAATGCTATGTGTTTCTATAAAAGTATGATGATGACAAAAATTAAAAATTACACAAATCAATAAACAAAAAACTGAAAAAGATTAATTACTTTTCAGATGTTTGGTGCAAAACCAAGAATTGGAGATCTTGTTATTTCAAAGACCCCAGAGAATGATAAGCCAGGTAATAAAACAAATTATGAATAACAACAGTACATATCAGGAAATTTACAACATTTATGAGCCCTAAGACTGAAAAAGAGACAATTTTCACATTTCATAAGTATCAGTTTTTCACATCTTGTAAGGCAAATTCTTTAGGTTTTCCAAAATAGCAAATGAAGAATTTGTATAATAATTCTTCAGGTTTTAAAAAATCAGGGAGTAGAGGGTTGTGTAAAACAAGTTTTTTAGGTTTTCAACATCTACAAAAAAGCAATTTGTCACTCTCAAGAATAGATTTCTTCCTGAAACCACTTTCGTTTTCAGAAGTTTATCTTTGGTTTACATTATCAGTCATGCACTATGTCTTTATCTTGTACAGACAAAAATAAAGCAGGTAGCCTTACTTGGTGCAAAGTTCAGGAAGTAACACAGGATGACATTGACCAAGGCATTTACACAATCACTGACGTAGTTATGCCTCTGCCAGGCTACGACATCATGTATCCAGGGGGTCATATTAAAGAATGGTACGCTGAAATGCTGAATGAAGACGGATTTGATATTAATGATATGAAACATGAAATTAAGGAATATTCATTGTCAGGTGCTTACAGGTAAGGATTGCAGGAAAATCTTGTTTCAAAAGCAGGAAAATTCTTATTGTGACCTAAAGTGCAATTTTTACCATAATGGCAGTTGAAAGTTTTGCTGGGTTGTGTTTATCTCTTAGATACTTGTCACAAGAACGTTTACTATCTATCAGAAGTGAGTTTATTTAGCTTGCAACAAAGCTTCAATGTCAGGGCTTAGAATAGGGAATGGTAATCTTATTTCCCAACCAAAGTACAATAGAAATGTAGTTCCTCATTTGTTTTCTTCAAAACCTCCATTAAAATTCCTTATAAAAATGTTACAACTTACTATGATACTTGTACGGTTTAAAACAGTCAATTAGTGGTATTAGGTAACATGTTTTGTCTTAATCAGTTGAACATGTCAATACATTTACAAAGTAGGTATTTCATTTACCAAAAAAAAACATAAAAAGTTTAATTGATTCATAAACTTCAGTTTATTCATTCATTAGTATGCTTAATCATTTCTTCAATGCAAGATGATATATTTTTTCTTTCTTGCTTTTCTAGGCACATCATTGTCAAGCCTTATAATATTAAACATACTATTACAACATACGATGATTTCTGTGTACCCTTAATACAAACTGATTTGGATGTCATAAATGGTAAAGAACCCCCGGAAATTGATATGACTGGTAAATATAAAGCTTTGAAAGTAGAATTTACTTTACCCCCGTCTTCATATGCAACGATGGTCGTGCGAGAAATAACAAAGTTGGACACTTCGACGTTCCAGAACATGAAACTGAATAAAGTCTGACATAGATTGAAAATTCATGTAAATTCCTTCTTCGTCGACCTACTTTTAGTGTAAAATTTGGTGTGTTTCTGCAGTTTCCTTAAGCATTTGAATTGCTCAATCTTACAAAATAAGAACAAGAAAGGCGTTACAGTTTGTAAGGATGTCCAAAAAATTTTCGTTGGTGTCTTGTTTACTCGAAGATGATTTAATCGCAGCGTATTAAGAAAACTTTACACACTCTTCTCAATGTTTCAAAAAGTAAATTTGCCTACAGAATATTGATGCACTATTAAATGAATTTTTATAAAGTCGGAATTAAGGGAAACCAGCCAAAGTGACAGGAAATGTGGGCCTAAACTGAATGGCATTGAGAAATGTTTAGTCTTTGCAGTCAGCAACAAACAAAAATTCTGCAGACAATAATATTTAATTTACCATCGTTTTGTTCAACATATACAGTGATAATCAATATTAATTGAACATGATAATAATATATACATAAACTATTGAGTTTTGTACTAGATGATATTGCTTAATGTCTAGCAATTCATTTCCACCTTCAACGTCATTTTGTCTGAAATAAGACTGATCGAACTTGCTTTGGAATTCAAGCCAAATCAAACTGACATCTTTTTAAGTTTGTATCGTTTATCTTAATTCAGTTTTCAGGCAAGAAATTAGTCTCAAATTATTTGATTATCAAACGAAATATATGGGGTATAATTTGAATATTGTTCTTGGTTTTGTAACAAAAAGGTTTGCTTGAAAAGTGCAAAAAAACAAAGTTTTTCCAAACATCGATCAACATCAAAATGCTAATAAATCATTCTTTGTTGCATTTTTAACTCCAAATAACCTCTGCACGTCCATTTTTATTATCTTCATGCTTATTCCATTTTGACAATTTTTGACTCCGTCGCTTTAAATTCCGTGTTATACTTTTAACTAAACTTGAACACGGTTCAACATTGGCAATGACAGTTTGATAATGTATTCTTAGCGTTTTATAACTGAGTCCTTTTGTTATCAATATTGTCAAACACGTATAAGCCAGAAGATATGTGATTGTTATCCATGCATTCGTTACAATCCCAATATCCATGTTTCGTCTGACTTGAATTTGAAAATATCAACAATCGCTTTGTTCTCGGAAAACAGTCTCTGACTTTGTTCCAATGGCAAGCAATAAGATGACTGGAAATTATTTGACTTTTATCATCGACGAAGCTTGTGATAGGTCAGAACATTTTATGGATCTGGTCCAGCCCTCCAGATAAGTAGATAACATTCTCTGCGTGCTTATCACCCATTGCATTCGAATTCCTCGGACGTTCTTGGCTTCACAGCATTCAATTTTCAAAGATTTTGATCGCCAGATAGCATTCAAGTTCCAAGAGAGTTAATTATCAAGAGCATTCATATTTCCGGAAAGTTCTTCAAAATGGATGCAATCAGCAACTTTTAAAGCATTTTCTTGATCCTTCATGAAAGTTCTTCTCAGTTCATTTTGAATTGTTTTATTTTATAACGAAGAATTCTTGCTATTTATCCCATGTGCTGGAAATATTGTGTTCCATATATTCTTAAAGTTCAATGATTCCCACGTTAATGATATTATATCCTTTATTTTTGTAACTTGTGCATGATGTATTGTAAGGCCACAATGTTATGTATTTAACATTTACGTGAATAAACATTTCTCACTGATGATGAAACAATCATTTACATAGAACATACGACGCATCGTAACGCACTTACTGTATTGTTGTAGACACCGCATTTATTTGCGAAACAGTCAGGCCATTTCGCCGTTACGAAATTCAGTCTTCCTATAGTTCGTGTTTCACGTAGACTTTTTCCATCACTTTCGGCATTTCGATCAACACAAATGAAATCCGTTTTTCTTCTTGAATCAGCCATTAAATATCCACTATATTCCATTGTCCATTTCTGTCCCTTACCATTTTTGGGACACGAACCGATCCCTGGGATCATTAATGTTATTGTTTTGCCAAAATGTTGACATGCAGTACAAACTGCTCTTCCGTACAGCAAAAGAGGATCAGTTGTTTTGAAAAGATCTCTGCTTCCATATTTAACACCATCAATATAAGATGTTTTCGAAGAGGTTGTTGATCTAGTATTTGTTTTCGCATATGTTACATTGCCACTTGGAAGGCAGACATAATTCGTTCCTCCTCCTGTGCGTTGCTCGTTGTCATGCGGAGACGCCATGTAACCTTGAAGAAAGTTCGATAAATCGAATCAGATCGTTGAAATCGATCAAATCATGTTTGACTCAATCAATAAAGTTGATCAAATCAGTTGCATCGTAAGAATCAGTTATTACAACCGACTAATTGCATAAAAAATTTCAACTTCAAATGATAAATGGTGCAGAAGAACAGAAAGTTTGACTTGAAATCTTGAAAAAAGTGGAGAATATCTAATGAAAAATGTTGTTGAAGTTGATCGATTGCAAATTAAATGAGCAGAAACATCTGCATCAGGTAGTAAGTCTAATTAAAGATAATACTTTTACTAACTAAAGATAATACTAATTAAAGATAATAACTTTAACGGGGCCACTATTAGCCAGGCTCCTTCTGTAGGCAAGCTGAAGTTTGAAACTGTCTGAAAACCAAATATTTGGCCTGAACGGAAAGTATAGAAGCACAGCGCAATAATTGAATTGATAGAACAATTCAAACGAAGAAAAACTTTTATTCCTATCAGTTTAGCTACTGTTGTATAGATCCGATCCGTGGGTTCCACTTCAGCCAAATCCCTGAAATTTCAGCCTGCCCGCGAGGGACCCTGAATGACAATGGCTCCTTAAAATCACCAGCAGAAATGGAGAAAGTCGAGTTGCCTACCTGTGAAAACAGAAACAACATTCTTAGGACATTTCTTTCGACCCCATCTGTAATAAACTGTTGATATCTTTACTTCATTTAAATTCTTTACTTTGCAAGTTGCATTGTGGCCTAAAAGTTAAAGAAGGTAAAGTTAGATAAAGATCGGAATCTGCAATATAAGTAAATAATTATGGCTTTGAGAAATGCCCAAACATTTGAAGTGGGAGAAATGCCCAAACTTTGGATGCAAGTTAATTTTTTACTGCACTTAAAAGTCTTAGCTGTGGCGAAAAATAAGGTTGAATGGTGGAGTAAAGATTATAGGCATTGTAGGCAGATTTGACAAATATTGCCGCAACTTAAAATTGGGTTAAGTTAAGGACGATCTCCACATTGGAACCGGAAAAGTTTATCTTCAAGGATAAGAAATTCTGTTGTTTTATAAATGGTTTGACAAACATTGGTGCCAATACACTTGGCGGAATGTTAATCAAAGAAAATAGAATAAGGAGATAAAAGTTGTTTATGAAATAAGTTTTACGGCGTCTGACGAGTCCGATTTTGAAATGCGAAACAAGGAAAGCTGAGCTTAGCTCTACTATAAATAAACATCCAGTTGTCTTGATATACGATTTGTTTGACTTTGAGAAGCAAGAAATCAGCATTTTATTTTGACAATTGCTACAAAACTGATAAATAATTCTATGTTTAATTTCAATACAAATGATCACTTTGTCTTTGTATCCAATCACAGATGGAACCCTGACTATCCTTAATCCCTTCCCTACAGAAAGAAGCAAAAAACGCACAATGTTTGACAGAATACTATTCCATGAATATCAATGCAATAATGTTGGCAAATGTCTTGTTTAATAGTTGATATGTTTAATTAGATATTAAAATTTACCTGTCTTAAAATGGTCTCGCTTTTCCGGAGTTATGGGAATTTTCCCGAAAAAGCCTGTTCAGATAATCCCAAAACAGCATTAAAAATGATGATCAAATTTAAACGGTTTTCCTTCGTCACGGCAATTAGGAACGACTTCTCATTTTTCCATAAGAATAACGAACACGTCGCCAATTCAATAAACTATTAACATTAACCTCCAGTTTACAACAGATTCTTGGGAGGGATGCCTAATCGTAACGAAATGAATTTTAAAGCATATTTTGTGATGAATACGGCACAAATCATCCAATAGCATAACAACTGTTGGTAAAATAGCACGAATTGTACCCACTTTCTGGCTTGAATGTAATCCGGAAATATTTTTTTGGGAAGGAGTCGTACCCTAGACTTAGGCCTAGGGGCCTTGGTCAGCTTCCAAGGGGATTCAGCTTTAAAGTTTCAAAACGTAAGCATAAATTGCATTGGATATAAAGTGTTTGTTTGTGCCTGCAGCTATTATAACCAATGAATACATAAATTACGTTAAATATAGTATATAGCCTAGAGCTTGAAGTACTATATACTATATTTAACGCAATTTATGTATTCATAAATTACATTGGTTGGATTTCAACTGGAAACATTTCAATCAGATATCCCCTATCCATAATGTCTCCATACTGTTGTTACCATTGTGAATTTTGGGCAACTTTCAAAGCTTTTGAATTGTTGTTACCGTGTTGAAGCCGTCCGTTCGGCATCTTGTTACTCGTTATGATCAATTGAACGAAATCAAAGTAACACTTAAATTTGATCGAGCTCAAAAATTACATCTTCTCAGCAAATAGATACTAGGTCATTTGCATTCCCTCTCTGAAGGGTACTTAGAATTCAAAATGACGATACACTGAAAAGAAGAGGGCAAAGATAAAGTAACACTTAAATTTTTCGAATGATGCAAGGTGCAGCTGATCGTAAACTTCAAAACTGTCACTTATCAAAATGAAATGAATTTAAATAATAGTTCATTAAATGAAAAAAAGAATAAGAATATTAATAGTAATTTGGTATTTTGCTTGATTGACCTACCTGATTGACCTGTTGGACCAGGTGGTCCTTTTGAACCAACATCTCCTTTTGGGCCTGGAGCACCACGTGGCCCTCTTGGTCCTTGGATCTAAATAAGCAAAGAACGAAATGTCAGCGTCGAAATGATTGTTTGCTTTTATTTCATTTTCATAGAATTCTATGAACGTTTACAACAATTTATTGATGAGTACACAAGTATACGCTGCATCAATATCACAGATTTTATTAACAATATTCATACTTATTTCACGATGTAAACAACCCCTAAGAGCTTTCGAGTCGATAATACTCATAAAAATGCGAAATAAGGTCGTAAAGAAAATCAAATTTCACAACGAAAAAGGGTTCCAGTAATTTAAAGTTGCTGAAGTTAGTTGATGAAGAAAAAAAGCCAACTCAAGAGCTACATATGCAAGTCTATGGAAATTCAATGTAAACAGAAACCATAACTACACGAATTGGAATTGTGAGATGATTGATAATCTGATAAAGAACCAAAAATATTTTCAGCAAAATTGCATATTTCAAGTTTCACTTACCTTTGCTGTCCCATCTTTTCCAAGAACTCCGGTAAGACCAGGTTTTTCAGGAACTGCATCGCAAGTACATACTAGAAACGATAGAAAAAGTTCAGATAAAGCAGTCTTTGGAAGACCAATCATATTTTTAAATCAATGCTTTCATATCTTGGAGCATGAATACAAGATGGCGATCAGAACAGTTTTCGTTTACCAATAAAAGACAGTGAAATATTTCAAGATATTTACCTGGGGTTGCTAATAATTGTTTACAAAGACAAACAGTGTTATTGCTGCCAGCCTTTGTCAGATTCTTTATTCTAGAGGTAAGAAAGATCGTTAATTGCAGTTATCTGTTGATTCAAAAATGTCTAAATTTTCTACAGTTGCAGGCTACAAATGACCGGCGTTACCGGAAGAAATAATTCAAATTTCTCCTGGTTCTGAAGTTCAGAAACAAAACACTTATTTCATTTTTAAAACCATATTACCATGGAACCCTTATTGCGTTGGATTTCTCGATTACATTTCACGATTTGATACTAGGCTGTGTACACTTGCCTTACTAAAAACAGGAGAGATGAAGCCATCTTTAATCAATATACGTCATTTAACACAATGGTCTATAACGATGTATCCTAATTTCATTTTATATGCACGGATTATGAATTGAGTAAAACATCTGCGCAGGATTCAGCTTAGGGATGACACAGCTTGAATTCAAAAGAAATCGCAAATTTGTTGATTGAAAATATTGCTTAAAGGTTTAAGTGAATTATTTCATAAACGCTAGAGCAGCTGAAAATGCGAGAAGAAATTGAAATATATGTAATTGGTTCATGAACAGTTATCAAATTTGATTTCATGTCTTTTTGTTATTCGCCATTTTAAAAGGATATTGCATCAAAATAATGTTTCACAATCAGGTTAAAAAAGAAGTTTGTTAGTGTCAACTATCATAATTACTCTAAAGGATAAAAATTGATACTCCAATAGAACAAATTGTGCCAAAATAACATTTCAATAATGTGAACACAAAAATTGATATATCACCGGATTTGAATGTTTATCATTTTGGCTGATTCGTTGATTCATGATTGAGCTTGAAACAGAATCATTGCTATTCGAATTGAATTCACTCCTTTTCTATTATTTCAACACTGGACCTTTAGCTATTCTAAAAAGAGTCTGGATCGAGAGTGATACTTATACAGATTTATACAGAAGGTTGAATTGAGTGGAGTTACAGCTAGACTGATTACATGTCGTAGCTCGCTCATTACCTGTACTGATAAGCTGCTATAACTACGACTCATTTCCTCACGTTTCCAGAGACGGACATGGCCTAAATCACCTGCTACTCATTTCTCAAAACCACTCACCTTAAACGCTGAAAAAGCAGTTTTCCTGAAGTGCTAAATTGTCAAACAAGCTATCAGTACTAAGATGGATGTTTCTTCAAGCAATCTAAGCAAAAAGCTGCTACCTGCATGTGATATTTTGCTTGTTTAGGGACACAAAAGATCTAAATTCTTTCGGTACTTAGAGATTTTGATCGTTACAGCCGTTCAGTCGAACGAGCGTAGAAAAATCAGCCAATCCGACCACGTTATTCGAAATACTCCATTCTGATCGGTCGAGAAACAGCTCTGTGCCTAGGAGCAAATTTTTTGCCGTTTTGACAACAGTTGGGAAATGAGGCCTTGCACGGAAGCAACAACAACAAGACAAATTCAATTCAATGATATGAGCGTAAGTTGAGGGTCTTTACGGAGTGAAGCTCAGTTACAGCTTCTATTAATGTTGTTTGCATTCGAAAATTCTATGAAATTTGTCAACATATCGTTCTCTTCAGACTCATTAGTAGGATAGCTGAAACGTTTGCTGTCAACAATATATCAAAAAAGATATTTTCCGTTTCTTGTAAGTACTGTCTCAAAGACTGGAACAAAACTAGCCTGAATATTTTCTGGATTGATATTTGCTTGAGAGCTTCCAACACACGCAGGACATTCAAAATATTGGTCTTAAAAAACTTGAATTAAACAAATAGATTTCAGTGAAATTTCCATCGCAATACAATATTTATTCCTACTTCACAAGGTCACAGTTGGTTGCAAGAAAAGAATATTTGTTTTCATAAATTCCATGTTAAATGTTGACATTAAATAGCTTCTATTTTGTTGATTCTTTACCTGAGAGTTGTGATTATTTACATGTGTAAAAAAGAAAGAAACTTGCATACTTCAACTTCATAAGCATATCCATGGTTAGTTGATGATAAATTCACGAAGTCTTGTTATTTTAGTAACGTCTGAATAGGTAATCAATCAACAAACTAGCCAATCATTTAATCAAACAAGAAATCATTCGATCAATCCATCAATCAATCAATCAATCAATCAAAGAAAGCTTCTTAATACCAGTAAAAACAGTAAAAAATCCATGATTTGTTAACGATAGATTCACAAAGCTGTGTTATTTTAGTAAGGTCTAACTAGGTAATCAATCAACAAACTAGCCAATCACTTCATCAAAGAAGAAATCATTCGATCAATCCATCAATCAATCAATCAATCAATCAAAGACAGCTTCTTAATACAAGTAAAAAACTGTAAAAAATCCATGATTAGTTAACGATAGATTCACAAAGCTGTGTTATTTTAGTAAGGTCTAACTAGGTAATCAATCAACAAACTAGCCAATCACTTCATCAAAGAAGAAATCATTCGATCAATCCATCAATCAATCAATCAATCAATCAATCAAAGACAGCTTCTTAATACAAGTAAAAAACTGTAAAAAATCCATGATTAGTTAACGATAGATTCACAAAGCTATATTGTTTTAGTAAGGTCTGACTAGGTAATCAATCAACAAACTAGCCAATCACTTCATCAAAGAAGAAATCATTCGATCAATCCATCAATCAATCAATCAATCAATCAATCAATCAAAGACAGCTTCTTAATACAAGTAAAAAACTGTAAAAAATCCATGATTAGTTAACGATAGATTCACAAAGCTATATTGTTTTAGTAAGGTCTGACTAGGTAATCAATCAACAAACTAGCCAATCACTTCATCAAATAAGCAATCATTCGATCAATCTATCAATCAATCAATCAATCAATCAATCAATCAAAGACAGCTTCTTAATACAAGTAAAAAACAGTAAAAAAATCCATGATTAGTTAACGATATATTCACAAAGCTATATTATTTTAGTAAGGTCTGACTAGGTAATCAATCAACAAACTAGCCAATCACTTCATCAAACAAGCAATCATTCGATCAATTGATCAAGTGATTACAGTCCATTACGTCACACTTATCATCATCTTTCACATCAATTCCACATTTTTTCATTGATCTATCAGTAAAGCAATCAATCAGTTGATCACTCAGTTAAACAATTGATCACTAACACAGTCTCACCCTAAATGATTGTAATCAATCCCCTGTGCGCTATCTTCCTTTACAATGGTAAAGCATTTCAATGCAACAGTTTTTTGATTCACTATTCAACTAAACAATCAAACAACCTACCAACCAATCAGTCGATCATTCATAATCAATTATCTTCCCAGTCTTATCTCGAAAGATTGCTACCCTTCGCGTGACACATTCCATAATCATTTCTCATTTCAACGCGACGTTGTTGTCATTCTTTTTTAAATCACCTTAGATTCAGATTTTCGGATTTGTAGGTATCGCGCTTGATGATCATCTTGCTACCAAGCTCCTTGAAGTTTTGATTTTGCCGCCATAAGCATATCTAGGAACTTTAAACCACTTAAACGCAGTTCGCGCAGTTCTTTCTCTATCCCTTCAATTACAGGTGACTTTATCCAAAGCTTGGTGATTTGGAATTGACTCATATCTCTGTTATAGACTGAGGAATCTTTAGGTCAAGGTCAATTTTAACCGTGAGCTTATTAAGATATGACCACATAAGATTGAAACTCCATGTGCTCGCTCTTTATATGCGGTCTTCCCAGCATGCATTTCTTGTTGTTCTATACGTTTCTTTAATCCCCACGTGCTTTATTCAGTGTCCAAGATTTATCCAGAGGTCATCTTGATGAAATTTGATTTCTTAATTAAAGCATGAGCTTCAATTGATGAGAGAATCCTTTTCAATCCCTCGTTAAATCAGCATTTTGGTTTAGCTTTCAGTGTCTGGGGATAACCATACCATGCCCTTACCAAATGTTCCAAAGAACCTCACCAACTAGATCATAACAAGGCCTCTGAAATGATCTACTGATAGAAGTTTTGTTTCACCGTTTGGTTGAAAGGATTAGCTACCTTTTGAGATGCTGCATGCTAACAAAGTAAAGATCATAGTCCAAAATATTAGTGTATTACCCTATTTACATTTGCAAGTAAAACCAGTTTAAACTAAACCAAGTTATCGAACGGAGCCTTCTGATTGGACAATCCAACAAATCAAAGGCATTTGATTGGCTGAAATGCAGTAAAAGGTAGAACCATTTTCATCCATTCTTATCGTAAATTTATGAGGAATTTATGAGACTTCGCTGAAAGTTGAATAAGATATGAAAAGCTTGTGGGGTGCAGACATTCCTAAGACTAGAAAAAAAATTGAATCTTATAATTATGAGTTTTGGATAAATCTCAATTCTATTCAGGTTGATGCTATTTTACGATGTAATTTGTAAGTAGTTTCGTTTTGAGAAAGAACTGCATGATGTTCTTCGAAAGGGAATTCCATCGACCACAGAAGCAACCAAATTGCAATTTGATAGTTAGAATTCAAAGCAACAGAAACAATTTTAAGCTTCTTCGGGTTGTATTTGATTGAAGGATTAAAAAATTGAAGTAGATTTGCAAAATTGTGTGTCCTTATTTTATATTTTTGATGAAATTCAGTTTTGTGGTTAAATCTAAATATGTTGTTTCAACAAGATTTTGCATTTCATGATCTGCATGGGTTGGCATTTGCAAAAACTCATGAAGGCAATTAGCTAAAAAGAAAACAATGTTGCTATAAGTTACGTCTAATTCATCAACGAAAAGGTGCATCTGTTTTCTATCGCAATGCACTTGATTTCGAATTGACAAAATTGACCAATCAAGATGCAGATAAGGAATAGCTGATCATATGACCTGATTTTAGCCCTTCTCAAGGTCTGCTTCTATCATTGGACCTCCAGAGGAATATTGATTTGAAAGCTTATGTCACTGCCGTACACATTAAAAAGTTTGGCATACTTTTAACCAAATTTAGAAACATTTCCCTTTCTTTCAGGTTCTTTGTAAAATAGCTGAAATGTTCATTTGTTAAGCGCATTCGTCTTTAAACGCATTACTTCAATCTGAAAGAAATTTCCACAAAAAGGTGAATGTTAGTAACAATCTTTAACGGTTGGGATTCTACAAAATGGAAAGAAACCGTGTTGCTTTGAACGGAGCAAAGAGAAAGGCATTCTCTTGAGACAGGGTTGTAATCTCACGAGAAAATGGAATCATCAGGGAGAACATGATGCATGCATCTTTCCTCTAAATAAAAGCATCCAGCATCCACGAATCTTTCACAATTGATAATGACTACAGCTTGAAAACAAACAAACTCTCAAAGTAAACCAAAGCTTCGTTAAATTGTATGAAATCTTAGTTTGTGAGAATAGAATTTGTCATAGGGCTACATACCATAAGAGAATGTAAAAAACCAAGAACAATGAAAATCTAAATGCTTTATGCCGCTTAGTTGACCATCTTTTAATAAGATTAATCTGTTTTGTGCTTTGCTCGACTCTCCTACAGTTTCAAATGAAGCGAGGCGAAATAGTCTTAACAAAGTCGTCTTTAAGCTACAGCTAAAAAATCGGCTTACATCTCAGAAGATTAAATTTGGCACCACATTTTCAACGGGATGCAATAAGGTTCTTAAAATGGGCAATGGAATCCCTTGTTTATGCACTCCAAAACAAAAAAGCGTGTGGCTCAACTTTCTCGTTCTCCAACCAGTAAGTTTGATATCAAGTAATGTAGCTTCGCTCCCGTTTCTTAAAACTAATCCATGATAGCTTTTTGGAGCGGATTTATAGCGAATGAATCATTAATTAAATAAATAAGGCAAAGGAGTTTCTTCTTTGGATATTCTTCTAGATGTTAACAAGCAGCTTTTTTAGGTAGCTTAACTTTCTCGTTTATGAACCATACGTGTTTTCATTTAAAGTAGTATAGAGTTAAAAGTAGCTTCCGTTTCTTGCCACCTATCAAGGACAGAAATAACCTAGAAATTAGATGAAGGTATTTCCTGTGTATACACCCTTCTACAATAATATGAATAGCTGGCATGATTTTATCGTTTTCAAAGCAGTAGTTGTACATTTTAAATCGTACAGCTAGAAAAACTTCAAAAGCAAGAAATATTAGAAGTAGAGGGCTCTCATAAAATCAACAGTTGAATCAATCAACTACCTAACTTGGAACAAAAGCAAGGTGGTCATGTGGTAATATAATATAGCTAATTGTACCCCCTTCTGGCACTGTTGAAGAGTAACACAACTGTGCCAAACTAAGTGACACAACTGCGACAGTTTGAAGGGAGAAAACTTCAAAAGGATTGACAGTTTCTTTTAGATTCAAGAACGAGGGTCAAATAGACTGAAGGAATTTGATGAAAACAAAAGAAAGAAACAATGTTGCATTGTGGGTTCTCACCGAAAAGATCATAGGGCGGTCCGTTATATTTGTTGAAGCTTTCCTCTCGCATTGGAAACAGTGTGTCGTACAATCGAAATTTAATACAGAAGAAATTATGACAATGTTCATATTTTTAAGGATATTTGTGCATGTAATCTGGTTAGAAATACTACTGCTTCAAACATCCACAGTTTATGATGTTAAATATAAATCGATAGAGTAAAAAAGTTACTACAGCGAAACGGAATCACGCACGCTGTATTATTAATAAACAAACATTGACGAGCAGACAGACTGGTGCGGTGTCTAGAAACATTCTTAACATATGACCTGCAAAATCAGCGCATAACAAATAAATTAGATAAAACTATATGAGTGGTACGTTCATATTAAAATAATAAATAATGGAATACAATATTCAATAACGACATAAAATAAGAAAGATTTTAAGACTCACCGCCTTTCGTGTGCATCTAAAACTCGCTTCAATCGGTTGAACTTGTTTTGAAATTGTTTGATGCCATTAGTACAAGCCACATGCTCCTTGAAAGCTTTATTCATAACAGGAGAATTAATGATTCTTTTAGGTCTCTTCTTGATTTGGTTATTTTCTTCCTGTGCTAAATGTGATTTCCATTGCCTCTGCAACCCATCAAGTCTTTGAACACTCTCGGAATAATCTCGAAATAACATCATAACTAACACAGGTAAAACAACCACATACGCAAGTAATATCAACGTCCATATGACTTTAAGAACTTTTTTCAATTTAGGAGCACAGTAAATAAGTCCAATAGGTTGTGTCCGAATTTGTGCATCTGTTTTGTCCGCTATTCTTGCTTCTTGTTTCACCGAAGAATATTCCACTCGCAAATCGCGACATGGTTTTGGATTCTTTATTGAATTATTACTGAGTGATTGATTCCGCGGCAAAATATCACGATCAAGAGCCATCGTGAGTGAACAGCATCTGGCCTAGACTGTTGATTCACTGGTGTGTTATCATGAACGATAAGCCGTTTATGCTGTGGTCATTCGTATGCGTAATCAGCCCTTGCGAGCAAACCCAGTGCGAGCAAACCGTAGACATGAGCAAATCGAGGCTGATTTCCTTCGAATGAAATCAGGCGATTATCTTATGCGATACTTTGCTTTGTTTTCATGTTAATTGAACAGCACAGACGTTCGAATAAGTCAACTGATCACTGAATAAATTTACTTCATCTTAAACAAAGAGATACAAGGATTACAAAGATTGACTTTCTCTTTTCAAAGAAATCGGAAGAACGACATCTGTTCACAAGGTATACATTTTAATGCGCTGCGCAAGGGGTGGCGATCACAAACAAAGCACAAAAAATGCTCAGGATTGTAGAGCAAGTCCATTCTAAGTAAATATTGCTCAATTCCAATTGTGAATGATCCAAAAGATAGCTAGTAGAAGTAATTTCTAAATCTACTCAGCAAAGTTCAATTTGTTGTAAAATAAGCAACTTGTAAAGTTTTCTTGAAATGAAAATTTGAGTATGCCATACGGCTGACAGTTCTTTCCAGTATATCATCTGTTCAAGAGGCCTGTGTTCTGGAACATTAGCTTGCGCTGCGTACAGACTTCACATATCTCTCTATCTATAAAGCTTTGAAACAAAGATAAGAACCTGGATGGAAGAACAATGTAATTGTAGAATTTGTAGGTAGCCTGGCCATTATGTTATGTAGCTGGTAGCTGGTAATATTATTCTTCGACATCCTTGTAAATTATATTGTATTATTTAGTTGGTATTAATTAATTTCTTAAAACTATGCTACAACTTTAATAAAGAGTGATTACGATTGATTTGATTTGATTTGATTTGAAGTCTGCATGCAGGCTACTGGAACACAAGAACAGCCCGCAGTTGCAAGATTCTTTGCCCAAGAAACATTTTCCCCCAGGAAACGGCAAATATATGATCTGTTAAGGTGTCAAGAATCTATTTCATGCATTTGGTTCAATAAACATAAATGAATTAAAATACAAGAATTTCAATATATAAAGCACGAGCTTCTTAGTTTAGCCCGTTACAAAGTAATTAAATATCAGTAGAACCAACACAGATCAAGCTTGATTGTCTATTTTGTACAATTGCGATTACGCTAAAGATGGCGGAGAGGAACTTTTTACCAAGATGCATTGCTTTCGAATTAGGAATCGTTAACGAATCTATAGGGATTCGATTATAGAGCGCAATGCATCTTGGTAAAGAGTTCCTCGCTGCCATCTTTAGCGTAATTGTGTATTGCATTAAACGCAACAATACAAGTGTTTCAATTATGTCACAAATCACCTAAGAAGGGATTTTCAAATCGTCATCAACGTGTAAAATTCCTTCGCGTATTTTAAGAAATTGAAGCTAAAATTGATAAGGAGTTACAAATCAAATCAAAATAGGATTTTCTTATGGTCATCAAAATGTAAAATTTCTTCAGTGTTAAAAAAATGAGTTGAAATGATAAGATTGTTCACGTAGGGAAGAAAACTTCACTATTAATTAGATAACAGACACATAATAAAATCAATAGTGATAAGGCGAACAAAGTATACACCTGCTCAAATGATACAATGCATTGCGATTACATGGGCAACAGGAAACTGTATTCATCACAAGAAGGTGGAACTGAGTGAATGGAGTTTAGGATGGGCTATAGGCAACTGTAGCAAACGTACAATCAAATCAATAGTGATGAGGCGAACAAAATATACACCTGCTCATATGATACAATACATTGCGACTGCATAGGCAACAGGAACCAGTATTCAATCGTCTTAAGGAACAGTGTGGCAAAATGTTGTAGCAAGATGCAATGTATGAGGAGAAAGCTTAAGATGGGCGAGAGGACTAAGTGTCCATCTAAGACACAAAATGGTAGCCAGTATTAGTAAGGTACAATACAGTACTGACGAAGATTTTTAATCGAAGCGTTCGAATTTTAACAGTATGTGGGTTTTCAAGGTACAAAACATTAATAAGAAAATATCACTGGAGCAAGATCAAAGAAAATAAACTTTTTAATACCAAGTATCAAGAAAAAGGCGGACTTTGAACTTTAACAATTACATATATAAATGTATATAGATTAAGAAAGAGATTACAGTAGGCGGCAAAATGAAACCTAATCTTTCCTGGTCCAAAACATGAACCATAAGAAACTTCAGCAAACACAATCAAATAAATTGTGAAAAGACGAATCAAAGATACACCTGCTCACATGACACAATACATCAGAAAAGAGATCAGCGTGGGCAAAAAGAAACCTTTCACACTTTATAATTCCACACCAGCTGAATCACAGTACTAGCCCAATATAATCTATACTGAAGCAAGGGCAGAAGGAAACCATAATGATTGGTACGATCCAAAAACCAAGTAATGGTATGTGTCAGCAAACCATAATTATGCAGGAGTTAAATGTGCCAAAGCGTGGATCTGTACCACTCTTATGCTCCTTATTTGTTTATGACGCAAAAATTGAGGAACAGTTTAGAAGTTGGAGGCGTGAAAGATGGTCTTAAAGACCAAAATTATTATCTGAGAGATTCCCATCAAACAGTTATCAGAGAATAAAACTTCAGAATAAGCAAACCTTGATTCATCTCTTTGAACTTTCACGCTCTACTGATTGTCATGAAAAAGTTCTAAAATGCCAACTCAAGCTTCTCGTCATCAAGACTATTCTCAGTCATGATGCTCAGCAAGTATGGATGCTTAACAAAGGACAGTGTTGAAACTTATACAAAAATATTAAACAAAAATAACATTTGCGAGAGCAGTTTTAATGTCTCCTGTAGTCATACAGGATATCAATCAATAGGTTATCCGCACTGGGTTACGAAACGCTGCTGGATGAAGGACGAGAAATTCTGATGTTTAAATTTGATTAATGCTGGAAATTTCATAAATGCTATTGGATCAAGTGGCAAATCCTATTTGTGAAACGAAGTTTTTCTAGAAATAACATTAAACATTGCTGTAATTCCTTGGCACACAAAACCAGCTAGATCAAATTTTACTTGTGAAACAGATATTGGATTTCTCAACAGGATTTAGTTCAACCTTATTGTCTTTATTTTAGATGATCAAGTGATCAACGAGAACAAAAAGAATTCATAACTGCACTATTTCATGATATGACAACTTGGTCTTTTGATAAAATTCACTGAAAAACTATCAGTGTTATCCAACACTACTCATTATTGCAGTGTATTACTCTTCTTAATAATTTTTGAGTTTTATAATAAAATTAAAAGAGTATAAAGTTGATAAAATAAATGAGAATTACCGTTTGATCTTTTTATTTCCAATTAGATTCTTGATAAATTCATTCAAAACAATGAAGCATTTATTAATGTAGTAAGTTTTGGAGTTATCATGATATTATTCCAATATTGGTTTAAAATTATTGAAATTTCCTGTAGGAAAATATTCATGAGTGGTTTCAACTATCTGAGTTTACAATCTCAGATCATTTTTTGATCACTATCCTTACTACAAGATTTGCTATTTCGAGAAACTTTTACATGATCATAAAAACAAAGATGTTTAAAATGATCCTCACCGAAATCTATCACCAGGTAAACTGCAACATTCTGTACTTCTTTGAACTCGATGTTCAGATATATAGCCTTCTCATTCACATTCGCAGTTTGTTTACATTGATTGTTTGTTTACATTGATTGTCTGTTTACAGTCGTGGTTTGCATACATTCGAAAATTGTGTACGCTTGAACTTTGTTAACACTTGAAGTTTGCAGTCTTTACATTTCCATCTATTTGATGCAGTTTCATTGAGTGAGAAGGTGGCATAATTTCCAAGCAGTCCATGATATCAAAATTCAAAGGATTTCTTTTCGCATAGAAATAAAAAATATGAAATACCTTTGAGGAGTTTAATGAATATATTAGTGTTCATGCACAACAGTACTTGGTGGGCTTGGATAAAATCCTAGTTGTGTCTTCGAGAACTTCTTGAATTTGTGACTGATTGGTAGATCTAAAATGAAAGAAAATGGAATTAGTTTCAATTTGAGAAAACCAAACCAAAAAGTAGTCATAGCTAAGGTCAATGATGCAATCTCAAGAAAGCACTTTTGTTTGCAGATGAACAAGAACAAAATACTCGAGGCATGATTTAAAATCTTTTGAAATGTTTTTTCGTTTTGAAAATGCGTGATCGGCATCGATTGCACCCCATAACAACAGTACCAAAATCCTGTCATGTGTGCCTTCTTAAATTTTTCAATATAACTTTGCAAAGATGCATGTAACGAATAAAAACAGAATGTGCTTTACAACACGCGACATGCCCTCTTCAAACATTTGACACATAACAAAGGAAAGTTTGAAACAGCAATCCAATTAAACAATATTAAAATAGCATGAAAACTTTTAAATTTTTTTATAAAATGGCCTAAACACTTCATTCCTCGAAAGAATCAATTTCTCAAAGGATATACATTATCAGGAAAATCATAACAATCTTTAACGATTCAGAATAATACAAAATGCAAGCATACCCGTTAAATAATCTAAAAGAGGTATTGCAATTTGACTGTGTTCTCTTATCACATTTCCCCAAAATGTATTTATCGTTTCCTCTTGACAATTCCAAGTACTATTTATCGCCTCTTTATCATGCCTGAAGAACGATCCCCACTGTTTCGAGGCTACAATGATTTTCTCCTCTTTTAAAAGATGCTATGAAAAAAGGTAAATTTGAGTTTAGTAAAAATTCTAAGAAGTGAATGCTTGACAGAAAACTTCCATTTCTCTCGTCATCAAAAGGATTTAGCAGGAAAGCATTAACTTCGTGACTAACCTTTGAAGGAGGCTAAAAGGTTTATTGTTACGATACCAAAAAATTTAATATCATCATGTAATTTCAACGATTGGATTCTGAACATAGGTAATAAAACATTTTAAAGCCATCTGGCCAAGAAATCAATTCCACAAAATCATATATAAACTGTCGGGTAACCATTCACAAGAACATCATCAGAGAGTTATCCCTAATCAAAACTGGGCACAGTTAGGTAATGAGCTACATAATCCTTAGCGCTTACAGGAAATGTGTAAAATCATCCTTAAAAACCACCAACGTAATTGTCATTTTGAAAGCTAGCAAAGCCACGGTGAACCGTGAATCATAATTAAACTGGAAAATGCATGGGCAGTTTAGACGTGGTTTCAAGCGAAGAAGGAACTCTTTTTATGCTTTGTCATCAAGAATATTGGATCTATTTGTAAATGAAAACTCTTTTACAACAATGACAATGAATTTATAAAGAAAGATTTACATTACTAAAAGAATAAAATAATTTGAACGGCGTTGATCTGACCACAGTCATCTATCTCATCAAAAGCGAAAATCTAAAAACAGTAACGATTCACAAACACACAGACATTGATCTTTTAATTCAGAGCAAAGATGGATATGAGAGTGTTTTACAAGCCAAAGCAAATTGTAGACCATAGGACTTTAATGCTAACTATCGACGGTCAAATTTCAGATATCATTCAGTTGTTAGAATATTTTCTCTGAAGATCCACCAGCTTTCAGGGTATTAACTCACCGTGCAATCAAATCATTTGAAATGAAATGTTTAAAACCCACATAATCTTTTTGATGTGTTTTCACCAATCAGATCGATCGTTTATCAGTATGCTGTTTCGATATGACTTGTCATAGGTCTGTTAAACTGATATCTATCAGAACTAATCTTAAAATATTAATGAATTGCTTTTACAAAATCACATTCACTCACTTTCTGAGAAAAGAAACTAAATTCTTACCGTTAAACAAGGTCTTTTTGCAATAACGTCATTTTGAGAACAGACCTGCCAACAAATATAAGATTTTAAGATGTTATAATGTCGGCTAACTAATCTAAGAAGGACTTAATGACAGGAGATTTCCAATTTTGATCAGACTACTTTTAGATTTTATGTTATGATTTTGCTTTGAAAAATATTCTTGAAATTGCTATATGTCCTCACCGGGTTACACTTACTTCTTCAGTTTACATTGGCTATATGAACAGATCGATTAAAAAATGAAAAATATAAAAATAATGGTAATGATGAAAAAACAATGTAATGATCTGTTGATAAAAACAACAAGACAGAGAAACTTACGGAATGTTTTTGAAAATGAACTTCTTCAGCTTCCATTTCCTCAAGGATTGCAACTGTATGCCATTTTCGAAATTTATGGGGTGGATAAATATCAGATTTAGGACTGTCACCAAAATAAACTACCTGAAATGAAATTCAAAAAAATTACAGCTGTCAATTGTTAGAGGGATGAAATAAAATAAGAAAACAGGAACAAAGGAATGAGTATATGAATAAATGAATACAATCTAAACTGAGCATTGGAAATTTATGGATGGAATTGATAAATTTCAGATTTAAGACTAAAGAGCAACGTAACTGACATACAAGAAAATCATTTTCGAAAATGTGAATAATGTTTGAAATCGAAACGATTAGAAATTCAGGCTATCTTCCAATCTCTTGATTATTCTGTTTTCTAGGGTTCCTTGAAATCTGATTATAGTTACAAAATGATAGATTTACGAGATTACGCAGAATGAACAAAAGGCAACGAAGACCAATATAAAGGTAAATGGATGAAAAGACGAAAATAATCCACAGATAGAAAAAAGTTGACTTTGACTCGACAATGAGAAGGATAGGAGCTCAAAAATCTAGGATGTCAAGGAGGTCAAGGAACCTCTTAGTATATAAATGAATTCAATGCATACACCAATATTTTTAACATTGTGATCTTTCATCAGAAATATTTGTATTGAGATTCAGCAACAAATCGTAAATTGACAAACACATGTCACCAACAAGAACATTTACATTCTACCAAACTGTATCAAAAATGACTTTGTCATTCTATAAACTGTATCAAACTGTATGAAGTTCTATCAAACATACATGGGCGGCCACTTATGAAAGAAAGACAAGTCATTAAAGGAAAGTGGAACATCTATTGATGGACGGACACCTCTATACAATGGACACTTCCAAAACAACTGACAAAAATTTTTGTCCCAAAATACAATATGAAAAAAAGATGACACCTCCGTACAGCAGACACCTCTCTACAACGGACGATAAAATTTGTTCCACAGGTGTCCGTAAAATAGAGGCTCCTCCACTACTGTATTCAAACCTTTATTTCTTTTTCTTTATTATTTAGCAATTTCTTGAATTCTTTTTCTAAAGCAATAGCAGTCCCTTGACCATACAAACAATGTCTTTGTAAACTGTCACATATTGAATCTGCCATTTTTGTATCTGAAAAGACAAAGTAAAATATTGCTAAGAAATAAAATGAGCGAATAAAGATTAATGTAGAAAAGCTTGTTTAAATCGGGTCTTATGCCTGGGTACTCTACAAATTTAAGTATGCTCTAAAATTTGGCGAAGGAAGAATTGAAACAGTAGCTGGACAGGACAGGCAAAGAACAAAGATTTTATGAGAAATCGTGGTAAAATGCCTTTTTCTGTCACAAAACGAGAAATATTTGGAGATTGGACAAAAAGTGGTCTCGCCCGGGCTCGAACCGGGGACCTTTCGCGTGTAAAGCGAACGTGATAACCACTACACTACGAGACCTTGCTTACTCCATGACGTTGTAGAGGATAATTCTAAAGATGATTAAATGTTCCTTCACAGTTTCAGTGTACAAAAGGTCTTACCTGTGAATTTGAATGGTCTGTCTTTTGGTTCAGCGAAGAAAAAATCTGCAACAAAATTATACGTCAATTTTATCAATTAATGTTATGTGTAAAGACAATGTTATGTGTAAAAATGTGTAATTTCACCTCTATAAAAACGAAACTGAAGTCTGTTTCAAATATGAATTCAGGTCAAATGTCCGTGAACTGGAACAAACAAAACATCAGTGGTTTAGATTTGAATGAATAACCTTGCGTAATTGCAAACTTTCAGATAGCCTTCACTGCTGTCTTTGCTATCAAACATTGATGAGAAAAGCAAGTAAAATAAACTAAAGCCAGACGGCAAACAGATCTTATTTTATCGGTATTACATCTCAATGATTCTTGAAGTTCATCTTAAACACACTTATAAATCAATCAATAATTATACAATGTAACATTAAAAGCAAAGAAAATAAAGGATAAGAAAGTGAGAAAATACGAAGAATCTGTGATGGCAATATCCGAAGGAGACTTGTCGCAGAGTCGCAGTTGAAACAAAGATTTGGAGTAAATGCTAAGCAAGATGATTTCCTAATGGCAGGTTTTCATGAAATAGGAAAAATAGAAAAAAGGTTTGTATTACGGAACTGCTACATGATTTTATAAAGACATACAATGCTGTTTTGGAGTCGCTCTTACAATTGATTTATCTTTCATAAATTTCCTTGTCTTCTTGTGGATCCAAGTCCAACTTAAGGGAGCGGTCATTTTTACTCCTAGGTACCAGGGCGGGGGAATTTTTGGCATGGGCATGAAACTATTTCTATTATAAGACTCCTGGATAATGGGGTACCAAACCATTCTGCTGAAAGGTGTGGGGTACAAAAACATCTTTCCTTTCAGTGAAGATGGGGTATGAAATGTTTCTAATTGCATGAAAATATCATCCGCCATGATGACTGCAACGTAATGATAAAAAATGCGGCCACTTATGAGCGCCACATCTCGTTACAGCAAGAGATATGATCGTAATTCGAAGGCACTGCCATTTGCCCATCCATACAAATTGAAATACAAAAGCAGAAAGCAGAAAGAAATACCTGGTTTCTTTGCATCAGTGATTACGTAGTCAAATAATTCCATCCAATTTTCACTGTAATAAGAGATGAGATAAATAAAACGGGTGTGACCAAGAATATTCAAGCATTTGAACAATCGAATTACCTAGCGTACTGCGTGGATCAAAGCATGAAAAAATATTTTCCTTCCTGCGACTGGACAAAAGGTCACGCTTTAATTTCCTGCAATAAAGAAGAAGTGAAAATATCCAGCATTCTCAAAAAGAGGTCACGATCCAAAGATAGCTATGCAATAATGCAGTAGTAAGTAGAAATTGCACAATTTGTATGAAGTTTGGAGCTATGGAGCTGGAATAGAACCCCATAAAATAAGCATTTACGATTTGTAAGATGAATGAGGGAATACAGTTCTTGCTAATCTTGCATTTGCTGTATACAGTATGAATAAGAATTTACTTGCGATATTATGAAGTGTAATCAAGGCCAAAATCAAACCTTGATTGTGAAGAGACAATCGTGCACTTTTGTTACAATCATGCACTTTCCAATCATGCACTTTCCAACCTTGTTCTTACCAATCATGCACTTTGTAATCATGCAATTTGCAATCATGCACTTTCCAATCGTGCACTTTCCAATCATGCACTTTCCAATCGTGCACTTTGAATTCAATTCACTTTTCATTCATGCACTCATAAAGATAATCGTGTACTCGAAAGATATTCTTGCACTTTTTAATCATACACTGTCTAATCTTACAGTACTTAGTAATCTTACACCAAGTGCAACCATAATGCAAAATTCCGAAATCACTCAACCCCTAAGTGAAACATAGCGCGCTTATAAAGTTGAAGTTTGCTTTAAGCGCGCTTGCTATTTGTCATCAGTCTGCCGGTTGGAAGAGAACTGCACATGGCAAATGTGGGAAAATGGCAAACTTGGTTGACAAACTGATTTTCGTTATTTTAGCCCTGTACTTTAAAGCTTTTTAAAGTCTTACTGTTGTTGTATAAAGAAAGCACGAATTATTTCAATCATGCCAATGATTAATTCGTTTGGTGTTCGGTCATCTGAAAAAGAATCTGAATCGAACGATATTTTCGCGGATATTTTGATACATTTTGTAGAATTTTCGATTGTACACAATGGTGACTGAATTTTCAACTTCCCGTAATTGGACCTTTCGCATGAAAATGTACAATTATTACAGTGAAAAGAGTGGGGTTTCATGACCGTCTCTTGCGGTGATCAAAGCAACTGATATAATTGTATCTATAGCGACAGTAAGACTTTAAAGGCATCTATTTAGTCTCTACTTTATTGAAAAATTATTACAGCAAAGTCCCGCCTTTACAAGAAACTCACGCCCTGAAATTTTACTACAACGATAGGAAATCAATAGGCTAACTAAAGGAGAACAATAGGCTGAGGTTACTGTATAATATAATGCCTATGCACAAGAGCTGTAGTTGACGGGTGGAAAATTACGGCTGTTGCCGCCATAGGCGTAGGAGACAGGGGAGCTGGGGGCTGCAGCCCTCCCAACTTTAGAAAAATTTGCAAAAATCACCCATAATCGGGCAGAAAATCGGCCTAAAGTCGGGCAAAATTTTCGTAAACAATGGTTCTTTTATCGGGCAGCCCCCCTAAATTTTATTTCCCCCTACGCTTATGGTTGCCGCAGTTTCCTTTTCATCATCCCAATTACGCTCGAGTTACTTTAGCAACTGCCCGCACTATTTGTCCACACTTGCTTTTGAAAGGCGTGGCTTGAAGTATTCTATTTGACTGTGAACTTCTTTTGTTGCATTTTTTATTGACAACTCGTATAAACTGAAAGTTTCTTAAAAGAATGTTCATATTTTTAGTTCTCAAGAGTTTCTTACGAACAGCAACTCCCATGTCTATATTTATGCTTCTTCCTGAGTGCCATCGTGGAAATTTCAAAAGGAAGTTTTGAAGCCATTATTTGAAGCCAATGTTCAGTCATTATTCAAGGACCTTCAAAGTACACATATTTTATGTTCGGCGCTAAGAATTTGGGCCAGTACTGAAAGTTTCTTATGGTTATCAGATTTTGAGATCTCAATGTTTCTTACGTGTTTCTTTCCATAACAACCTTCATGGTCACTACCTTGAACATATCAAAACACGGTTTTTTGAAGCCTATCCAATGTTTAGACATTACTCAAGTACCTTGTGAGTAATATGATACAGGAAACAAGTGAAAAAGCGTAAATTATAATAAATACCTTCTTAACTTATATTGTTCTAGTACTGGAGTCTTTTTTGGCGATCTTCGAGTTTCTTATGAGCAATTTTCTAAATTCTTGTAAAAAAATACGTGTAAAATGAGACAGGAAGCAGGTGAAAATAAAGTAAAAAGATGCATGTTTTATGAAAAACCGTTTGTAAGAAACTGCAGGCTCTATTTTTAAAACTTAAGAAACTACCCTACCTGAATTAAAAAGACCTATGGAACTTTCGTAATTTGCAGTTTTGATTTTTCTAGGTCACTTGAAAATATTTTGACGCTTGTTAAATGTGTTTGACATTGTCTTGAGTGAGAAATATGTTACAACATGTTTTGAGATCATTGCTCAAAACATCATACTCATCTGATGAGATCATAAAGATGGAAAGATATATGCCACAAGGGGCAAGGAATAAATTTGGCATTTAACTGTGTATAGGTACAATCGAGATCTTAAAAAACTGCAAAGAACCTGTGCATCAGTGCAATGTTTCGTTATCTTTCATCAACCCTTTTCCGATCTTATGCAAAAATTTAACGCCAGTTTCGGGTTTCCGAATTTGCCGGCAGACTGATGACAATTAGCAAGCGCGCTCAAAGCAAACTTCAACTTTATAAGCGCGCTATGTTTCACTTAGGGGTTGAGTGATTTCGGAATTTTGCATTATGGTTGCACTTGGTGTAAGATTACTAAGTACTGTAAGATTAGACAGTGTATGATTAAAAAGTGCAAGAATATCTTTCGAGTACACGATTATCTTTATGAGTGCATGAATGAAAAGTGAATTGAATTCAAAGTGCACGATTGGAAAGTGCATGATTGGAAAGTGCACGATTGGAAAGTGCATGATTGCAAAGTGCATGATTACAAAGTGCATGATTGGTAAGAACAAGGATGGAAAGTGCATGATTGAAAAGTGCATGATTGTAACAAAAGTGCACGATTGTCTCTTCACAATCAAGGTTTGATTTTGGCCTTGATTACACTTCATACGATATGTTAGATAACTTTTCCTTGACTTTGTCAGTTATGTCCTTTAAGGAACTTATTTTGAACAATTTCCCGCAGGACACCATGAAATGAAATTTCTTGCGATCGCCCGGTCACATGGTCAAGTGGGTTTTCATGCCCTGACGTGGATATGAACAAATTGAGTTTTATTTGATAGGAGAATGAATGAAGACGAAATGGCACACCAGGTAGAGAAGACGAACTGTATGGGTATCTTGTCTTGGAAAACATAAGAAAAAACATTGTCAAAAGTGAGAGAGGGACACTACCTACTCAGCCTGATGCTTTTAACTCCGTTGATTTCCTTTGACAACAAAGCGTAACAAGATGAACTTACCCAATCGCAAATTCCATCAGAAACTTTGTATAATCGACATGAGACTGTGTTATAAGAAACGTGACTTTTCCAGCTTTCCTTAAATTTTTTAGCCACTGAACAACATCTTCAGGACATTTTTTCACGTAACCTTCTGCATCTGATTTTATCGTTGAAAAAAAGTAGCCACGATGTTCTGAAATGCAAGAAAATACTCAAAATTGATAGTTTGAAAGGAGAACACGATGCTCAGCGGGACCTCTGCCTCTAGAATAATATGCAACTGGTGACTGAACTGATATACAGCCGAATACTAACCAACAAAAAGTGAGATAAAACTACACTGACATTACATTACAGTATGAAATGACGAATACTACTGTGCAGGGCTAGCATAATAAAATGTTGTGAATTACAGATAATGTTGAATAAGAACAAAAACAACATATGAAGGGAGATATGTTTGCAACCAAATTTTGATTAACTGATTAAAACTCCGATAAAGAAGGATTTGCAAAGGATTTGATATATTCTTATTTTATTATTCCTGTTTTATAAACGTAGAAAAAGTATGAAAATGTGAGGAACATGGCACCATGGACATATACCGGGTGAGTCAATAAAAACGCCCGGTGTTTGAAAAAATCCTGATCCCTGAATATCAAAGCAATGATATTGAAAACTGTCTTGTTTTATCCCCGATATGTCAAATTAGGTTCAGTAATTTACCCGGCTTTAATCCTTCATTCCTTCCCGTCGAAAGAGGAGATTTTCTGCAGAAAGCCCCTTTAGAAAACCTGCAAAAACGAGCGAAAACAGCAAGCAAAATTTCCCTTTGTTCTCCTTCCTAGCAATAATGACCTTGGATGTGCTCAAATATTTTGTCCTCGTGGGAGAATGGAATCCCCCTGAATAAGTTATTCGCATTAGGGGGAAGACTTTTCAACCCACCAAACCAAAACCACGTGCTAAAGCGTGCTGAAAGTCATCGCTGTGAGGTAAACACATGAGGGATTTTTGTTTGTAATTTTAGCACGTTTTTTAAGGTTTCTCAAAGGGATTCATTTTAGAAAATTACCTACAGAATCTGAACGGAGTGACCAATTTTAGTCAGAAAAATTTCTAAAAATAATTGAACATGTTAGCTTTTTAATCAGATATTGCAAAATATCGTTGCTTATAAGGTCAGGGAGCAGTAGCCTTTCAAACGCCGAGTGCTTTTTTTGACTCACCCGGTATTTGGCAGCAAATTTGTGATTGTAGTTTTGAAAACGAAGGTTAATGCATAGCACCAACTCATAACTGCAATTCTATTGAAAAAGTTCTAGGTTGATAAAGAATAAAATGATGAAGCATACCAGAAAAGCATTTCGGACCAAAACTATTTATAAGGGAATTGACAACATCGGGCCAGAAATTGTACTCATCTTGTTTCCCGTTCTAAACAAACAAAGCATGAAATTGATAATAAATATAAAATATATGAGAAAAATATGTTTTGAACGGATTTTCTACAAAGGATTTTTCTAAAAAATCAATCACATAGATAATTTTTTGCAATACAAACAATTTAAGGAAATATTTGTATGTGATCAACATAAGATTTGTTCCAGATATCAGCAAACTTTTCTCTCTTTGTGTCGACAGTCAAATAACAACGATTCAGATATACAAAACAGCCTGAAATAGAATGAAAGAAATAGGAAATAATCTTACTTTTTCATCAATTATATCCACAATTCTTGCACATAGAACTCCAATAGGCATGTCAAAGAAATTTTCAAAGCACTTGTACTTCACTGCAAGAAATTGAATAAAATTGTTTAAAGTGCATGTTGATATGGAAAAATGCTGAACTGATTGGCCTGAATTCTAATGTGAAACAGGTTCTAGTATCTAAAGGTATTTAACTGTTACGTGCATCTTTTTGTATTTGTATATTGACTTTGAATCTAGTTTTATGTTCTTTACGTTGATTGCCATGAACGATTGTAACAAACATCAAGGATTTAAAAGGTGAATAAGCAGTTAAAAAATAAATCATCCATCTGCAGATTGTGTAAAGTGTTGATCAGAGAATTAGCTCTTTGGATTAATTTGCTTTTTATTCATGATTTTCTTGGTTCTCTCCATTGCAAATTAGTGTTTCTTTTTTATTTTAGCTATTCAATTAGGAAAGCCAACTTTAAAAAATAATATCAACACTGTGCACATTTAAAAACTCCTAAAAACATGTATAAAAATATCTTATGGTTCAATATAATTTCATCAAAGAGCAAATGGGTCTATTAAATGTTATTTTGGGTGGAATGCAAAAAACACCCTTGAACAAATATTTTACAAGAAATCAAAATATTTCTGATATCAGCAAATCAAGGGTGTACCTCCATGGTGAATTTTCTTTTTGAGATCTGGGAAGAATTTCCAAATTCTGTTTTTGCCATACTGCTGTTCAATTTCAGCATCACTCATCTGCTGCATTCCATGACAAGCCCTAAGGAAAATAAAAAGATATTTTCATTTCATAAGAAAGATACATAATTATGAAATGCAATATCATATAATATAATGAAAATAACACAAATGCAGCATTATACGTAGTAAATGTGTGTTAACGCTAAGGCCGCATGTTTGTCAGCATAGAACCCCCCCTGTCCGTGCAACCTCCAGCCCATACCCCTCTGTTCCAGGATCCGCATTCCTCCTCGAGTTCGCTGCTCTTGGCTTGTGTCAACGCTGTGGACACAGCTTGCGGCTGTCCACCCCGACTTAGTCATTAATTAGTCTGTATTTAGCCTGTTTCTTAATTTGTTATCTTTAAAGAAATAGCTGTAACCCGTGATCCCGGCAAGACACCGGCCTTGTTTCAAAGAGATCAGGGCAGCGTTGTAAAGTATAGAGCCAAGCTGTAACCTGTGACCCCGGCAAGACAGCGGTCTTGTTTCAAAGAGGTCAAGGCAGCTATGAAATGTTGTATATGTATAAATGCCAAAGATACGACCCCAAAAAGCTGCCAATGAAAAAGTGCATGGGTTAATTCAGTCTCGTACTTTGTGGTAGTCTTTCTCAGTGGCCGTCGAGCGTTAATGAAAATTATGCCCTAAGTAAGATTAGAATAAAATTATCATCATGTTCAACTTTTAATAAGATATTGTAAAAAAATATCATTCAAGAGATGAATTAAACCTTTAGAATCATAGGCCTTTCACTGGTTTATATATATTGTTAATTGTGTGGTAAAGCAAGATTTTTGTGAAATGAAACCTTTGCAAATAAAAATCTGCAAAATATCTTGAATTTCCAAAACTTGATGAAATAAATATATCTCAGAGAAATAAACTTCTGTGGAATGGACTCTTGAGAATTGTAGAAGCCAAAGAAGGCATTGGATAGCATAGGCTTGTTTTCAGAACTGTTATTTAATTGAATGGGAACAAAATAGCTAACTTTAGGCTTCAGGCACTGCTTTGAATATTTTTCCTTCAGCAAACGTTTTAATAACCTATTAAATGACATTTTACAGGAATTAACCAAATTGAGTTGTAAATTAACTTTTTGGAGAAGAACTTTCACCAACTACCTCAAAATTAGCAAAGGCCTCTTTCTTTCTGTGGCAAGTTTTGCTTTAAGAAATTGAATTGTTTGAATGTTTTCTGAATGACATATCATGAGGCTGGCATCTGTAAGAAAAACAGAAATGAAAAAGGACTATTACCTCAATATGAAGCCATTCTCGTCAAGTTTGACAAAATTTCCAGTTTCAACTTCAAATGTCAAACCCCTAAGACTAGAAAATAATTTCACAAGCAATATACTGCAATGATCTTAAACTGACACATGAAACAATGCATATCCTATGTAAGGGTAAATTTAACATGATCAGTTAAACTGGGTATCTAGAGAAAGTTCTCCTTTTGAACTGGAAAAAAACAAATAATGGGTATCAGGACTTCTTGATTGCAAATCGAAATCTGTTCATCTTCAACTTCCAGTAAACACATCCTGCATCTATAGTCTCATCTTCAATGTGCAAGGTACGTGCATTTAAGCATAAAGATTTAGCTGTGCAGTTGGAAAGTTCCAATATTGTTTCATTTTGTTCACTTTTCCAGTCCAAAGGTAGTAGATTTCTATAGACATCTGGCATACACACGAAATTGCCTAAAATCTCAAACTAGATGTGATATCTATTTTAGGATCTTAACCCAATGAAAAATCAATGATATGTATGTATGTACCTATAATCTTCATACTTTAAGAAATCTTCATCAAGCAATCGCTTATCATAACCACTTTTTTCAATCAGATATCTTGCAAAACTTCGATAAATCAACTGAAAAAAATTGACAGAGATGTTAACTGATGAAGAATAAAAATGGGTTTCTGTGACTCTGGAACAGAGGGCTCCAATGAATCTTTCAGAATGGTGGAGCCAGACAATAGTAGAGCCACTGCATTAAAATGCACTGCATGACTACACATATAACACCCCCTTTCTAAAACATTTCTTTTGCAGACTGGAGGTCATTAATCAAAATGGGTGAAAACACATGTTGTCACCAACTTGGAACTTATGCTTTGGTCTGTGAGTAACAACAAGTGACATTAACTGAAATGTGCTGCCTGAAAGCAGAGTTTTAAAAACATAAAGAGTTATAAAAGTGATGATAAACCATTTTCCGCTAATCTGAGGAGGACATATCTCAGCTGTCAGCAGCAACCTTTAATTGAATGCTACAGAATTTTCATATTTGGGAGAAAGTTCATATTCTCAAGCCCAATAATCCTGCCTGGAAAGCTCTGTATGCATATTGAAGAACTTTTTGGTGTGGAAAGGAAACAATAAAACACTGGATCATTGTTTCAAATACAACAGCCACACTACTAGAAAGTTTTAATAGTGTGTGCAATTTCAATCTGAGCTGTGCAGTTGGCATGAACAAAAGATCTATATATTGTTTTACTTAATCTATTGTTCTTTAACTACAAAAAAATAATAGATTGACATTTTAGTTTGAATATCAATCACATAATTTTCATTCAATAGCCTGCCAAACGTGTCAACTTTTTTGACTCACACGGCATTGTCCTTCCTTGGGTGTGGGAAGTGCCAGCCACACTTCTTTTCACATGTACTTTCAGGCCCTAGATATTGGAAGACAACTTCTTGTCATTTCTCTGCTTTTTTATACCTTAAACACTTGTGGAAGATGATATTGCACAATTGTATGATCCATGTCGAATCCTATGCAATCGTAGTCATCTAAACAGAATATTTCATCTCCATTTTCCATCTCTAGTCTGCTCTCTTCTTCTTTGACTGCTTCTGTTCGGGTGGCCATTTTGAAGAATGACAATCCTTTGCCTCGTTTTCAAATTGCATTTTCGCGCCAAAAAATATACCTTCTGTCCCAGGCTCCTTTATCTGTTATTCTTCCTGGTTTTTGCTGCTTTCCATTTTTGAAGAAGTGGGAATTTCATTGGCTGCTGAGACAAAGTGCTAAATCGGGCAAAATCGCAATTAAATCGCCATGCCAAAGAGGAAGGTAATCGCTTGTAGCTTTGAAAGATCATTTCATTCTTTCACTTTTCAACGTGAGAAAGAGGCATCCAGATTGCATGCCATGTGTTTCCAACATCCCAGTTTAAAAGTTGCCATAATATTTAAGGCCCATTTTTCACCTCTTCCTCATTTCTAAGACAATATAATGGAACACTGATAATGGCAAGAACATTGCTGATCTGTAGATTATTAAGATATACAGGTGAAATAGTAAAGGAGAGTAAATTAGCTGGTTTTCTCTTTTGTGCCCTACCATCATCACAAAGTCCATTGCTATTTCAAAATAGAGGTGCCATTTTTAGTACTTCTGCATTCATTTGGCAGGGAAGTACTCAAGGGGGAGCAAAAGAACAAGGACAGAAGAAAAAGAAACAAGAAACAAAGGAGAAGAAAGAAAAAGAAACTGATGTATGAATTTAAATCATTATTTGATTTGCATCATCTGACTTTTCATTGGAATCCTGCACAATTTGACCTGCAGGTAGTATTAGCCGGACTGCAGATTATGGCAATTTCCAATAAGATTTCGGGCAGTGTGCCAGAGCAAAATATTGAGTTTAAAAGTATGCATTTTATCTAGTGTATACTTCAAGCGCGCATGTGAAGTCAGATTTTGCATAGGAATGTCTAACAAAGAGATGCAAATTGACATGAAAAACATACCAGGTCAAAAGTTTTTCTGCCCCATACCCAAGCAAAAATGGTTTGAGCCTAAACATCCCAATAATTTGAGAATTTGATTCTATTGGACGGAAATTCATGTCGTTGTTGCATGATAAAAGCCTCAAACAATAGAGCCACACCCAAATCCTAGTGTGCCACACCTATATCAAATGTGCATACATACCAAATGAAGTTCAATGAAGAAAATAAAGAAGCTAACTCCTTGATGTAGTAAACTGAAATAAGCAAACTCAGAACCTCAACACATTACTTACTGCAAATTCCCATTCAACCAACTTTTAAAAAATATCTGCATTTATCAATGTTTAGGATTCCACAAAGAATGATCCCCTTCCTGAAATTATTGATTGGGAAAAACAAACAGTGAAGAAAGAGACAGCTGATGGAAGGTAATTTGATAGGCTTCCTACAAGATTCCTTTTTCACACCATTTTTCATTATATTATGTCATTTCTCCAAACAAAGCTGGTTTAGCTGTCATTAAGGACCAACTTTACATAGTTTAATTGAAAACAAGGGCTCAAGTGGCCAGTCAATGGTAAATACTCCAGAATTGTTTGGTAGTATGATAGAAGTATGTTTTATGTGTGGTGTGTACTTATAGAGAGTTGGTGATGCTGTAGCACATTGCAACTTTGATGCACTAAATAGTTCTGTAAGTCCACCTAATGTCATAAATTCTCCTTTGATCCAAGATCTTGCAGTTTGAAGATTATCTCATGGAATGTTGCTGGTTTAAGAGCGATGATCAAGGTAATTTGAAAAAATCATGACAAACTACTGTATAATGATTCATTTATCAATATTTAACGTATACTTTATTTTGTCAATATATAGTTAATGATTCATGGTGACCAGTGTCAGATGAATATTTTAACCAATACCTCACTTATTCAACATAAATACATTTCTGGTATCAACATTAAAGCATTTAAACTTAGATTTCATCACAAATAACTTCAATTAAGGGGTTCTTTTCTTTCATCGACAGAAAAATGGGCTTGAATATCTCAAGAAAGAGGATGCTGACATAATTTGCCTTCAAGAAACAAAATGCACAGAAAGTGAATGTCCTGAGGTACATCTACTTTATTTCTCAAAATAATTAATGTTTCAGAAAGTCAAACATTGAGGGTTACAATGAAATTCTTTCAAGCCACTCAGGAACATGTCATTGAATTTTACACAAAACTTGGAACCTATGCTAATGAATAAGGGCTTTCACTTTTGAACTCTTACAGAAAATGTGTCATTATTTTACCTCTTAGGTGAATGTATTTAAAGACGGTGGACTCTCATTTGTGAAAGATGAAAACAAGCAAAAATACAACATGTATTTTTCAGTAGCAGAGAAGAAAGGTTACAGTGGTACAAGGTGAGTTATTTTCAGTTGCTTTAGAGTACAGAAGATCTAAATTTCATAAGAGGCAAGAAATTAAAGGTTACCTGGGAGCTTCGTAACAGAACAAACTGCAATGAAAGAGACTCACTTTATAAAAATTGTGGATATGGACAATTTCCTACAGTATCTATTGTTAAATGTCTGCTAAATCTTTTCATTAATTTTTCTTAGTTTGTGGTCAAAAACGAAACCAATCAAAGTCACTTATGGCTTAGGTGAGTTAATAATCCATTGAATGAAAATTTGACAAAATTATTAGGCCATTGTATTTGTATGAAATAATTGTACTTTGTAACAGTTGTGATTTGAATTTGACACAATACAAGTACTGTTCTTTGCATCCATGAAGTATGCCAGCAAACCAGAGAGTAATCAGTTTGTTAAAGGATGCCAGCAAACCAGAGAGAGAAATTCTTGCAAATCAATTTTGAGTTCTGACTATGAACTCAGAGTGAAAGTATGCCAATCACAAGCTTTGCAAAGAGATATTATTTTTCATTGTTGCTCTATCCTTATTCATTAACTGTGCTACTACTCAAAGATTAGCACACATTTGCCTATCAATATTTATTTCAACAAATCAGAAAACATTGTCAGAATATTCTTTTGCAAGGAATTGAAGCACATGACAAGGACGGAAGAGTTATTACTGCGGAATATGAAAAATTCTTCTTAGTTACGTCATGTAAGTATCCTTTTAACAGCAGTTATTCATTTCAAACAAATATTATTCAACGAGGTTTGATTAGAAGTTGCTATGTTTGTCACAAAATTGTTCAAGGTTACAGGATGCAACTTTCGTTCTTTCCTGTCCATAAAGCATCTCATAAAATAAGATGGTTAATGCATTCCAAATATGTACCCGCAACATAAAAAGATCTGCCCAGTGCCGATTTATTTTTACGTGTTGATGAAGTTTACCAGTACACTTTTTTTGATACAGCCATTTTTCTATCATGATATCAATTATTTCTTTAATTCTTTGTTTTTATTTTAGATGTACCTAACTCAGGAAGAGGCTTGGTAAAGTAAGAATTTTTTCCATTCATACAAATTATCAAGTCACATGTGTGAAACACCTTCAAGCAAATGATTATTGTGTATCATTGTCTAAGTTGAGGAAAGAGATATGTTCTCGAAAGTTGAACCATTTCTGTAAAAACCTGCTGGTGATAAAGTTCATAAAAATTAATTATTGCTACAAACTGAACTTGTAACGAAACTTAGGTCACAAAATATTGGATTAATGATATACATTTCAACATCAGCAATTATCAATCACAGCGAAAATCTTCCTACGTTGAGAAAAGAAGGAGAAGTTAACAATTAAAACCACTACTTCCACTTTCAAATCGGCTAATATATAGCCTTGCTACAGTAAAAGTAGTTAACAATTGAAACCATTAGGAACAAGGACAGAAGACATTTCAGTGATTTATTTTCAATTTTTCTCCTTATTTGTAGCTTGGCATACAGAATGGATTGGGAGAAAGACATGAAAGACTATTTGAAGAAATTGGAAGAAACAAAACCTGTGATTTTCTGTGGTGATTTTAATGTAGCACATAATGAAATAGGTATAGCTCGCTTGATATCATGAATTTTCTAGGTTTAGTCAAATGTTAACTAAAACTTTTCCCCAAAGTCATGATTTCAGTTCCTGTTTTCAAATGATTGCCATACAATTATCAACATTCTTACAATTTTCTCTAAAAAATCGAACTCTAAATTCTTCTATCGAAGGAATGAAGCCGAGATACGACGCTGTATGAACAAGATATAATTGTATGGAAACAAGGCCCTATGCCACGTGGGGCAGCAAGGGCAGTAGCCCCCTGAAACTGAAACTACTGAAACCATTCAAAATATGGAAAGAAAAGATGGAAATTACTGGCTAAGTATGGAAGAAGACTGGAAAGTTAACCAAAGGTTTTAATCAAGCTAAAATCAACAAATAGACCATTTGCCAATTAGAAAAAGGGATTGAGGCGAGCGCGGCCAATTCCGACAGCCCTAGTAACGGTTGGAAATCCGGGGAATCCTCTTCACTTCAGCACACACGGCAAGCTGTGCTTTTCGGTCTCGTTGCAGTTCAAACTTGAATGTATTACAATCTGTTTACCACTTCTAACAGTTATTTGGTTCTTTTTTGGTATGGTAAGTGTTTTCTCTCGATTTTCAAGCCATTTTCTCATTCTTTCCCTCATTTTGGAGTGTGCTTCGAGGCACTTTAATTTGACGTATTTCCCACGACCGGAAGGCGGCTGAATGTTTAGGCCATGTCAGCGGGAATCTTCTCCCTCTCCAATGGCCTTCAACGGGTACTGTTCCGGCTGGTGTTACTAGTAAAATGGGCTCAAATAGTACAAAGTTTTATCATGGACCCTTTGAAGAATTTCAAACATTGCTCTTCGGCACTTAGATGGCAGATAATCTGCTCTAATCTTCCGGTAAAATAGCTCAGCTTCAAAAGGTAGATTTAACACAAAACAGCAAGTCGAAGGACTTTTAATTTTTGAAGAAAAATTCGAAGAGCAACCTGTGAATTTGGATAAATCAGTGAGGAAACCTAAATGTGCTTCGGGCAGGTAAATAACGATCTTTTCGTCTGTCAAGTGCTATTGATTTTAACAAACATCTCCGAAAAATAAAGCAATTCAACACTGATTCTTTGCACAGTCGATTTAAGAAGAGAAGGCAACAAAATCTTCTCAGAAGGATATTGTGAGGCAAAACGTAATAGTCAAAAGTGAAACCTGATTGCAGCACATTTAGGTTTCTGCTTTCTGCATTTCATAGATTTTCCTTTGAAGCTTCTTTCAAAAGTTAAACACAAATTGTATCAAAATATGTCGAATGAAATAGTCTCGAAGTACACACCAAAATTGTTGAAAGAATGAGAAAATTGTTCGAAAATCCGGAGAAAACACTTAACATAGTAGAAAAGTACCAGACAACTCTTGGAATTGGAAATAAACAGCAAAATATTCAAGTTTGCACAGCGACCAGACCGCTCAGTGCGGCTTACTTGTTTAACTGAAGTGAAGAGGATTCCCCTGATTTCCGACTGTTACTGGGGCTGTCGGAATTGGCCGCGCTCGCCTCAGTCCCCTTTTCCGAATTGGCAAATGGTCTATTGAAAACTAATTTGAATTGCTGTCATATTTTAGATATTGCAAACCCAAAGAGTAATAAAAAGAATGCTGGTTTCACAAAAGAAGAAAGAGAGAAATTCACAGAATTACTGGATGCCGGATTTATTGATTCTTATCGACATTTGAATCCAGAAACAGCTGGGATTTATACATTCTGGACATTTATGGGAAACGCAAGAGCGAAAAATATTGGATGGTATGTTGACTGAGTCATTCATTAAATTGATATTTTCTGGGTCTGATCATCAAGTTTGCCAGGCATTAAAAGTTGAAATCGATCTTACACTTGTCCTGAAACGAGAATACTCTAGACGTAGCTAGAAGTACTATGATCATGATAATTATAACGGCTATTTCAACTGAATAAAACACTTCCAACTTACAAAGAGATGCTTTCAATGTGTATCCCTCAAATCTTGATACAGAAACTATAACAGTACATTACATAACAAAAAGCAGCTGCTATATTTTGCTACATGTTACCAATGACACCAAAATCATGAAGAATTAAGATATTATTCCATGCAATGTCATTCTAAGTTCCGTCGCTTGCTTTAGTTGGGTAGTATAAGCAGTTGTTACCACTACAAACAAACAAATGAATCAAGTAACTTAAATAGAACAGATTGTAATTTGTTACAAATATATGACTGAATAAGAATAATTCGTGACAAAAGAACGCGATCAAATAGCGATAAAAACACTCAGATTAGGCCACTATTTCATTATCACTTCTTATTCGTAGGCGCCTTGATTACTTCGTGATTTCAAAATCAATGATCAATGATCTGTGTGATAGTGTGGTGCGATCATCAGTCCAAGGAAGTGATCATTGTCCAATTGCTCTATTCATGGCATTATGAAATGATCAATCAATGTTTGTGATTCTCGCAGTGATGACCTTAATCAAAGGTATTAATTGGTATCATGATCACTTCACTGAGCAAGAAGCTGCTACATGACTGGACCAGACTACTTTCCTGCTTCAAAGTAAACGCTTAATGATATGATAAAAAGTCAGAAAAAAATTTTTATACGCTCAAAGGCGCACACGAATACAGTCGTGGCCAAAAGTTTGAGACCACAATTTTGTCAACAACGCTTCTTGGCGTAACGAAATAGAATCCTAACGCCCTGCCTTTTTTACTCTCTCAGGATTTAATTTGGTTAACTTTCCATGTAGATTCCGAATTCAGTTTTCTGTACCTAATTAGATCTAATCCATTAGATCTAATTAGATCTAATTCTGTACCAAATCCATGCAACATAAAATCTGGGTTTCACATGTGAGCCATTCGTGTGCGCCTGTAATATTGGTTGTCCAATTCATAAAATACATTTTTTGGCATATCCTATACAGCAAACACCCGCATATGAGAACCTATTATTTTGCAAGTCATCCTGGGTTCTTTCACAATGAATGTAATTGGCTGGTTCTTATAAAGTGGTAGTCTAATTTGACAATTTCAGCCTGTAGACCCTAATCTACTACGTTCTTATACACGCGGGTATTTACTGTCGTCTGGATCTCGATGTTTGGTTAACTTTGTTATAAAAATGTTTCGTTCGACTCAACCACAGATACTGTGTTTTGTTTATTATGCTTATAACAATATATAATAAATTGTGTCACATTGTTATCTCAAACTCTTTGGTCTCAGATCTAAATTAAGTAAAAGGTTTTCTTCCACAAATACTAAAAAGCATTGTTGTTTGCATTTGCTACACTCCCAAAGAAATGTCAGCGCTCTCATCTCATTAAATGCCTACTTTCCGCAACCTTGTCAGTGTTTTTCCAACAAACAGAAATTTTGAAATAAAAATCCTGAATTTCAATTTTAACCTCACATTGTTTATTCCATATTTACGACGACTTTCCCAACTTTAATTTCATCTAAATTCTTTAATGCTTCAGGGCAGTTTTGCAACTGCACACAATGATGTATTGTTGCTCTAAGAAAAAGAAATCAAATAAATATGACTATTCGTCAAGACTTTGACAAATTTGGCAAAAGTACAAAAAATATGTAACCAACCATAATAATATCAAGTCAATAGGAAAGCAAAAGGCTCCAAAGTTACAAACGATACTGAAGGGAATATTGACACTGCTATATCAAGTAGCCATGATGAAATGGCTAAAGAAGACGCCCAAACACCTATTATTTGTGTTTAGCTGCACAATGAAACAGCACGTGTCAAAGTTACCAAAGGCAATAAGGTATATTTTGAATTTGGCCCGGACCTGCTTTTTAACTATGTCGATTCCCTTTAAGAAATAACAATTCATTACTAACCGCACAACAACACAGTATTATATATGAAATAAATTAACTCTTTCGCCTTTAGAAGAAAGATCAACTTTATACCTCAATACTTGTTTGCTGAGCTTATCCATAATGTCTTCTAGGATATCTAGGCATTGTCAAGAAATTACTAGAACCATGATATCAATGAATTTTTAAACTCTTCGTAGTTTCCCAACAAAAAATGACAGATGACATTCAAAAAGCGGATTTCGTCATCATCAGATCAAAAGTTTTTGAATATTTTTTTGAAAGGATACGCAAGTATTTGCCTTGTGCACCTATTAGTTGAAAAAAAGGAAAATAAAAGATTTCTAATGAAGGAAGAGTGAAACGTTGGAGCAAGTTTAAAATCTTTGATAACTGTCTGCAGTAATTGAAGGAACTCACGACTTAACATTAAGATTTCATTTGAGTAGAAACTTTATGAAAAAACAAGCAAGGTACGACTGCATGAATGTAGATATCCATAGCTGGGTATGAAACAATACGGGCTACAACGTTATAAGAACGTTGTAATTGTAAATGACTTACCCCTGGATATTGTCCATGCATCTTCAAACAGAAAGTGAACTGATGCGCATTTTAAGAAAAGAAGCTGAGAATCCGGGGGGTCCAACTACGATGAAAAATGGAAAATAGAAGCATACATTAATTTCCAAAATTTTCGGACGTTTAATTTTCGGACGTTTAATTTTAGGACAAAAATTTTCGGACCAAATTATTATCGATTTCGGACAATTTCGGACAAAATTTCGGACATTTTCAAACAGGTGAATAAATTTCGGACATATACGATTTGATAGTGAGTAGGCAAATCATACACCAGATGTAGCAAAGTTTCTTCACTCTATGTCTCAAAACAGAAACCAGCATAGTAATCAAGTGTAAAATACAAGCATTATAAGGATAATCATGAATTAAAGTTGGGGCAAAAAGACTTGCCCCTCATGTAACAACAATAACATCAACAATATTGAGAGAAACAAAACAACAATAATAGAGGTCAAATATACGTCTTTTATTAGGAACTTAGAATTTGAGCCAGTGCTGAGAGTTTCCTAAATTACCAGAATTTCAGCATTTCGGGATTTCAAATCAGTTTCATAAGATCTGTCACAATCTTCAAGTTCACTAAAAATTATTATGTTTTTCTTTCATTGAAACATTGCCTGTCCCTCATTGAGATTTCCAAGGTTTGTCCATTAGAACAATAGTAATCTTATAACAGAATTTCATTTCTTATCCAAAGAAATTTTTTGTCATTGTGATTTGCCAGACAATTAAATTTTCGGACCACTAAAAAATTCAGACACTTAACATTTTGGACAATTAAATTTTCGGACCACTAAAATATTCGGACACTTAAATTTTCGGACAATTATTTTTTCGGACTAATCATTTGTCTGAAAATGAAAACGTCCGAAAATTTTAGAAATTAATGTAACCATTCACAATTAAGACATTTCATCTGTAGACGATCAGGCTCAGCTCCATGCATGAGAGACCTGATTGTTTTCACAAAAGTCACCGCTGCAAAAGAGAGGCCAAAGCTGGATGTCGATTGGCGTGGCAAAAACAGCCCATATTTTAACAAAGCAAGGAGAAATGGCAGGACAAAAAAGGAAAAAGTCTCAAACAGATTTAAAGAATGAAAAACTTCATCGTTAAGATTTGATTGTCTTGGTGTCATCAGTGAAAGACAAAATTCAAATACAAATTCCAATCAATACCTGTAGGTTGCTTTGTATAGTAATCCATCTTCCACCAACAGCCAGCGAAGAAATGACGTCATGTTTGTGAGGTCTTACATGAAGATCATCATCAAAATTAATCAAATCATCATTGGAATCCTCTACACTGTGTGTGTATAACTCAACTATAGAAAGAAAATACATCTCAAGTAGGGAAGAATCGGATATTCTCTTACACTGAGGGACATGTAAATGTCCCGTGCCTGCACAGCTAAATTTTGAAAAAACAGGATTTTTCAATGCGTTCTTCAACGTTTAGAAGCTCTGATCAACTGTGGAACAAAAAGCCCTACCATGAAATGAAGTGAATTGTTTTTCTTAAAGGGGCAGGGTAATGTAATGTAAACAAACTTCTTTCGAAATGACGATTTTGCAGTACTTTTGATAGGCCATATCACAGAGATTTTCTACTGTTTTTCTCAAAATGACGGTGTTATTTTGAAGATGGACTCTTGAGCTTCGAAGAGAAACAAATGAAACACTCATATGTTGTACGATTGCAGAGATATTGGTGGATTTTTGGAAGTAACTTTCTTGTGGATGCACCCCATCCACCAAAATCTGTGCAACACAATGACCAAGTGTGGACAACAATATAGTTCAGAGAGATAAGAGGGTTGTTTACGGTTAGGTGACCTTCCCTCTTTAATAAACAGATTCACAAAGAGGCCTAAGCAATAGTTGGCTGAAAGAGAATGCTCAGGGGAAGGTGGGTACAAAGCACAGTATTAAATGAAACAAGGGCAGATTTTGTAATACAATTAGCATCAGTCGCCTTGGTTCACACCTCAATTCAAAGCGATTAGCGAATGCAGACAAAAGAAATTCCCTCAAGCAGAAATTGAAAACAAATGAAGCCGCAAAGTTGCCCTGAAACCAGTACGGCAAACTCTTGTTTGGTGCGGGCGAAGGGAGGTTTTTAAGAGAAGGTATGTGCTTATAACGAAAGAAGATGGATAAATCTAAAGTTCTGTCTCGCGGATTTTGTTTATTTGATTCAGGAGCTGAGGAATGACTGCGTACGTCTGAGCAATAAATTGCAAAAATTGTAATGCCCTCTCCTCGGATTCTGATTCAAATAAACAAAATCTGCGAGACAGAACTTCAGATTTGCCCTTCTTCTTTTGATATAAGCACATAACTTCTCTTAAAAACCTCTCTTCGCCCACACCAAACTAGAGTTTGCCGTACTGGTTTCAGGGCAACTTTGCGGCTTCGTTTGTGTTCAATTTCTGCTTGAGAGAATTTCTTTTGTCTGCATTCGCTAATCGCTTTGAATTGAGGTGTGAACCAAAGCGACTGATGTTATTTGTATTACAAAATCTGCCCTTGTTATTAAATGATGCTCTATCTCACCTCCACTATCGATGACACAGTCAACACCAAGACCGCCGGTTTCTTCAATACAAGTATTTACCAATGAACGTTTCTTTGACCTCATATCGATAATTTGTGCTGTTGAATCAAATATAATATTACTACTTTTCTATAACTGAACAGAGTAAATAAGAATGACAATAAATACATTGAAAAAATCGTGCCTGAACTTGGCGTTATGAGTGATAGCATCGAAATATAGTTTACCTAATGGTGGTTGTTGATCTCTTAAAAATAAAAGTTCTTCTTCACTGCTCACAGTTGCAAGTACCTTGACAAAAAAAACAGCAAAATGGTTACGATTTGATAAAAGAATATCATCATTGCAAATTCATTAAATCAAGGATATTTTTCACAAGGTTTATTGAGAAACACGACGCATGAGTTTCTCAAGAATTCTTTGAATCTTGAAGTGACAAATCTAGAAGTGCGTTTACCACAAGGAGCAAGGATGAATTTTGCAAACAAAGGATTCAGGTTTCGAAGAAGACAAAGCGATTTGCCTTTATGAAGAATAGATTTCACACTTCTAAGTGCACTCAATCAAATCAAAATAAAAAGAGAAGGAAAAGCATTATGCTGGCTGCACAGAAGAAGTCGTAAAATCTATTCATGAGGCTACAAAATCTCTTTGTCTTTAAGACTTTAATACTTTGTTTCACAAATTTGCCCTAGCTTCACAGAGGATAATCAAAGGACCCTTGGGGGGACTCAAAGAGCCTTAGCAAAACCTTTCTGTCTTTGCAAGATAAATGGTGCTGTTACTTTATGAACGACAAATCATAGACATGTCGACTGTTCAGACAAAGACTGGGCTTGTACCACCAGTTTGAAATAAACTGTGAAATCTTTTGAAAATATACCATTACCCTTGATCATGTTGGAAGTTGTTTTGTTAACAACATTAAAGTATTTTCATATTTGCCGATAGTATTGTCCTACATACAATAGAAATATGCATAAATGCCTGCTGTTTATAGGTCTACATCTACATTCTAAAATAATGCCTATCGACGGAGGTTATATACCATCGGTTGAGTAAAATTCTTAGAACAATCCGTGTTTGAAAGGTCATTGCTTGATATATTGGCAAATATATCATTTAATGATGGACATGCTCAAATCCATGCTTTACCTGACTGAAATCTGCCATTCTCTTCTGAAGTCTGATGGGTTTTCTCAAGAAAGTTCCACAAAGAAACCTTCAAATCATGGTTAAAGTCATGAAGACATTTTTAAAGCAGTTCTGCCTTACAGGAATGACTTCAGCACAGGGCGCATATCAGCGCAGGGCTCTTGGTCACTGGGCAGCCACATTAGTCCTAGTCTAAGCGGGCAGAAGTCTTTTGCTGTAATGATTAAAGACAAACAAAGGAGATATAAGGCAACTTAATTCAGGGGCCTGGGCAATCTAAATATGGTCTAATATTTTATTCAATTGTACTTGATGATCAAGAGAGATTATCAAAACAATTGGACAAATCATGGCAGGCGTCCATCTTTTGTTCTGTTTTTAAACTTGCTATATATCCGTCATTTGTCTTCAAGATTGATTGCGACTTTAGACCTACTTGGAAGATTTATAAAAAAGTCCTGTTTTGAGAAATCCCTTCAAACTTCAAGCCAATTTCAGTCAGGTAAATTCCAAAATCTATTTGAACATCTCACCATTGAATGAAAAAGTGCAAATGTTATTGCATCAATATCCAAGGAGTGTTGACCTATCCAACAAGGCTGTTTTGCTAGTAACCCACTGTCATATTTTCAAATTTTGCAAAATGTTATCAGCAATCTTTTGTTAGGATTTTCAGCATCAGAAACCAAAGAAATTGTTCATCAGTACTGTTTCAACAATATTCATCTTTATAAAATAGGATGCACATCAACTATCCATACAATGATTGAAAATAACCCCTTGTTCTATAGAGAATCTTCAGCTTGTTTCTCTTTCATTTCTGTGACATCTTCTTGACTTTGGTAACTTTAAGCATTCTTTAATGTAGCATGCTGTCCACTTTGTATCAAATACAATTTCCAAGTTGCTTTACAAAATTAAATGTTTGATCACTTGTCAAATAGGCATTGTTAAGGAATCACTAGTGTGCTATCATGGAGCTGAGTTGCTTGGTCCATGAAATTCTTTCAGAAAGGTTAACAGAACTTGGTACTCCAGTGTTCCTTTAATTTTCACACTTTCTGTATGCCTCTTTATATTTGTTAGTACTTTGTAACAAATATCTGCAACATAGCAGGTCAAATTTTACAGAACTTGATCTGCATGTTGTAGTATGCCATTCTTTTCAAATGAAAATCAGTCTAATTGTACTCTCGAATGTACATTCCATGATTTCTTGGTATTTATTAGCATTGCAAAAATCATTTATGATAGGTAAATGTATCAAGGTTCAATTTTCCATTAGATTTGCTTGTGGTGTAGAATCTTTGAAATAGTTAAACAAAACTGGTACCACTTGCATCCACTTGTATATAAGTAATCTCTTCACATCATCATATCTGCAAGTAAAACTGTAAATTGCAAATGTGTTAACAACTTTTCACAGCACATATTGATACTCAACCAACCACTGCAATATCATTATGACACTCAAAATCATCTTCAGTTGTACACTCTGCATGCATGACACCTGGAAAATATGAACACTAGAGTTAGTCACATAAATAACTAAATTTAAAATGCAGTTTGGTCTGTAAATTCAGTTATAAATGTTTGGTCAAATGTCAAACTAAAATTTTTAAAGTCACATACAACTTGTTCAAGTCAACTTTAATTGTTCAACTTTTCAAGTTCAATTGGTATGTTCAGTTTGTCTATAACAGGTAAACCTCAGTAAAGTCAGTGTGCATTCAATATATCAATTTGCTTTCAATTGCTCAGAATTTGCTTTCAATTGCTCAGAATGTTAAGATTATTTCAAATTGCTTTCTTCAATAACTTCGAGTTCAGACTACTGTCTGGGTAGTCCGAACAAAACATTTGAGTTCAGACCAGTCTGTGGTCTGAACAATAAATTAAAAAACAAAGAAATAAAACCAAAACTTATGCAAACACCATAAAAAGGAAACAGAAGACGAAAAGCTTCTTAGGCAACAAAGCAAAAATAGATTGGACTGGATGCTGCTTGTCCTGCGTGTTAGGGCTAGGCCCGCCCTTCCTGGCAAGGCCAGAAAACCTGGCTATGAATTAAACAAAAAAGCACCTCAATGCAAAAAAACCGTAAGAACTAATGGAAAAGTTACCAGGCTATGTTTTAAACGAAAAATAAATGATGATAGGCAGTTGCAAATCAATGAAATATTAAAATCTTTCGATATCAACGACAACATACATACAGTACCTTTCTGCTTGCGATCACTTTCTGTCTTCATTTGCGTACACGCCCGAATAAGCTACAGGCTACTGCCACTGAATATTTGATCTGGGCAGGCCCGAAGTAGCTGCTACCAATGATGTGATTGGTTATTATTCCAAGAATTCCAAGAATGTGCACGCCGCACGACACACAGGAAAAGTCCCAACGTAGACTCTTTGAGTCAAAAAGGGCATTCCCATAGAGGATCAACGTGTTGACATCGGCCCTTTCGATTCATTCATTTGAGATGTGATGTGCAATGTTAGAAATGTTGGTTTTAGAACAGATATTTGGGATAAATTAAAAATAATGAAGACATGAAACTCTTGACCAGCCCTTGACAACTATTAACTGATAACAAAGAATTATCTTCGTTTTTCAATTAAAGAGTGTACAGAAGTTCTTTCGATTCGATCATCATTTTAAAGGCGCAGGGTCACGTAACCGTAAACAAACCTGTTATCTCTATGATCTATATTATTGCCCTCACGTGGCCATTGTGTTCCGCTCAGATTTTGATGGATGGGGTGAATCCACAATAAAGTTACTTCCAAAAATCCATCCATATCTTTGCAATCCTACAACGCATGAGTGTTTGGTTTATTTCTCAAGAAAATTCAAGAGTCCATCTTCAAAATAACACCTATATTTTGAGAAAAGTAGTGGAAAATCTCTGTGATATGGACTATCAAAAATCCTGAAAAATCATCGTTTCGAAAGAAGTTTGTTTACATTACGTGACGCTGCCCCTTTAAGATTCCAACGTCATTCTGATTCTATTTTGACGTAAACATATTGCATCCTTTAACTGTTTCCGTTGAGCTGTAATTTTCCGCTCAATTGAATTCATTTTCTGGAGTCAGAAAATTGATCCGATTCAAGGAGACTTTAAACTCAACGGAAACAGTCGATAATCAATGCACGCTATTTAATTAGCAGATGGTTATCCTATCATTATCAATAAGAAGCCAAGAAGACTGACATGTTGGAAATATGAAACGTCTACCGCAAACCATTATCAACTACTTTATCAACGTTCAGGTTAAAGGGAATCGACATAGTTAAAAGCTGGCCCGGGCCAGGTCAAAAATAAAATCTTTTGTACTCGACAACTTAGACGCATCCGGTTTGATTGTGTAGCTAAAGAAACAAAGGATTTGTGGGCGTTTCTCTGGCCTATTTATAGCGGCTACGAGATATAGCTGTGTCTGTTCCCTTTAATATTCTAAAATGTTGGCAAAGGGAGAAACCGAAAACTAAAACTATTACTGAAAAAATTCAAAATACAAGATTTTTATCAAACTTATGTGACACTAAGTACGACGTCAACTACATGAATGGAATTGAGATTTTGAAAAGAGATGGCTGCAAAACCATTATGAAAACTACTAATAAGCAATAATAACCTACCACCCAATTTCTGGATTCATTGAATAATTCTTGTGTAAATAACGGTTTTCTTCACGATAATAGAGAACTGAGCGTAATTCTTAGTAGGATGACATAATATACAGAAGTCTGTAACACAATATCATGGCAAAAATGGAAACTCTCGTAATTTTGATATTACTGATTAGTATTTGTCAACGCCTCGCATTCTTGAGAAGTAACTTGCAATGTTATGATTGTTTTCATAAAAACGATCCGAAAAGAGTGTAAAAAATGCAATGAAAGATTGAAGAGAGAAACTTTCTCGTTTCAGACACTTTCTTTGGTCAAGTTCTGCTTTTTGGTGATTAGTGACTTTGCTACAATGGTTTTCACCATTAGTTTTTTAAAATTTCATTTCTCTGTACTTATCAGATAATAAACTGATTTCATTTTTGGTAGCTACATTTTTTGTTACAGATCTCCAGCTGTAATAGTGCCATATACAACTTCATCAAAACCTTGAGTTCAGAAAATTGTTCAGGAATCATTCTACGTTGTGGAATATATTTGGTTCATCCTGTTATCTTTATCATTTCAGAAAATCTTTATCATTTCAGAAAAACGCAATTCAAAAAGACATATGACGTCTTACTTTTCATTTAAGGAAATAATCTTGCAGTAATTCTGGATGTCCCAGACGTATCTTTTCACATGGAAATACGATGAAATATGCCACTTGTACGTAAGGAAGCCTATGACACGTTAAGAAATAAGTTTATTTATGTCTTAAGTTTTGGCACTACACAAGACAGCCAAAAGATAAATGTTATGTGTCGGTTAATTCATTGAATGATGATGAATTTCCAGCACATGTTCTAGATCTTGAAAAGGTTCGCGTAAAATGCCCTATTTCATTGAACTGAACAATTTAAAAGAAAATTGAACTACTTTCCTGTAATGCTATCATTTGACTTTTCCGAAATCTTCGATAATTATAGAATTATAGTCTTTTTCTTCTTTTTCGAGAATTCAAGAGAAATTTTCAAAAAAGTTTAAAATATCGCATTTTCGAAACTATTTGACGCAACATGAAATGATTTCCAAGAAAAACATAGTTTGTGGAAGTCCACGATATATGGTACCAAGCACAAATCTGTCACTGTTCTGGTTTACGATCTACAGATTTGATGAAATCACATCGTCTAATGAGTTGAAATATAGAATATGCTATGATTTCGAAAAATATTCAAGATTTCTGACAATGCCAACAGTGACATTATAGAAACGTAGCTAATGTTTTTCAAAACATTTCCATTCCCTGCGCTCCGTTAAGATAATTTCCTACTCAGACTGATTTCTACTCAGATAATTTTCTATTTTTATGATAAAATAGCTAAGTTTGCGACGAATTCAAACCTTCAGTCAACGGAGAAAAAGAAAGCAAAATATAACATTAGAAACTGAAGTTCATAAAAAATATGTTCACCTTCGCACCAATACTTTGGGCCAACTGAATAATAGCCAGGCCAAATCCCTAAAATAATGTAAAAGAATGAAGATGAAGACAAATTTACAAAAACTTAAGTTGAATTGTGAAACGAGAAATTGAAAGAACGTGCTAGCAAGCTGCCAGAAAAATTTCAGCGTACATAGAAAATTAGCAACTCTGACAATTCTAACGATGAAGAATAAATGCATTCAACAATTGATGATGGTAAAAAGTCTTTGTGTTATGCACGATTTTAAAATTGATGAACTTGAAAATCTGAGCTTTCGCTAATTTACCCACTCCCTATGACATATAGAATTGCCTTTATTCTTTGTATCTTTTCACTCGAGCTTTTTACGCATAATTAAGTGAGCGCTCTGATTGGTCAAATTCAAGTATTGTATGTGAATCCTCATTTTCTTTCGAATCTTATCTTGGGATTGCCGTAACAAGTGTGACATGAAAGATGGTAATGTACATGGTTCTCTTACTCAACGCGATCTGAAAGGTAACTATACTACCGGGTGAGCCAGAAAAAAGTTCCCACTTTTGAAAATTCATAACACCAAGGCTACTCCATGGATTTGAATCATTCAAATTCTAGTTAGAAGCCGAAAGATCAAAGTATTTTTGTGATTTTTCTCGCTGTCCTACCAGCACTACAAATATAGGTAAATTCAACTTTACAAAAATTTCATGGTTGATTGATTACTGAAAAATGGCCCAAAATATCGATCAATTCATAAATGACCTCTCGCAGAGAATAATGAAGGAAATGCAACTTCTCATGGGTGAGAGATATCCTCTAGGCATTAATTTCCTTGGCATTGAAAATCTTTCATATTTGTTTGAAAATCGATGTCTTATAACTCTTGAAGGAGGTGAAACGCCCATGGCCTATTGTTCGATTTGAATAGAATCCTTACGATTTGATCAATGTTTTAGGCCCTTTTTCCGTGATTTTGCAACCACGAAATTTTTATAAAGTTGAATTTACCAATATTTGTAGTGCTGGTAGGACAGCGAAAAAAATCACAAAAATACTTTGATCTTTCGACTTTTAATTGCAATATGATTCAAATCCGTGTAGTAGTCTCGGTGTTATGAATTTTCAGAAGTGGGAACTTTTTTCTGGCTCACCCGGTAGGTTATGACTTAAAACCAGTATAAACATAATATTATAAAGAAGCTGTAAAATCCATAAACAAAAGTTCCAAAATGAAGATATTGGCGTGAAGAATCAAACAGAACTTTCCTGCATGCAATGAAATTTTCAATGGTAGATTTCCAAAATAAAACAAATAATTTATGAACATACTGAAGCTCCATCAAAAACTAATATTGTATCCCCACTGGAAACTTTGGCAAGATAATACAACGCTGTGTATGCTCTAACGGCATCTTTGAGTATTGCAGCGGCATCAACATGCTTTACATTGCTAGGTTTTGACACTAAAACCAAAGAAAGATACAAAACAAGAATATATACCCAAATGAACGAAAAAGAATGTCTGTCCCCATTGGGAAAGGCCACTAAAATTAAATGGTGGACAAGTTCAAATCAATTTAGAATTTAGCTGACAAGCATCAGCCACTCCATTCTGAAACTAGATAATAGGATAAAGTGGCAATATGATGAACTATATGACAAAATAGCAACACAACCTACCAATATCATGTTGTGGAATAACGCAAAATTGAGCACACCCTGCTGACCTTACATCAAGTGGAATGATTCCTGTTGGAAAAAAGTGTTGCAGCAAATATCAAAACATCAAATGAAAATTTTGAATTATTTGTCAAAGTAAAGTTACTCAAAGTAGTACTTATCTCAAAGTAAAGTGTTGTAAGACTATTGTCTGATTTGGGTGTAACAAAATTAAAAGGTCCTATAAGATGACTTGACTGTAAATTAAGGCAAAAAGAAATGCAATGTCACTTACCAGTAACATCATCACCGTGTTTGAATTTGGTAACAGATTTACCAACTGCAGAAAACAAGCAAAGAAATTTCCTTTATCGATGGCAACAAGACATGGAATCCTCATGATTTATGTCAAACTTAAATAGAACTACAGTATGGAATCTCATTTATCAAAAGCTATCCTTTCAGTTCATGCTTTGCACACATTTGCCTGACACCAATTCTTTAAATCATGATCAGAATTCTTGAACCATATAAAAAACTAAATATTTCTGACTTCTTAGGCAGGAAAAAGCTTGTTGATGCGTCCAAGACCCAATGTTTATGAATCAATTATGAATACATCAATAAAGAGATGTTAAGATCATTGAATATTTTACTTCACCTTGTGTGACAGTTCCAGAAATTTCTCTTCCAATTGGTAACTGACCATCAATGGAAAGCTTTAAACCATCAAGAATCTAGAAAAACAAAGTGTTAAATCATGAAGATACCATTAATCAGATTGTATTCCATGAAGCAAGCTCCATTTTAGTGCTCAGTTTAGTTGTTTACTTGTATTATAAAAAAAACTAAGTACAAATAGAGAAATTTTCGAAATTAACATTGCAAGGAAAATGAAGATCAGATATCATACCTTAATATTTGCATCACTCACTGCACAAGCTGCTACTTTCATAACAACATCATCTTCTCCAATTACAGGACATTCAAACTTGAAATGGGTAAAATAAAAGCAAGTTTATAACTCTTCCTCTATTCATGTTAAATAGTTAAAGACCAATAAAAATTCTGGAAGTATGTTTAATACAACTAAGAGAACTGACATCATCCATGAATCATCCAATTACTTTTTCATAATTTACAGTATGCTCACAGTAAAAATTGATCATAGTTTAAAACTGTAAAATGAATATATACCTGGTGAGCCAGAAAAAGTTCCCACCTTTGAGGATTCACACAGTAACATCAAGAGTATCTTTCTCAAATAAGGGTCGATCTCAGTAAACTAAATTTCCACAAATTCAACCACAATTTCAGGGACACCGTAAATCCAATGTGCCCAACGAATGACGGTATTGAGGACACGGAGAACTTCTTGTTGCTTTGCCCTTCCTTTGATATCCAACGACGAGATCTTCTCGCTGGAGTTTCGGTTGCATTACGACCATTTGTTGAAATCGACAGCCTTTCAAACAACGTTCTTGTACAACTTTTGCTATATGGTGATAAAAACCTTTCAAATGACGTTAATAGAAGTATACTCGAACTGACCTTAGATTTTATCCATAAAACGGGTCGATTTGTTTAAGTTAGATAAACCTTCGTTTCACGCCACACAGCCACAGAATACTTTCCTCTCTAAGTCCTTTCATTTTGTTTCCATTCTCATCTGTTTGTTTGTTTTTGTCAGTAAACATCGTCAATATGTAGCTCTTTGTATTGTATATTTAGATGTAATTTTAGTTCCATGTTCTATGTCAAGGTAGAATCCCTATGACTTTTCCAAATCCAACATATCCAACATCAACAAATATCCAACTATCCAGAACAGTTGGAATTTGATCGAAAGTTATAGGGTTTCTACCTAAATGACCTTTGGGATAGTCATGGTTTCTTGCTTCCCGGGTTATCGTTCTTGTTATGTAGTTTAGTAGTTTGTAGTCCAATAGTCTTAAGTACCTCGTTTTGTAAATTTTTATATTGAATGAAAAAAAAAGAGTACTGTACAGATTTTAATGATCCAATGTCTAGCTAAAAAACCAGAAGATCAGGTATTTTGTGACTTTTCTAGCTGTCATACAGTTACTAGAAGTATACATAAATTCAATTTATGAAAATTTCATTGTTGCAAAATGACTGGAAAAGAACTTAAAAAATTGATCAAATTGTATGGACTCTCCCCATACAAAACAACATGCAATGGACCCTTCACCTCTCTCAAGAGCCATAAGACATCAATTTTCAAATAAAAACTAAAGATTTTCAATCCCATGCCAATAAATGTGTAGTTCACCCCATGAAGAAATGTGTTTTCTTCATTGCTCTGTGTGAGGAGTCCTTTATGATCTGATCTATGTTTTAGGCCATTTTCCAGTCATTTTGCAACCATCAAATTTTTGTGAAGTTGAATTTACCTATACTCCTATTGCTCTTAAGGCAGCGAGAAAAATCACAAAAATACCTTGATCTTTTGGCTTTTAATTTTCAACAGTGGGAGCTTTTTTCTGGCTCACCACTAAGTATCTGAATACTATGATCAAGAAAATAGTTGAACATAGTTGTAGCAAATTCTCACATTGTGAATGACTTCATATTTTCTTGATGTCCCACTCAAATCTCCAGATAGTTTTGAGACAATTGCAGTTGTGACCACTGATGTCATCTTCTTTGCAGAAATATTTAGATGAAGATGAAGCTAGATTCTAACTAAATAAATGGCAAAATATTAAAAGCATGACGTCTATCAGCAAACAAAAGAAAAGTTTGAATCTCCTTAAAACAAACTGGTGATGTGTATGATGGACAAAAATTCTAAAAAATTTCTGTCTATTTTGAGGCACATCGATTTTGTTAATGCGATGGATGTACCTTATACCTTTAAAAAGTACATAATCTTGCGCATGGAAGGATTGGATAACATAATAGGCCTGGCGCCTGGTGGGGGCCTTTCAAAAAATTTATGATAATAACATCATTTTAGGCCTCTTCCCCCTCTGATCTAATCATTTTGCTTCTTATTTTGTGCGTGCAGGCAGATGTAGTAAAAACGACTTTAATTTCCCCAGAGCAAGATTCACATTCAGATTCAGAACAAGATTCAGATTCACAAAAATCTCAAAATATATTAACAATAACGCAAAACATTAGTATCTTACACGAACAAAAACTAATTTACTGATTAGAACACTCTATCGGCTCCCTTTTGAGGGGTCATTCAATTTCATACATCTGGGGGGCTTTCCAGGAAAAGGAGGAATATGTCCTGATGTCTCCAAACTCTAAGAACGTCTTGGCAAAATTACCCCCATCTGCCGTCCAAAAACTGTAAAATTTCTTGATCAAAACTAATTTACTGATTAGAACACTCTATCGGCTCCATTTTGAGGGGTCATTCAATTTCATACATCAGGGGGGCTTTCCAGGAAAACGGGGAATATGTCCTGATGTCTCCAAAATCTAAGAACATCTTGGCAAAATTATCCCCATTTGCCGTCCAAAAACTGTAAAATTTCTTGATCAAAACTAATTTACTGATTAGAACACTCTATCGGCTCCATTTTTAGGGGTCATTCAATTTCATACATCTGGGAGGCTTTCCAGGAAAACAGGGAATATGTCCTGATATCTCCAAAATCTAAAAACGTCCTTGCAAAATTATCCCCATCTGCTGTCCAAAATCTGAAAAATTTCTTGATCAAAACTAATTTACTGATTAGAACATTCTATAGGCTCCATTTTCAGGGGTCACTCAATTTCATACATCTGGGGGGCTTTCCAGGAAAAACAGGGAATATGTCCTGATATCTCCAAAATCTAAGCACGTCTTAGCAAAATTACCCCAATCTGCCATCCAAAAACTGAAAAATTCCTTGATCAAAACTAATTTACTGATTAGAACATTCTATAGGCTCCATTTTGAGGGGTCATTCAACTTCATACATCTGGGGGGCTTTCCAGGAAAACGGGGAATATGTCCTGATGTCTCCAAAATCTAAGAACGTCTTGGCAAAATTACCCCCATCTGCCGTCCAAAAACTGTAAAATTTCTTGATCAAAGCTAATTTACTGATTAGAACACTCTATCGGCTCCATTTTTAGGGGTCATTCAATTTCATACATCTGGGGGGGCCTTCCAAGAAAATGGGGAATAGGTACCAAAGTGTTCGAAATCAAGCACGTCCATGTAACTTTACCCCCGTCTGTCATCTCAAAACAGTAAAATGTTTTTCAATCAAAACCAATTTACTGATTAGCGCTGTCCATTAGCTTTATTCCAAGGGGTCATACAATTTCATACCTCTCGGCGGCTTTTCAAGAAAACGGGGAATACGTTGCAAAGTATGTACACTGTATCTTCGTCCATCATTCCATCATGGTACAAAAACAATCAAAGAGTTCTATTCTGCTGGCAGGACAGGGCTACAACGATTTGAAATTGAAAGGCTGGTCTGCACACACGTTGCTGGCAACATATGCAAACAGGCCCGTCGGAACGAAATTGATATTGGGGGGGCTTAAACGAGGTGCGAGCGAAGCGAGCCAAAATGGGGGTCTGGGGGCTTGCCCCCGGGAAAATTTTTCATGACCACGCCCTTTAGATCGTTGGAAAACGCCCCATTTTTGGAAAATGTGCCATTGACGGAGGCAAAGGATCACGACTAATGAGGGTCTTTCCATGAAAGTTTTGAAATTTTTGACTTGTATGATATCAAAAGATATTGCATTTTGGATAGATTCTGGGAGCTTCCTCGAATATATACGAGTTTGAATCTTCATTCTTAGGACCTTGGCTTTTACAGCCTTTTTCACTTACAAAATTATCAAACTTCTGCAAATTATTGGGGGGGCTGAAGCCCCCCAGCCCCCCCGCTTCCGACGGGCCTGTGCAAAGCGGAAGTCCAAGATTCCTTTCCATTGTTGATAGAAATCCAGACTGAGCTGAAATTAGATTAAACCATCACTGACCATCCTTCTTTCATACCATGTAATTAGTTTTGATTGGAAAAAAATTTACTGTTTCAGGTAATAGACAGGGGTAAATATACAGAGAAGTACTTGCAGTTTGTATACTTTAGAGAATACTTTCCCTTTCCCTGCCAAGACGTCCCCACAGGATGAAATCATATGATCCCTGAAAAGGAGGCTAATAGACTGCTATACTCAGTGAATTAGTTTTGATAAAGAAACTTTCCCGTTTTCTGATGTCAGATGCGGGTCATTTTGCCAGGAGGAAGCTGCAGTTTGCATACTTAAAGAAATATTCCCTGTTTTCCTGGGAGGCCCCCCAGAGGTATTAAGTTCTATGACCCCTAAAAGGGAAGTTAATAGACTGATCTAATCAGTAAATTAGTTTGGATAAAGCCCAGGGGAGGGACTTCTATTGGTATGTGAAGGGGAGGGGGGGTCAGACACAGTATGTTTTTGAAAAACCCAAAAATATATTAAATTCAGGAAATCTTAGACCCCAAAAATATACTCAGCCCAAAAATATACAAAAATTGGGACATTTGTAGACCCCAAAAATATACTCACAGCTTCATGGTACATGAAAATTAAAGGTTTTATAGCATTTTTGGCAACTGCTCTGCGATATTTTGGTGAAAAACTCAGCCTAGCACTCACCTTCTCCAATTTTCTCATCAGCAACCCCAAAAACATACCGATTATGCTCCAAAGCGCTTACCCAAAGGTATACTAGACAACGTTTTACAAACCCAAAGAATGTCTGACCCCCCCCCCGTGACTTACTAATAGGGAGTCCCCCCCTGGGGGATAAAGGAATTTTACAAATTCCGAAGGCTGATGCGAGTGATTTTAATAGGATGTGGTTAGATTTTGTACAATTAAGGAGATATTCCCCATTTTGCTGGAAAGCACCCTAAAGGTATGAAATTGTACAAACCACTAGAATGAAGCTAATGAACAGTTCTAATCAGTAAATTAGTTTTGATAACGAAATTTTACAGTTTTGAATGGCAGGTGGGAGCAATTTTACCAGAACATAGTTTGATTTTGTACATTTAAGGACATATTCCCCGTTTTCCTGGAAAGCCCCCTAAACGTATGACATTGTACTGTATAAATCCTTAGATTGAAGCTAATGGACAGCTCTAATCAGTAAATTGGTTTTGATTGAAACATTTTACTGTTTTGAGATGACAGACAGGGGTAAAGTTATGTAAACGTGCTTGATGTTCGGACACTTTGGTACCTATTGCCCGTTTTCCTGGAAAGCCCCCCAGATGTATGAAATTGAATGACCCCTCAAAATGGAGCCGATAGAGTGTTCTAATCAGTAAATTAGTATTGATCAAGAAATTTTACAGTTTTTGGACAGCAGATGGGGGTAATTTTGCCAGGACATTCTTAGATTTTAGAGACATCAGGACATATTCCCTGTTTTCCTGGAAAGCCCCCCAGATGTATGAAATTGAATGACCCCTCAAAATGGAGCCGATAGAGTGTTCTAATCAGTAAATTAGTTTTGATCAAGAAATTTTACAGTTTTTGGACGGCAGATGGGGGTAATTTTGCCAAGACGTTCTTGGAGTTTGGAGACATCAGGACATACCGTAAAAGCTCTATTAAGCCCCCGGGGGGCTTGTTTAATTTTGGACCTTCCAGAGGGGGGGCTTAATAGAGAGGGGGCTTATTAGAGAGGGGGGGCTTATTCACAAAATCAAGTGAAAAGGATATATTTGGTTGCTTTTCAGTTCCTTTATTCCATATTTTGCGGATTCAGCACACAATTTTCCGGCTCAAATACACAAATTTGACTCAGTTTAAATCCCAAATCATACTAAAATTAACATGTAAGGTTGTATAGCTAAATAAACGGAAAATGTTTTGTAAATTCTAGAATTTTGTATAAGTGGGGGGGGGGCTTAATAGAGAGGGGGGCTTATTTCAAATTTTGACTCAGAGGGGAGGGGCTTATTAGAGAGGGGGGCTTAATAGAGAGGGGGGCTTAATAGAGCTTTTACGGTATTCCCCGTTTTCCTGGAAAGCCCCCCTGATGTATGAAATTGAATGACCCCTCAAAATGGAGCCGATAGAGTGTTCTAATCAGTAAATTAGTTTTTGTTCGTGTAAGACTAGATACTAATGATACTAAGATACTAATGTTTTGCGTTATGGTTAATATGTTTTGAGATTTTTGTGAATCTGAATCTTGTTCTGAATCTGAATGTGAATCTTGTTCTGGGGAAATTAAAGCGCAAAAACGAGGCAGGCATTTATTCTTTATACACCCCCGGCTAACTGCCTCGGTATATTCTACCCCGGTGATTTCCCCGGTGAAAAAATTCAAGCTAAATCAGTCCCCGGACAAGCTGTGAATCTCCCCGGTTTAAAATGCCTCAAAAGTGAAACCCCGGCTTCAAATTGACAAAACCCGGAGAGGAGGGTGCCTGCGCCCCGGCCATTGGCCGGGGCTGGCCGGGGCCGGCCGGGACTGTCAAAATAAATGGAAAAGTTCTGATGGCTGGGGCCCAATTGTAGATGGCCGGGGCTGGCCGGGGATGGCAAAATAAGCGGAAAAGTTCTGGAAATGCCCCGGCCAGTAGCCCCGGCCACTGGCCGGGGTGCGGGCACCTCCTTTTTCTTGTTTGGTAGATTTTCCTACTTTGATCACACTGGGAGGGAGCAGTTGATCCAAATCCCTTATTCTTTCTGCCTTAAAGAATACGTAAGCTTTTTACCTCTCAGAGATATGCTGAATTAAGCAACTGTTGCAAATTAGATCATAAATACACTAGAAGATGGCCGGGGCTGGCCGGGGTCGGCAAAATAAATGGAAAAGTTCTGGAAATGCCCCGGCCAGTAGCCCCGGCCTGCCCCGGCCATGCCCCGGCCACTGGCCGGGGCGCGGGCACCCTCCTACCCGGAGAGAAATTCATGAAGACAGTTCCAATAATCATGCTGTCCTCGGTACATAAATGGAGCTCCCCGGTGAAATTTTGATCAAATTTTTCGACCACAAACACCCCGGTGATCATCTGACCTCTCGCCGGGGCACTTAGACGGGGGTGTCTTTCCAAAACAGATATTCAGTTCAGTTATCATTTTAAATATAGATATGAAGTCCTTTCTTTGACAACCACTTAGCTCTCCAATCAAAAATAAAATGTCCTACAGTACTCAAACAGCATGCTCATAACTTACCCATTGATTTTCTCTCTAAATTAAATTTACTTCCTCACGCCTCACGGCGGCCATTTTGTTTCTCACTGTTGGAAACCTCGTTCCAAGTCTGACCTCACAAGCAACCTCGATTTCAAACTCTCTTCTTCCCTTCCAATTTCCAGATTCCAAAAGGAACGAAAGAGATTTTGCCGCAGCAGTTTGGATTCAAACTTAATTTTATTAAAGGAAACGAAGTAGACTGAGAAAGACAAACGATGGATCGAATAAAGAAGACGTTAGGGGTTCAGCAAGACACAGAAGAACAGAGTATAGTTGCAGAGGTATGCACTGATTTACAAAACGAAGAGATTAGAATTAGAAGAAAAAGGCGGGACTTGACCTAGGGTACCTTTTAGGCCCCTTTATTTTGGAAGGTCACCCAGTTAGACAATAAATATCGGACCAAGTCATGTGACATTTAGACAGTATTTACACGGGAAATGTTGCAACCGTCCCATATTGATAGAACTGATTGAAACTGCTTGGAAACTAATCCCAGTGTGTCGTCATTGTACACGTTTTTCTAATAAGAAAATGGTTAGCAAGATGGCCAAAATTTTAAGAATCTCTAATACTATGTCTGAGAAGTCCTAAGAAACTTTTATCAGTCAAAAGCATGGGTATTGTAGCAAATATATTGTTGAACCTTTATTCTTGATCAATATTAACCCGGACTGCAGAGTATGACAGTTTCCAACAAGATCTCGGGTGTGCAAGAGCAAAATATCGAGTGTGCAAGTGTGCAATTTCATGTAAGTGTGCACATAAAATTTTGAATTTGTATTTGTAAGAAATTCTAACAAAAAAGGTAATAATTGTTGCGAAAATTTACCAATTCAAAGGCCTTTCCGTCCCGTATTCCGGCAGAAAACTGTTTAGGGCCTAAAATTTGATTGCACACTGAACCAAACGGGCATTCGCAGACTTATTATAATGATTCCCAGATCTCAATTATCCAAAGAAGACTGCTTACGGTGACAGATACAACAACTGTAGTAAGTCTACAAATTCATCAGAAATCACAAACTTTCGGTCATTTCTTTTGAAGTTCTTCATTCACCATTCAGTCGTCACTGTGGCAAAATAAAAGCTTAAAAAAATAGAGCCACACCCAAATTCTATTGTGCCGCGCCCTTTCTTGGGTGTGCAATGAAGTTTCAGGAAAAAAATCTTGGGTGTGCACTTGCCATACTCTGCAGTCTGGATATTAACTAACCATTTGTGTTTTCAACATAACAGAACACTGTTCATTCCAAAATGATGTTTTAAATGTCAAGAAACATATCTGCTTCCCAGACTGCAGAGTATGGCAAGTGCACACCCGAGATTTTTTTCCTGAAATATCACTGCACACCTGAGAAAGGGCGTGGCACATTAGAATTTGGGTATGGCTCTATTGTTTGAAGCTTTTATTTTGCCACGGTGACGACTGGATGAAGAACTTCCGACGAAATGACCAAAAGTTTGGAATTTCTGATGAATTTGTAGACTTACTACAGTTGTTGTATCTGTCACCGTAAGCAGTCTTGTTTTGATAATTGAGATCTGGGGATCATTGTAATAAGTCTATGAATGCCCGTTGTGCTGTGTGCAATCAAATTTTAGGCCCAAACTGTTTCTTCCAGAATACGGGACAGAAAATCCTTTGAATTGGTATATTTTCACAATAATTATTACCTTTTTTGTTAGAATTTCTTACAAATACAACTCCAAAATTTATGTACACACTTGAAGTGCACACTTAGATAAAACTGCACACTTGCACATTCAATATTTTGCCCTTGCACACCTGAGATCTCATTGGAAACTGCCATACTCTGCAGTCCGGTCTGCCTCAGTGTTAGGGACCACATTGATAATTCTGCATTCAAAGAATAAGAAATAGATTAAGAAACTTTAAGTACAAAAATGGGCAAAATTTCATGTAAATTTCAATTAAGAAACCTTTGGTACTTTGGCCTGATCCAAGTTTCTTCTTAAAAAATGTGATGTATCATATTTATGCAGGATCACTTCCAAAAGTTCCAAAAGGCTTTGGAACAAAGCCTTTGTTATATACTTGATGTAAATCATAAACATTTTTCAAAAGAGGGATGTCAGCAGCTGTTTTGTTTTTCAAGACAAAGATGGTAATATTTTTAATTCCATCATTTTAGACGTCTTTTGTTTGTGACTAAGAGTGACCTCATATGAGCAAATTCAAACCGGTCTGAAACTCATTTCAGTCTATGGTCAAAGCCCTTGGAGTGCTCACATGATGCAGGCCAGATGAAACTCAGGACAACCTGAAACTCATTTTGGTTTCTCAGATCAGTCTGAGTTGTCAGGTTGACCTGAAATTTTCATGTGAGTAGGAACATTTTTCATTTCAGGGCAGAATGACTTACAGTAATATCAAACAAGTGTTATTAGCATTCCTTGCGTTCCTTTGGCAATCAAAGCAATCAAGGTTTCATTCAGAGTCAGCCAGCTGGATCTAAATGTTATGAAGCAAGGCCAATATTTTCTACAAAAAAATCACCATTGTTTTGGTAGTCAAGGGTACACATGCGTTGTTTTATGTTCTCAAACCAATTTGAAAAGTTCATGTGAGGGAGAGGCAACTTGGCAGACATAGCCAAATTTTAAACTGACCTGAGATTCTCATGTGAGGGTAGTCTTAAGTGCTTGGTCAGAGAATAGCAGTGACATTTCCTAGCTTTCTCATTTGGAACAGTTCTACCTGTTTACACCAGACCTTTTTTCGCGAATGGTTCCAACAGGATCAGCTTTGTAAGTGGACCCATTTGGATAGGGTTGGCTAGCAGCAGTACCATTTGGAATGGTTTGGAATGCAAGGCCTTTAGAACTGTACCTTACCAATTGGGGTATGGTTCCAAAGAGAACCGATCCCGTGTAAATGCTGCCCTAGGGTATAGATTGGAGGAGGTGATGCTGGAGGTAACTGAGCTTTTAGGCTGCCAAAATGATCAAGTTTACTCCCAGTAGACGGAAAGTTTGAGAGAAGCATTGCTACTTGGCATTTTGCAATGGTTTCTTTCTTTGATTCCAGCCAGGAAACATTCACCTGAGATTTCCAAATAAAAATCAAGACTGGACACTCCACACTTCATCATTTTAAAAATAAAGTCACAAGTGATGGGGAAAATAATCTGTTTGAAACCTGGTTGATGAAGATTTGTTATGGACAGATATATCATTTAGACCCTGCCTGTTATTCTCCCTTTTTATGAGCAATGCAGTTGGGGAAATCACATTGACCTAAAACATTTTTCTTCCAGGGATAAAAAACTTTTAAATTACTGCATAGAAGGAATCTAATCATGGTCCATTTAGCAAAATTCAAGGAAAGAATTCCAGACCAAATCATTCTTTTAAATCATCAATTGTGACATCATAGGATTGATAATTTCCTGGAAAATTTTCAAATTTGGTTAAAGAAAAATACTATACAATTCTTAGGGTATAATCAAGTGCGGTCTACCTGCAATATTTTGGATAGCATTAGATTTACCTGCTATAACCACATTACTCCTAAAGATGAAAGTTATATATTGACATCATCAAAAGTGGCGCATCTGGTAAAAAAATTATCCAAGTGAAATGTGAATCTCCATATGGTTGATCTGATACATGTTAAGCCATGGTTAAACATAAAATATAAGGTTAGCGAGGTGTCGTTAGCGAGGTAGCTCTGGCCTTGATAGCCAGAGGAAATTCCCTTTCTATTTAGCATTTTTCCAAATTAAAAGTGATTTACTAAAGTGTTGATCATCTTTCAAAATTTTCTGATGCAAACCAAGTTTGTTGTAGGGCTCTCCTCTTTTACAGATCAATGAAGCATCAACCCTCAGCTGGTCTACGAGATTAAAAGGTTTTGCTGTGTGCTTTTGCCTTGGAGTTTTCTTCTCAGTTTTTGTAAGTTCCTTTGCTTCATTTGAGCACCATCATTCTGCTGTTATGATTGATAGTTTGATCATAAACAGATCTTCATCTCTCTCTTACTACTGTATATATGTATCTATATATCAATGGGAATGCCCAATTGATTTAGTCAGAACCTAATTAGTGAGCTGAACATGAACGTGATTTTGCCCCACGGCACTGACACAGCCCTTTTTAAATCTACCTGTGTTTGATGTTCTTTACAGTTCATATATATATACATATATCAATTTTTTTCTAGGTAGTGAAGGCCTTCAGTATAAATGCAACTTTCAAGGGCTCCCATAGAATAGAACTGAAAGTAAATTACATTATACAGAAAAATATAGATGATATCAAACTAACTTAAACTATGTACCATATGAACTGTACCTGTTGATTTTCAACTTTTCAATATCATTGCAAGTTTCTGTGCCATCTAGATGTATGATGTCATCACCCATATTTTGTTACAGGGCACTTTCATGCTATGGAAAAACTTGAAGTTGTTTGCAGTGTTTTACACCCTTGGAAACATTACATCATTATGCAGGTATGCAATGAGATCCACAATTCTTTGATGCTTTTATAAACATAAAATGATTTTAACAGATGTTGATGCATATGGCATTCTCCTAGTTTTATATATTTTGAAAAATTGGTTACAGGTATTAGAGTCAGTTGCATTTATTTTATTTGTTAGAAGTTTTGCGTATTAATATTAATTGAAGAGCATTCAAAGGATCTACAGTAAAGTATATCCAATCCACACTATTTACAATAAATTCTTGCAAGATGTTCTGTTTCTAATTAAACTATGCGTGATTAATCATGGATGTTTTGTTGTTTTGTAGTACATTTTTCCTGCTGGGTCCTGTCAAACAATTGAAAAATATGTTCAAAGAGAAGAGGTTAATTGCAACCATTATAATGTTGGTAAGCTCATGTTGTTTTCATTTACAATGTTTTTATGTGATAGAGGTTTTATGATACATGACATAAACAATCAAGATTATATAATACAAATGCTTTTATTCAGAAACAGGATATTATATTGAACTCTTTCCTTGCTGTTACGATTTTGTTAATTGTTATCACTCATATAGTAGAAATAGTTGATATGATGTAAAACTTGCAAAAGTCTGCATACATACTGTAATAACTTGTTTAAATGAAGTAAAGAAGTAATAATTCTTTCAAAATATGTTTTCATTTTCAATTCTAGCTGTCCCTTGTTTTGACACTTTGCGCTGCATTATGGGTAAGTTGCTTTGCCATACACTTTGATCATTACTTGTTTTCTTACATTCATGATGATATGATGCATCTTCAAAGAAAAATTTTGTCATTTTATTGCCCCTTATTCTGTATCGCCATGGCCTCTATTTTCACACACAGTGTACTGTGCATTGTGACCCCAGCTCACCAAGTCTATACCCACCTGTGTTTGAAGCTCTTTGCTTTGATAAATTATCCTCAAATCATTGCTTGCGCTCAGTGCAGCCTTTTTACACATTCTTGAGATCTGCATTGGGCAATGAATGTGTCAGTTCAGTTGAATAAAGCTCGGTAGAGGGCTAAGATAGTTGCTATTGTTATCTCTATGGTTGGAATTCACTTTTATTATCTACAAAAGCGCAATTGCGTCAAATATCTGTTTTCCTTTTGTTAATTGCCTAAGCCAACAAACTAATTTGTCATGCATCAAAATGCAATAAAAGTAAATGATGGAACTATTGTTATTTCTAGTTTATCAACTAATTGATAACACCATACTGCTTCATAATGTCTACCCAGTTAAGGTGATACATGAAGTTTGTCGCATTATATATTGGTGAAAAGCATAAAGGAAATTATTAAGACTGATCTCAAAGTCTCATCTTTATTTTAGTGGAAAAACAAAGGCTTGGCAGTATTATTTTGTATCATTCAATATTTGGCAATGACGTGGTAAGCATTCTTATGTTTATATCCTCATATAATTCTTGATCTACTGTTTTTCCTATCAAGGGTGTAGCCGTATGCCTTTAACTTCTTTTATTACACTCTCTGACAAAAGAGAGGTATAGGTCTCAGCTTTATTTCTCATGATGGTTCAATTTGATTTGCTGAATAGATGTTTTAGCCGTTCTAACAAATAATCTGATTCAAATGATATTTTGATAAATTTTTTAGAATTTCCAAATGTCCATAAAAGATAGAATTTTCATATATGAATGTAAAAAAGTTCCACTTAATGTGGTTTCTCTCATATGATACCTAAAAGGTCTACTTGGACTTATGAGCCTGAGGACAGCAACACTTTCTTGAACTTGCTGAAAAGAAGAAATTCATGAAGTTTCAAATTTTTGAGATATTATTTCAATCAATAGAACTTTAAACAAAATCAAATTTTAGTTCTAAAATGATGCTGCTCAAAGTTCATTGGCAAGGGGGCTTGCTTTCTTAGACAGAGTTGCAGAAGTAGTCATTAAAAATAGGAGTGTTACCCATCCTTAGATTTTTGTGTTAAGCTTCAGTTCTTGTAACTTTTGATGGTTTTATTAGGAAGTGGCATTGACAATTATTCTAACCGTTTTCAGGTATTGCTTGTCATATATCCCATTTGCAAGGTAAGCAGAGCAATAAAAACTTTTTATCACTAAACTTGCAAGCACAATGGACAATTATGCTAAAGATGGCAGCAATGAACTTTTTGCTGTATAATTGAATTCTTTCAATGGAACCTCCATATGGACACCTCTGAACAACGGACACCTCTGAACAACGGACAAATACTTTTGCTCCAAAATACAGTATGACAGAAGAAAATACCTCCATACAGGGTACACTTCTATACGGTGGACAGTAACATTTGTCCCAAAGGTGTCTGTTATATGGATGTCCCACGGTATACAATTATGAAGTTTCTAGTTGCCATCCTTAGTGTAATCATTTGTTCAAACTTTTCTACTGATGTTATGTTTGCATCTTACCACTGCCTTATCAATATTTATTCGTTTTCCTTTGTCTTTGCTAACAATGCTCACAAGATAATTTTGCTACAATACATTTAGAATTTGATAATTTATTTTAACAGTCAGGTCAGACTTGATTTACTGTATATATTCTGAAATTGTCTGCTGATATTTACCTTTGAGAACTGGTCAATGTAAAATGTGAAGTACCTGTTTTTGTGCTGGTGCTACCCTTTGAGTTTCTACTCTTAAACTACCATATTTTAGTCATTGATTTTCATCCCTTTTGTAGGAATGCTGTTAAAAAGCTATTTTCATCATGTCTATCATAAAGAAGCACAGAAGATGCTGAATACAGCACAATACAAAACAAAGAAACAATCGACCATCAGACAAAGTCAAACAATGAACAAGTATGTTGATAAGCTGTTGTATAAAACATTTCATCTCGCTCGGGTTGGTGTATTATGCATAATATTCTGCATCTTCAGTTATGTACAATTGTAAAATGTTAGAATTTAAATTGCTAAAATGCCTAGTATAGTACTAATTCTGTCTACTAAGCTGTACGAATAAATGAGAAGGATGTTATGGGCTAAGAGTAAATGCTTTTAGGATCATAAACAGCCCAAAATAGATTTAATGGAATTTACCTTGATTAGTAAACAACATCGAAACATTCCTTTTAAGTACTTCATTTAGTTTGTCTAGCAGTCATGTGATAGCAGAGTAGTATATTCGTAAACATTTCACTGATGCAAGTTTGCAATTAGAAATGTTGATTTTCACTGCATAATCATGTGCATAATACATTTGCATAATCATGATATAGTTGATTTTTCACCGATACTTTCCCCAAGTCTATTTCATCAGTCCGTTAAACCGTTTCCTTACAGTAGCTGGTGGATCCGCCTTCCCAGCATTCTGCCAGGTCACATTCAGGGGGAGAGGGAAAGAAATTTTTCTTTCCCCCCCCCTTTGTTCCATTACGGAATGTTGGAAGGGAACGGTCAGACGGACAGAACAAATAGACTTTGGGCAAGTATACTTTTCACCCCCAGGGGGTGGGGGGTAACTTTCCATATACGGGGTTGTGCCATTCAAATCGTAAAATAACACCCATAAATCTGGAGAAATTTCTCAAAAGTATACCCATAAATCCGGTGAATTTTCTGAAAATCATACCCATAAATCCGGAAATGCCAAAACAGCTCACCAATAAATGAATTCTTACAGAGAACTATACCCATTAATCCGGGAAATGCAACAAATTGCTGAAAACCATACCCATAAATCCGGAATCTATCATGAAAAAGGTACCGTAAAAAATGGCACAACCCCGTACCATGGACAAGTTAAGTTACCCCCTCCCCCACGGGCGTTTCACTTCATTGCACCTGTTTTGTGTCCTAAATAGTTTCAGTTTAAGACGAAGGTTTACCTTTCCTAAAGGAAGTAGGTTGTAAGCAAAGAGCCTTTGTAACTTTGCTGAGCATTGAAAGTGTTCCTGTGTTATTCCACTGAAAATCCATGTAGGAAGGAAACACCGTTCTGAAAGAGATTCAACGGACTGCTGCGTTGAAATAATTCATTTCTTTACAAGATCAGCCAGTTCCTGTTTTAGTGTGGTCTTTTCCAGACTTCCTGGTTTTAAACTTGGAAAATGTGGTCTTGAAATTTAGAATGAATGATCTTGATATCGCCAAAACTTTCCGTATATATGTTCCTTGCCTGCAATACAATGGCGTTACTTTAAAACTTTTTGCTAATGCATATGCATTCGCATACCTTAAATGCACTATTTTCCATAGTTTGCCTGTACTCTAATTTGTTTGCATTCCAAACGAGTCCATTTTCTTCTTTTGCCGCTCTTCTGGCTGTCCACGTATATTACTCTTGGTAAAGCATGCATAGGGATTCGGCAAAAATGGAAAAGCCAGTGTATGAAAAATGCGTTAGAAGGACATGTGCACAATTGAGGAATGCGTGGAATGGCGTTTCCTGCTGTATAGAGAAGCGTGTTCTCAACAGTTAATTTCTCGAAGAAATCTCCGCTTCCTAATTTCTTTAGATTGTGGTCTTGTGAATTTGGCTTCAAATAGGCTTTGAGATCAGTTCTCGCCATAAGTCTTTTGTCCAAACTTTCATTTTCGCCGATACGTTAGCTTCAGCGAGAAGCCATTGTCAGCATTGTTGTTCAACGGAATTCCTTTGATTTTGGTTAGTGAACCTTCAGTTAATTCCTATTCAAGTATTTTGTGGCAACAAGTACTCGCTTATTATTACTCATTGATCTGAATGTATATTACATCACTAGGTTTCTGTCTTCAGCATTTTGGGTAGATGTTTAGTCACGTGACAGTTTTGTGGTTCATCCCAGTTGATGTATGTTGGCATGAATAGGAGTGACGTTTTCTTCCTCTTTCATCAGTGACGGTTCACCGCATTGTAAACCTATCGAAAGCTATTCAGGCCTGTGAACAAAGCTTTTTATTTGAGCCTGATTTCGTGCTAAAGTTGTGCTTGTTATTGTGGGTGGTTTTTACCTAAAATTATGCTTTTAGCAGGTGCACTTCTGAGATCTTAAATATATCGATAGCTACACCATCTTACTCTGTTATTTTCCTTTTCAATAATTTGCTCTTTAACACTGCTTGTTTCAAATTGTAAACTAATTTATTCAGTTCACTCTCTATCGCCTCATTGTATCTCCTCGACGTTTTCTTCTACCTTTGATTTAGTCTTAACCTTTGTTTCAGTTTGCTTTATAAATTGTTCTTCTTTATTATTGTTGTTGTTATTTGTATTCTGTTGTAGCTAGTTCCATTTGGAGCCGTGAAACAAAACTTTTCTCTTCCTATGCAGTTTTCTTTTCAATAAATTTGTTATTGTGCGCTGCAAGCTCCATTGTTGCGCTTGTAAGTTTATTTGCACCTGCATTTAAACTATTTTCTCCCCTGATTACCTCTGTTCGTCAAAGTTTGTTATAGCTTAATGATCGTTTATCTTAGAAGTAAATTCATGTGCTATTTCACCAGCCCGCGTTGCAATGTCTTCTCCCAGATTTCACCGTCACAACCCACCTGCCCATCGTCACTGCAAAATGTTATTTAAGTAAAGGCATGCATAATGAATAGTGTTCGTGTTTAAAACTAATTCAAAAGTCAATAATTTGATTCACTATCTATGAATAAGAGAACCAGTACCTCAAATTGTTTTTCAACTTCATCCCGCTCTTACGTTTTATCTGCTTTAACATGATGCAATCTGCTTTATGTAAAGTCAAAACAAAGATTCTCCCTGATAATATTTTGGACACATTCTTATCATATGACGTATTATTAAAGGAACGTGTAGGCTGCGTTTCACAGTATGTTATGTACTAAATGAGGTGACGTGTTTTGACTAGTCAGACATCTGGCAGTACTTGCTGTTAATTTAGTATCCTCCTGTGGTTTGCCTGTTGTTGAAAACGACGCTGTCGAAACCGTTAGAACTAGATCGAACCTGATCACCAGATACAAAATATTGACCTAACGTCACTTGAAGTTTATTGACATCATTTTTGAAGAGAAAGACGATGAAAACAAAGAATATCAGTTATTTTCGATTAAACATTTTCGTTGATGATGAAGGAGAAGGATATATCAATGTAGCAAAGCCAGTAAAAGGCGTTGTTGAGCTTGGAATTGCGAGATCGAAAGTAATTAGAATGTTGATGGTCGGATGGAGTAGCACTTACCATTGTCAAGAAGTGATTCAAACTAAAACGAGAATTGGGAAACAAGTTTATTTAGAAAGCGTGAAGGCATTGGTTGGTGAAGTCGAAACAGACAGCACGCATTTATTGGAAAATGGTAGCCATGTTTATGAATTTGAATTTACAGATCATGTGAATCAAGTTGGAGAAACTTCGAAAGCAAAAACAAGACTTTCATGGCATAACTTTAAAGCAGTTATGATTGACGATAAAAGTAATGTACATCATGCCGACATTGTCATCAGGAATTATGATAATAAACTGACAGAAATCTCTAATTTCGATGGACAAACGACTATCATTAACAACGAACAAACACATCTTGTTACTAAGGCAACTGTTCATAAAGAGAAGAATGCAAACGAAGTTGTTGGCAAAGACTCTCGCTCAGATGTCGGGATGAATAAACAGAACGATGCCGCGAAGAAACAAAATAAGTTAAAGTTATTTTACAGACTGAAGAAGCCATTTTACAGACCAGATGATGCTATTACTTTCGTTGTTCAATGTGAAAATAATTCAAAAAAGGGCTACAAATATTTACAAGCATCTATCATCGAAAGGAGGCTCATTGAAAAGACCAAAGGAAAAGACAAGGAAAACAGTGACAAATTCTTCGAAAGAGAAAGGAATGAGGATAATGCAAAAAGAAGTGACGTTAGCAAAGAAATCTCAAGGGAAGTAGCATCCATCGTAGGCCCATCAGTTGGACCAAAAGAAGTCGTTTCATGGGACAGCCAGCTTAACCCAGAAATAAACTCGGAGACAAACGAATGTTGGTACACATTGAAAATTGAATTAAAAAATAAGTTCATGTCAAAAGTTGTTACTCAGATTCCCGTTGTAATCATGGCCGACCCACTAACGCCATCGGCTGTCCAATCCAGCGAAGAAGTATGAAAGGATACAAAATGGCACATACAAGTCTTCAACGAAATGTGACACAGTTGAATTCACATTGCGTAGAGAAGGAATGTCTCTGTGGAGGACTGCCCAAGTCAGATGTGTCTCCTAAACAGGTTCTTTTAACCTCGACAAAATTGATATGATTATTTATAATAATTTATTCAATAACAATTTATTTAGTTGACACTACCGTAAATGTAAATAACTAATTTAAGCAAATATCAATAGAGACAAATTATCAACACTTATTTATTTTACGTCATATGACATTTTACCGACATTTTACTGTAAATATTTCGAAAACTTCACAACTAGTTTATATTGTACACTTCTATGTTATGCCTTGCTAACTTATGTCATTTCTTCCACTTTCAAGTAATTGTTTCTTCTTTGTCTTAATCTTATATTCATTTCTGTTGTGTTTACGTCACTGATTTGAAATGAAACTTATCTCGCAAAAAATACAACAAACGGTTTTAGCAGACATTTGATATCTTACCTTTGAGGCAATGCTCCTCGTATTCCGCCAAATTGCTGGAAAGAGTTTGACAAGCAAACTATGTAGTGGGGTGAATCAAAAAAAGTTAAAATGTTCGATGGACTATGGAATAAAAGTTATGTGGCCGATATTCAAAACTAAAATGTTTATCTGTCAGTCAAAAGCTAACTTATACCGCCATCACACTTACAGTTATACCAGGTTTATTTACACCATGTTGAATTTCAACCAATCAGGTGCATCCGACTTGTTGGATTGACCAATTAGAGGGCCTAATTCGATAAACCTGTAAAGCTTTTATGTCGCTATATAAGACTAGTGGCAGACATTTCATCAGTTCTGTGATTTCTGTGTAGAAGACGGTCATGGAGATTAGCGCGGTTTCGCTTTGAAGTCATTGAGGTGTAATTTCGCATAGTAAGGAAAACAAAGGAATTTGATGAACATCTCTCATGGCGTTGAGGGACAACTGATAAGCGAGGCTAGGATTTGTATCTAAGCCAGCTTAACTTTCAACCAATCAAAAGTATTGGATTTGCTGCGTTGACCAATCAGAAGCTTACATATAATAATCTAGTTTAGTTAAACTGGTTAAAGTGTGAATGGAGTATTAGATGTGAAAATTGTTTGGTGAAATCACATATCGGTTTGATATCGAAATTGGGAAAGTGATCGTATGGGGTGGTATTGTAATGAGAATTCCATTTCGATCCTCGTCCATGTCCATTGAAATTGAAACTGAATACAGTTGTCAGTTTCAGAAAATGAATTTACATTTCAATGGCAGGCAAATAATGCCCAGATTCGAACATGGAATTCTCGTGGCAATACGAAACCCTTAGTAGCATTTTCCTTGTTTCAGAGTCTAGAAGATGAGTGATTTTACCAAACAAAATGTTCATATGTAAGTTAGCCTTAGACAAATAGATTAAATTTCTAATTTTAAACATCAGCCACGTACTTTTCATTTCACAGCCTTCCAAACATTTCAACGTTTTGACTCACCCAGTACATGCTGTAGGAAATACGTTTGCTACAAACTTTCATTAATGACGATTGTTTTAATTAAAAACTGCGTTATATTCTTTATCAACGATAATCAAAATAACTCTGACATTCTTTTGCGACGTTAATTGATCATTTTCTATCCTTAAACGATATTTGAACAAGACGAGAATGCCTCTTGAGAAGCAATTTATTTCATTAGTATAGCTGTACAAATACTTGACACTACGAATCTCCTATTTTGTCAGATATTTCTGAATAATTATTTTATTCTTGCTTAATCAATGTTGTATCTTAAGCACAAGTGCAATATTTTTAGGAGAAAGATACTCGGAATTGAGGAAATTGATTCAGAAAAATTAAAAAAAACATTCACAGCTGAGAAAATAAGCGCGAGGTTATAAAAGGAAAAAGTAGTTTGATAAACTCAAATAAATTGAAGTTACAGGTTGCCCTGAGATGGAGAGTACATTGATTTGATAATTGGTGAAATGAAGAAAGCAGAGGACTACCAAAGTAAGAACAAAAGAAGGATTTCATATAATCAAAAATTGTGAACGAAAAGCACGATGACACTGACTGAAGTTGCTTTATTGATACGTGTTAGCAGCAGGCTTCCAGAAGCAGATTCAATCAAAGTAAAATCTGAATGCTACATATGATGCTTTTCAGTGCTCCAAGCCCCAGTGTGGTTATTGTATTTCACAGAAATTTGAGTGAAACATGTCGTGTTTTCCAGTTATTCAAGCCCCAACGTGGTTGTCGTATTTCACAGCAATTACATCATGTATCATGTGTGTCGTTGTGACATCTGGAAATTCATTGATCATTTTATCGGTGACTATTGACCCATTGCGAAGACTTCGAACCCCATTCAGTTATTTCCTGGTTAATTTGGCAGTGACTGATTTGATTGTTGGGACAACCAGCCTTCCCATCGCTGCATATGGTTGTTTTCAAGAAGTAAATGGCAGAGTCCCTGGATACATTCCTATTATGATACACGTGACCTATTTCATCCCTTCAACAGCTAGTGTCCTGAGCCTTGGTGCAATGTGCGTTGATCGTTATATTGCAATAAAATGGCCGATAAAGTATAGACAGACATTGGGTTTAAAAAGATGTTTGACCATTACAACCTCGATTTGGGTATTCACTATTTCTGTCTCTGCGTTGTATTTCGTTATCGGATTTCTCAAGTATCTCATGGTCTTTGTACATGTCTCCATTTTCCTCACCTTTGTCACTGTGATCATGACATACTGGCAAGTTTACAAAGCATTGCACGGTCGAACCAGTCAGTTTCGACGTGGAAACAATACCGTACAACCAGGAAGCAACACAATGCAACATGAAGGCAATACCACTGAAGGCAATGCCATTCAACTAAGTCCAAGCAGCATTGAATCAAGTACTATGCAAAGAGAAAGAAAAGTTACAAAGGCATTTTTCTACATTCTCTGTCTTTTTGTATGCTGCTATGCCCCAACTGTAATCATGGTATATATTCTGCAGTTTTGTCCAGATTGCAATTGCACATTTCGCCATATCTTAAGGGATTTTCAGTTCGTCTTTGTTTGGGCAAATAGTGCAATGAATCCGGTAATTTGCGTCGTCACATTGACCATGTTTCGTCAATCTATTTTTGCAGTTCTTCGATGCCATGGAAGGCATTCAATGCAAAGAATCGATTCAATGAAGGCATCATCTGAAAGTGGTAATATCACTGTGAGAACATCTTCAAATCAAATTGAAGCTCAAACTTAAAAAACATTATTGATCGACAACGTAATCTTGATTCGATTAGGCCCATGTGATTGAAATTGTAACATTTCGTTGATCAAAGGATTGAGTTAGACATATTTGTAAAGGGTTTTGGCTTCTGATTACTGGTGATTGTATTTGGCTTCTTATGTAATTCTTCTGACGTAAAGTTTGATAAATAGATTGACGTATTGAATGAAGTTTGTTACTGTTTCAGCTCTCTAATGGGGTGAAAGACAAACATCATACCTTAGATCCATCAGACAGCTGTAATTTAATCATTCCAATTCATCTTTCCTCATTCCAGATTTTCAAATACGAAACGATCTGTCTTTCAGAAACATTCGTTTCATCAGTTGTGGCCTCTTAGCCACCCAAACCCGATCAGAACCTTCTGCAATTAACAAGGCCGTGTTTGTAAGGACAGCCTCCGCTTCTTTTGAGTGACGCATGAATAGAAATTATTGTCTATTAGAAGCAAAGGGATTTGCGTCAAGTCGATTAGTTATATTCCGTAAATGTAAATAAGTCAAGGTGCAAAAGATGCTTCGCAATTTTGATGGCCGACTGTCTTCATTTGCATGCGAAAACGCAAGTATATATTGACAGTAAAAAGATAAATCCAAGCATTTATCGAATTTTATGTAATATCTAGCAACGAAGCTGGGCTGTAGGCAAAGCGATTCCTAATGTGTACCTTTTAAATAAAGCAATAAAATGTAGTGGGTGAAAAAAGTACAAGCAATTCGCGTTTGATGGCCAATGCTCACTGAATATCAAAACGATGATTTTAACGAATGTCTCATTCAATGGCAAACATGTTCAAATCGATTTTAAAATGTGCCAAACTGAAATCGGCGGCCATCCACTGCGTTCTGACATTATTAGGGAATGTAGACAAGGAACCAAAAAAGAGATTTCAAAAACATGGAATAGACCTTTTAGCTATTCTACAAAAGAGCCTGGATCGAGCGACATTTTTATACAATTTTATACGCGAGGTTCGATAGAGTGGCGTTAGAGCTTCGATCGCAATTGTGCACATTCGAAAATTCTACAAATTGTAATGAAATATCGTTCGATCCACATTCGCTTTCAGAATAGCTAAAAGGTCTATTGTATGACAAATACTTCATAGAATAGCACCTGTTTTTATTCAAAATGGTTGGTAAAAAGTTTCATGTTCACAGACAGGTTCACATTAACTATGATCGGTAACAGATGGAATGTTTCAAGTATTTCCATCCCTATTGTTTTTTTACAAGTGCAGCAGTGATGACTTTACTTGGAAGTGAATCAGTCCATGGAAAATTGATCTTCTTGCCTCTAAGGGGCCTCTTGCTGGTATTGACGATTCTTCTTTCTGACGGCACTATTGTTTGTACTTGCACTCCATCCCTTGGTAGATCATTGGTCTATTGTTTCCGCTGTCCCTGTCCTTTCTTTCACTTGTGCCCCACTGGCACTCATGGTTATTTCATATTTGCTTTTCTTCTTGTGACAAAATATGATTGATTTGATTGAATTTCTGAATGCCTCTAATCGAATGCCGCAAACGAAAGGGTTCATTGCGCTGTTCGCTGAAACAAAAATAAATTGTAGATCTCGAAATACATGTCGTAAGGTGCAATTACATTGAGTACAGAACTGCAGAATGTAGATCATTAAAATCGCAGGAGCATAACTGCAAATAAATAATCCCAAGATGTAGAGAAAAGCTCTCGTAACTTTCTTCTCTGTTTTGATTTTTCGCAAGTCTTCGCTGTTTTGCACAGCAGCACTGTTACTTCGAGCATCTCCCATAGCAACTGACTGACATCTTAATATTTTGTAAACTTGTCGATACGTTAAAACCAGAATTGCGAATGTAATGACAATAGATGCATGAACAAACACCATTAAATAATCAATGTAGCCAACTCGAAGATAAATCATCGTAATACTTGCAGAAAAAATCCAAATTAACGCCGAGATTACGAGGCAGCGAGAGAGTCGTAAACTTTTGCGATATCTGATGGGCCATCGAATTGCAACGTAACGATCAAGGCACAAAGCTGCAAGGCTAAGCACACTGGCCGTTGTGGAAATAAAATATGTAAGATGGATTAATATAACTTGGTATTCTGGAACATGTCCCTTTGCTTCGCTCAAATGTGCCACAAATGCAGTTGGAAGTGCAATAGAACCAACAACCAAATCACTAACAGCAAGATTGACAAGAAAGTAACTGAACGGCGTTCGCAGTTTATGCAGCGGATCAATAAGTACAGCGAGGATGATCAAAGAATTGCCAAGGAAAATAAGAATACTTAGAAGTAATGAGGCTGTTGCTGTAAAATATGACAATGAAATCGGTGCCCAGACATCAGGAAAACACGACATCTTCAACGTGTTCTGTTCTGAATCTGCTTCCGTCCTTCCTTGTCGATTTATGTTTGTATTGCCTGTTCATACTTTGCATATAGCTGTCATGCCTGCTGTGTTTGCTGGGACCACCTGATAACCGGCATACCGGAAAAAGATGACCTAGGTCCAACACCAGGACCAGGACCAGGATCCGGAAGAGGACTCAAGGAAGGACTCTAAGAACCTGTTTACACGAACCCGGGGTAGTATTCACCCCGGGTCAGCTCTTACTGCCTCATTGAAAAAATTGCTGTTTACACGAGCCCGGGGCAGCTCTGTGAGTTGCATTAGTTGGCACGTGGCAAGTTGCCTCTTTAATTGCCTTTAATGGTTCCTTTGATAATAAAGAAATAGGAGGACAAAACCTCTCAAGGTTTACAATATCAAGTATGACCAAAGCCACTCTATCAATCTACTCTCACAGAGGTTTTGTCCTCGCGCTTCCGAAATTGGTGAAAAACGCAACATTTTTCATTTTTTTCTTTTTATATTATTTATACACAAAGAAACCCTTCAGCAAATCAAAATACATAAATCTATTTACAATGATAAAAACCAAGAATAAAAACCTACAGCCCTATGAAACCTAATCGTTGCTGTTCTTCCAGGGCGAGGGGCAAATCACTCCTCGAAATAGCGTACGAGATTCCAAGATTCCCGGAATCTCACAAAATTTCTCGAAGATTCCTGGGATTCTTCCAAATTTTGCCAAAGATTCCTAGGATTCCTGATGGGATTCCGAGATTCTTTCAGATCTTGTATTTGCCCTTTTATTGCTTTTTGCAGTCGTATTGTCGATATCCAAGCGCTCTGTTGGCCAACTTCTCTGTTTCCACAATGAGGCAGTGTCAGGATCCTGATTGGCACACAGTCAAACGAAATTTGGCTACACATCTTAAATATCTTACAGCATGTATGCTGCTACGGAGGAACATTCATTCTCTTCTGCGGAGGTAATATGAAACTTAAGCTGACTCCTCCTCCGCAACAGACAATGTTTTCTTCGGTGGCAATACAGTTGCGACGTCCCGGCACCCATTATATGAACGGTGATTTACCTGTTTTACGTGACCCGTGATTTACGATCAGAAACAGAAAAGTGAATCATCGGTGGTTGCTGTTTCATTGAATTTGATGCAACACTGCCAGTTTCAATGTGAAAATGGCCGAAAATGGCCAACAGCAACAAAAGGGTTGAAATTACGGTTGACAAGAATTTTTTCAAATTTACCTTCGTTCATCCATGTTTTTGCATGGAGCATTGTGGACACCTTTACTTTGAACGAAATGCTTATTCTATATTACCACCTTAACTTCTGTCAAATGCCACTACCTTAACTGTGAGCGTCATTGTCATTAGCTACCTCTCCGGAGGAGTGAGCGAGCAAAGTTAGCTGCGCTTATTCACTCCTCCAGAGAGGTAGCTCACTTCACATCCAGTTAAGGTAGTATCCTCGAAAAACAGTTAAGGTGGTAGTATCGAAGGCACATTTCGTTCACAGTAGTAGTATGTACCATGTACCAGGAGTTTAACAAAAATGTGAAAGACGCATGCGCATAGGCTAGCAACTGTAACCACAACGAGTAAGGTTCACACATTGGATGGTAACATTTCACTATTCTAAAACAATGATTTTTGATAGCGATTTGAGATTCCAGAAACTTCCAACGAATTTTCAAGATTTCCCTAGATTTTGCACAACTTCTATCAGATTTTCACAGTTTCTTCATAATTACGGAAGATTCAAAGATTCTCAAGATTCGCAAAGCTTCTCAAAGATTCCGTAGGATTCCCGAGGATTCTTGGAAGAGGTGTACGAGATTCCTGAAGTGATTTGCCCCTCGTTCCAGGGAGTTGTGTTTTAGAGTCTAGCTCTTTAGATGCGTTTTAAGCTGTTTTTTGAAACGATCTAATGTCGGTAGCTGACGAATTTCAGCAGGTGTATCATTCCATGATGTGAGAGCTGCGTAATGAAAGCCTTTCTTGGCAAATTCAGTTCTATATCTAGGGATCTGGAGATCTTTACAGTGCCTCGTCTTGTAGGTCGAGTGAAAAGATCTCTGTTGGTATTTATCCCAAAGGCTTTCAGGGCAAAGTCTGTTCACAATCTTATAGGTCATGACATTCCGGTCGTAACGGAAAAGATTTTCTACATTCAACCAGGAAGCCGACCAGCTATCTTTTATTCTTGCATTTGATATTATTGAACAGGCCCGGTCTTGAAGGCGTTGAAGAGCAGCTAGTTTTGTTTTTGACAGACTACCCCAGATAACATCACCATAACGCAGGTGACTCTCAATTAGTGCATGATATACATTACACAGTTGGGATTGTGGAACGATATTTTTCAATTTTTTTAGAGCTGCAAGACCTCCACTCATTTTGCCTTTAGTGCGCTTAAACTGTTCATCCCAATTTAGCTTCTCATCAATTATAAGCCCGAGGGATTTTGTCTTATCGACTCTTTTAATATCAGAAGCATTTAGTTTCAGCACTTCTGGCAGGTCTAGATTTTTGGTTTTAAGCGGATGCCCTAAGACCATGAATTCGGTTTTTTTCGGATTTGGGCTGAGTTTATTCACCCTCATCCACTCAGAGAGATTGGAAAGCTCTTGATGTGCGTCCTCAACTAGTTTCGCTACATCATCCGATGCAATCGTTATACTGGTATCATCAGCATAGATGCTAGCCCGCGAGAATTTAAGACACTTTTCTAAGTCATTCAGGTAAATGATGAAAAGAAGAGGGCCTAAACAAGAACCTTGGGGGATACCACATGTTACGTCTCTGGCTTTTGACTGCTGACCATTCAGAGAGCAAAACTGTTTTCTATTATTTAGGTAAGATTGAAACCAATCCCCAGCTTTGCCTCTTATTCCATATGCACTTAATTTTCTGAGTAATATATCGTGATCGACCGTATCGAAGGCTTTCTTAAGGTCGAGAAAAATAGTGAGATTGACATTGCTGCGATCTATGTTTTCGTACCAAAAGTCTGTGCTGCTTATGAGTGATGTTATCGTGGAGTATAGCTTACGAAAAGCTGCTTGGGTGCACGTAATACTCTTATTAATGTTGAGAAACTCAAACAGTTGATCGTGCGTTAACCTTTCTAGCATCCTTGAAAACATTGAGATTACAGAGATAGGCCTGTAGTTGTTTACATCAGTTTTTGGGCCCGACTTGTAAATAGGGGTGACCCTCGCCAATTTCCAAATATCAGGGAAAACACCATTCGTAAGCGACGAGTTATAAATCAGCATTAAAGGGTGCGCGATAAATTCACACGCGTCTTTTACCAACGTTATGGTAACTTTGTCCGGACCAGAGGCTTTCCCGTTCTTTAGCTGATTGATAGCATTCATCACATACTTTTTGTCGACCGTTCTAAACAGCATTTCGTCGTTTATCGGCGTAATATGCTGCAAGCAATTATCACTTGGTCTGGTTTCTATACTTCCTGCAAGCTTTGGTCCAACAGATACAAAGTGATAATTTAAAGCTTCAAGCACATCACGCTCTTTTGTCAATGTTGTGCCGTCAATTTCGATACTGGAAAGCGTTGTGGATTTAACATCTTTGTCCAAGACTCTGTTTATTGTTTTCCACATTTTCTTTGGATCCCCTTTATTTTTCTCAATTAAACCTTTGTAATAATCCTGAATAGAATATCTAATTTCTTTGGTTACTTTATTCCGCTGCTTAGTATAAGCTGGCCACATTTCAGGAGATTTTGCCGCCATTTTTTTCAGTCTGTCCCTAGTCTCCATTGATTTTCTAAGACTTGGAGTTAACCAAGGAGCAAATTCTGATCTTACTCTTCTTTTCTTAATCGGAGCATGTATATTCAAAAGCGATTCAAAGATCTCCTGGAATGTGCCAGCCATAGCAGATGGATCATTAGCAAAGGGGGTGAGAATGGTTTCCCAATCTATTTGTTGCAGATCGTGTTGAAAAAGTGCCTTGTCGTATTTCTTCATTGTACGAGATTCGACTATTTTTGGCTTTGCTCTTTTCTTCTTTATTCGCCAGGCATTTACTTTTCTTACTCCGAACATTAAATAGTGGTCCACCATTCCCGTTTCTAGGACGTCTGCCTCTAAAATATATTTGGAGCTCGAGGTAGTGAAATGATCTATGAGTGATTTGCTTACTCTTTGTTCACCTAGTTCGGTCATACGCCTCTTTTAGCGCAAATTTTGATATTCTCGCGAAATAGGCCAAAACAATTGCTAGAAAATTGGGCAGTAGTGCAGCCGCCCGGAATTTGCTAGCACGAACATACAACAACAACTTTTAAGGTCGGTGATTGGACTGAAAAATACTTATTTTTTCCGGGCCAATGCACCTGTCACACGACCGACGGCCGTGGAAAGAAAAAGTGGCAGAAAATGGTGGCGGGTGGGTGGGGCAAAAAACACGAGGCGCTGAACCACTAGCTCTCTCTCTCTATGGCTGATGATAGCAGACAAATGATCAACAACAACTTACTTCCTTTTATACCAGCCATGAAAAGCTGACATTCCACGTGCAGCCACTGAGCAAAAATGCGTAAACTTACTGCCAGCGACTTTATCACAATGAAAGAGATATAACCATGGTCACAAGGGACTCAGCTCTCTTGTGTAAGAAACTAAAACATCACGTTCCATTAATTGCGATTAAATTTCATTCAATCGCCATTTAATGGTTCCTTTGATAATAAAGAAATAGGAGGACAAAACCTCTCAAGATTTACAATATCAAGTATGACCAAAGCCACTCCATCAATCTACTCTCACAGAGGTTTTGTCCTCGCGCTTCCGAAATTGGTGAAAAACGCAACATACGCCTCTTTTAGCGCAAATTTTGATATTCTCGCGAAATAGGCCAAAACAATTGCTAGAAAATTGGGCAGTAGTGCAGCCGCCCGGAATTTGCTAGCACGAACATACAACAACAACTTTTAAGGTCGGTGATTGGACTGGAAAATACTTATTTTTTTCCGCCCAACACGAAGTGCCCCACCCAATCACCACCTAAGAAAGAAGGCAGAAAACGGAGAAAGCTGCAGAAGACTGTGCTCTACGACCGAGCACTTGGTCATCCCAACACAAGGGGATTTTACTTTTGTTTACTTTTTGTGCTCAACGACCGAGCACTTGGCCACCCCAACACAAGGGGATTTACTTTTGTTTACTTTTTGTGCTCAACGACCGAGCACTTGGCCACCCCAACACAAGGGGATTTACTTTTGTTTACTTTTTGTGCTCAACGACCGAGCACTTGGCCACCCCAACACAAGGGGATTTTACTTTTGTTTACTTTTTGTGCTCAACGACCGAGCACTTGGCCACCCCAACACAAGGGGATTTACTTTTGTTTACTTTTTGTGCTCAACGACCGAGCACTTGGCCATCCCAACACAAGGGGATTTACTTTTGTTTACTTTTTGTGCTCAACGACCGAGCACTTGGCCACCCCAACACAAGGGGATTTACTTTTGTTTACTTTTTGTGCTCAACGACCGAGCACTTGGCCACCCCAACACAAGGGGATTTACTTTTGTTTACTTTTTGTGCTCAACGACCGAGCACTTGGCCATCCCAACACAAGGGGATTTACTTTTGTTTACTTTTTGTGCTCAACGACCGAGCACTTGGCCACCCCAACACAAGGGGATTTACTTTTGTTTACTTTTTGTGCTCAACGACCGAGCACTTGGCCACCCCAACACAAGGGGATTTACTTTTGTTTACTTTTTGTGCTCAACGACCGAGCACTTGGCCACCCCAACACAAGGGGATTTATTTTTGTTCACTTTTTGATGTTTTTGTCCTTTTATCTTTTTCCTTCTTCTTTCTCTCTTTTTTTTACTAACTTTTCGTGCCCTAACAAGGGACTTTACTTTTCACTGACTTCACTCTTTTCTTATTGTTTACTCTTGTTGCTTTGTCTTTTTCCTCTTCCTTCTTCTCTAACCATCACTGGTGACTTTAACTTTCTTCTTACGAACTATACGAGACATAAAAAGAACAACGGAAAACGTAACACGTAAATTTCTTATTTTTTTTGTTATTTTTCACTCAATTTTTCTTTTTTATTCGTTATCTCCGCACTTAACCGCAACCATAGATATAACTTTTAAAACAAAACTAAACTTAGGCCTTCAACTCTTGACTCGAGCCTTCCGTATTTAATGAGCCAATAATGACGAGGACTAATCGCTTTCGACAAACAAGGACGTGCCAGACCAAAAACTACCACCAATGGTATTCTAAACCAAGTTTTCCTTGTAAATTTATTTACCTATCTATATATTTTTTTTTGGACGATCCAAATTCAAAAAGAAAGACTATTCCTATTTGTAAATTCCATTTGGAAAAGAAAAAAGGTAGAGACCCAAAGTATCGTTGACGATTGATTTTCCTTTTAAGTCCCCCCCCCCAAAAAAAAAATATGGGCATTCGACTGGAAGAAATTAGATCTTTACAGTCTGAGTAACGAAGCCAAAAACTGGGCCTGTTGTGAAAACCCAAAAGAAAAATAGAAAGTTTGCCTTAACTTGATTCATTTTTTTTTAAGTCGCTCCGTTCTTACAAACCTTATCAAAGGTCGAAAACCGTAATTATCAAGGTACCCGTTATTTACCGTGGATAACTTGCCTGATATAGCATACACATCACGTACCCAAACTACGCTCTAGAAAGCCAATGCGAATATCTGCATTTCATTTCTTCCATCCGTATCCCAACTTTGTTTATTGAAGCCGTTCAAACTACTCCTTTTTTGTATCTTCATACCAGATTAGTATATTTTCAGCAACTACTACTAGGATCCTCCTACACATTATATATCAAATAGTCTGACCGACCGGAAAAATGCAAATTGAGATCCCACTAGTATCCTCCATTGCAAGTATCTAGGCCAAACGATAACTTCCTTTAACCTTAAAATCATTTGACTAGATTGCATAGCATGGAAACTCTGGAACCACATTCAGACTTTATTTTCATCGCCAAGAAAATAAAATAAGAAAGGAACGAGGAGCATTTCACTCAGCCGAAAAGCGTATAAGAAGATTGCTGAACCATCGGAAAATGGCGGATTTTTGTCAAAAACCAACGGCTCCCTGCCAAAGGCATACGAGCTTACTGGGGCACGTAAAGCCCCATGCAAGGGAAGGCCCGAACTTACAACTTGATTAGTCTGAGGAACGAACAAAAGAACGATCTACCAAATGATAATGATAATAATGAAAATAATAAAAATGATAATAATAACAATAATATTAAGACTAATAGTAATAATTTGACTGAGGAAGATTTGTCGATCGAAGCGTATGGATTTTAAACAGTCTCGTTTTTTCTTCTCTTTTTTCTGTTAAAGTAAGTTTGATGAGGTTATAGTTTATATAATACCAATAATAATATTAAGAATTATAAAAAGAATGATGATAATAATGAAATAATGAAAATAATGACAGTTGACAAAAATTAGGAGCCAGAGAAATTCAAATATCGATACACTGATTAGTTTCGACCAAGGACTAACATTCATGCAAAACTAAGGGTCGACCAACAGCCAAATACGGCGTAAACACTAGGTCAAGAGAATTTCAAACTCTGTTTGCCATGGAATACACTTTTGACTTCTTTTTGGACCGAAAAGCTGTACCCGTACACGTAACTTCCTATTCGAGCAAGATTTAAAACAGCTTGATAGACACTCCCACAAACCTTAATTTTGGCTTACATTTTTGCTCTTGTCTGTTTTCTTTATATGCACCAATTTTTTATGCCAATATATATATACATGCTTTGGTTAATTTGAGTTGAGTAAATTCAACCTATAACGAAAAAGCTTGAACAAATGATTCAATCTGAAAGAGGAATACTGCTGAATCAGATTCTGCTTCGAGAAGGCTTGCAGGGCCAACCTTCGCAATCACTGTCAAAGATTTCTATATAGATTTACAAAGGGCAAAACAAATTTCCATTCGCAACGATCGCTATTCCCAGATTCGCTTGACCGTAAAAACCTCAGATATGCACTCTTGTGGGAGCTGCAAATACAAGCACGCAGTCCCGAACTGAATGAGACTACTAAAAACAAATTGAAAACTCGTTGGAAAGCAAGAATATGACGCTAAACATGTTTTCGACAATACAAAAAATAAAATGAAATAAAATAAGAAAAGTCTCATTCATCACCGAAATTCCCAAAACTATAAGATCACTCAGAACTACCTACAGTTTCTCATTTCCAAGGTCGAGACAAATCCCGAACTTTGGTCACAATAATGTGCTTGTCGCTTTTTCTGAACAGTTCGAATTAAGCTGGAGAGAGAAATTGCCGAAAGAAAACTTTAGAACAAAATGACGGGCTAAAACCTGATCCACAAGATAACGAAAAATTTTTACTAGGCGAATGTCATTAGGCCAAGCACAGGACTGAAAAAAAAATGGCCCAAGGACTATTTCAGAAAATGTTCAGAATACATTGTCCGAACCGTAGTCATCCCGAAACAAAAATCTCCTATGTGTAAAGTTGAAAACAACTGGGCGCGGCCCTTTGTAATAGCCTAGGCGAATTATTGAGAATAGGAAGAAGTTGCAGGAATGCCACCACTCGACCAATAACATATGCAATAGTAGGTCTTTGAACAAAATGTTTAGATTGTATCAAATGATTAAAACATTGGACCGAATTCAAAGTTGGCGAGGCGAGCACAGGAAAGATACGACATACGGCACAAAATAAACAAGGAAAAAACACCGCATGCAGTTCATACGAAAAAGCTGTTCAACTCACTGTTTCCATGCATTTAGTCGGGATGCGAAACACTGCAGTGTGGAAAACTGCGTCGATAAACTGCACTGATATTTAATAGCCAATTCCACCCGAAGGGAAGCAAAAAGACTAGAAAAAGGGAGACATGAAAATACGAGCAGCCCGAAAACTCTTACAGTGTAGAAGTGCAAAAAAATTCCGCCCTGCAACATCCATACAAGATATAATAACTGTGGTGATACATGTTAAGCCCCACCAAAAAGTGAACGCATTAAAAATCGTGGACCAAAAATTAGACACGCCTGTTGCCCAACCTTAGTCCTAACTACACATCTTTCCCCATTATGAAATAAGAAACTAATTCAAAGAATCAAAATATATAAAAAAACAACTAGAGTAATATCGCCCCTATCAGACCACCATCGATTCCGAGTTGTGCAACGGCTTTGAATAAAAAGTTAAAATTAAAAGGGTGCTTGGGCCTAGCTAATCCAAAGAGCGCGCGAAAATTGTTTGCTGATGTCATCTCTTTGATATTTCGTCATTTTCGCTGTTTTGTCTTCCTCAGAAGACTTGCAATAAAGTTTTCAAGTTGACCTACCTGCAACGAAGGTGTAAGTACAATTCACTTTTCCTTTGATGTTTCCACACACCTTGTCTATTTTGTGTCGTTTCTTGATATCTCTTGCAGTTAACATAGAATAGTCTTCATGAATGTTTCCTCCAACTCTTCTCGTTTCATATCCAAAGAAATTTCGAGAATCACACACAAATTGCGAGACCTAAGGCTCCTTTTGGAAGTGCACTGCAACTGACATTATGCCGCCCAGATGCGTCCACCGCGTGAAACCATTCAGTTTTGTAGACTACAGTAAAAACCCGCGTATAAGAACCTACAATTTTGCAAGTCAGCCTGATTAGGTTCTTATGTATTGACTATTTAGTGGGAAATAAGGCTGTTCAGGTTCTTAAATTGGTTCTTATTTCATTCAGGGCTTCCAGGAATTACCTTTGTTCAGATTGAAATTGAAGCCCATTATTTACTGTCAGTTGAGAGCCACCTGAGTTCATAAGGCCCTATTCAAAACATCAGTTCGTTGAAGAATCAGAAATTTTACAGTATACAATGAAAAGCTTTCAAAGCATCTTTAGATTAGAGCTCTTTGCAATTTGCACATATGGCAGAATCAGTACATATAGGCTCAATGACAAAGCAACAAAGGTTTGATTTACTTTGATGATCTCCACGAATAAGAACCTATTTCAAATTTCAGGTTGAATGGGTTCTTAAATATTGGAGGTCTAATTTCAGAATTTTCAGCCTGTAGGTTCTTAATCACTAGGTTCTTATACGCGGGTTTTTACTGTATTGACGCATCGTGTGGTTAGAGTTGACTGAGGTCAAGAATAAGAGAGCTAAAAGTGGGAGTGAAATTAACAATATTTTGAAATCATTTTCAATCAAATTAGAATTGGTCATGTAACTTTCTGGCTTTCTGGGAAAGTAAAAAATACTTTGTTGAACTGTCAACGGGCTTGAAAATATTTTGATGTGCTAAATTCATTGTTCTTCGACGGTGGTCTGATAAGGGCGATACGGCCTAATTTATGCGTTTCAGACCTGTCCGTGTTTGTGTGGTTCCAGCATGACAACAAAGAAACGGATGGAACAAATCTCACTTTGAGGTTTGTAGCAAGAGTTGAGAAGCCTATTCAAGGTGAGTTCTCTTCCAGAACTTCTTTGACCTCTCCGAAAATATTAGTTTTCTGAAAAGTGGTCTGATAAGGGCGATAGTTCTCTAGTAAATGAAATAAAGTGCTGGTTGGATCTCACCATGAAAGACCAGCCAGGCAACAAACCAAGCAACATAACGAAAAGGCCACTTTCTCAGCAAAAAACAAACTGCTCTATTCTTGTGCAAACCAGCTCGCCGCCTTACTGCACTCTCTCGCCTGTAATTATTGGCAAAAAACACGAGGCGCTGAACCACTAGCTCTCTCTCTCTATGGCTGATGATAGCAGACAAATGATCAACAACAACTTACTTCCTTTTATACCAGCCACGAAAAGCAGACATTCCACGTGCAGCCACTGAGCAAAAATGCGTAAACTTACTGCCAGCAACTTTATCACAATGAAAAAGATATAACCATGGTCACAAGGGACTCAGCTCTCTTGTGTAAGAAACTAAAACATCACGTTCCATTAATTGCGATTAAATTTCATTCAATCGCCATTATGTTTTCATGATTGTTCCTTTTGTTCAAATGACCCCGGGTTGGCTATTCGAAGCGTTTACACGAGCCCAGGCTGAGCTGACCCGCCTTCACATGGAAAAATTCTACAAAAAGCCAACCCGTCCCAACGAGTCAACCCTACCTTCGAGAAGGGTTACCCGCCTAGGCGGGTTGACCCGGGCTGGCTGCTGAGTTCGTGTAAACGTTTGAAGAGACTTGACTGGAGAAGGGCTGACCCTCTGCGGCGGGTTGCAGCCAACCCGGGCTCGTGTAAACAGGCCCTAAGGAGGACCTTTACCAACACTCTATGGAGGTCCCTGACGATTAATATCTTTGTGATTTTGTAACTTTTTCCAAGTAGAGTTTTGATTGTATATTGTTTGGGTGCAAATTTTTGTCATACTTTCTTTGGGATCCTAATAGGTACTTTTAAAGTATTTAAAAAAGGAATTTAAGAGACTCCTAAGAAACCTTTATCTGTAAAAATGACCAAGATCATAGAAACTAATATCTAAGTTTTTTGCATAATGCAAGGAGTTGCACAAAGATAATACAATCTCGGTAATTTAGGCTCCTTGCTAATAGATTTCTATTCCAATTCATGCTTCCATGTAATTGGGGTATGTATGGTTTGTAACTACCATGCTTCAGCTTTTACCTGAAATTGTTGATAATTTTCAAGTTAGTGAGTAGTGACTGCATCGTAACTGAATGTGGGAGTCGATTGAGAAAAGCCCGGCGGGTGCGCTTCTATATAAAAAGTGATACGCAAGCTTGTCTGTAAATTCACTGAGAAAGGGGTGGAAAATTTTTCAAATCCTAGGACCTAGAATTTAGAAAAAGGGGGGTTATTTTACAATGTTGTCAGTGATTTTTAAAAAAGCCCCTTGATTAAACCAAATACTTCCAAGTAATCACTAGTCATGAGGTGCATAATAAACTTGATGTTGAATGATTTGATTATCAAAGTCATAAAAATTATTACAGATTTTCTTTTTATTATGGTTGAATCTAAAGCAGAGTGTGATTAACCTCTTTCAAGTCAACATGTAAATGCTTTAGCATTGCTATGAAAAGAGCCATTTTAGGACGATGGATGATAATTGGGAATATCTAGTGACCAAAAGTAGATCAGTGAACTAAACACTGGGAGAACTCCATCTCAGAAAATATTGCACAATAAGAAAACCACATTATGATTTGCTAGGTGACAAAAAGGAATAACAAGTTGGTTTACTCTGACTGAGTTACCTCTCTATTCGGCAGGAAAACAACTTCCTCCTCCTACTCGTTGTTTAGTGGGTGTTTTGCTTCTCATCTTCTGGTCAACCGTGTGATTTTGATTCAGCTCCCCATTCTGTAATGTATGCTTTCGGTTTTCCTTGACTGATGGGAAACACATCCTGCTACTCAAAGTTGTAAAGTTGGAGGCATCTCCATACAAAAACATCTTACCAACTGCGCTGTAACTTCATTGCAGTATAGAATTCACTCAAGAAATCGGCACAATATGACTCAGGCCTGATCGCCATCTTTCATGCAAAAGCGACCAGGATGCAACAACCTCTTTTCCGATTCGAGGCTCTGTAAGAAGCGCGGGAAAAGGAAAGCGGGATTGCAGGTTTAAGCATGGTTTAAGAGCTTGGGATCAGTGATGTCGACGAACAAAGATTGTCGGGGGAAAGCAAGGGGAAAGTGTGGTGGTTGCGATGACTGCGAAGAATTTCTTTCTGAAAAGGGGAGCTTTCTTTGTGGATATTGTTCATGTGCTCCAGCAAAACATGCACTTGAAACAACAATACCTTCAACGTCATCTGTGAGTCAAGACAAGGAGAGAAAGTCAATAAAGCTCGATGGTTTGTAAATTTAAACACTTCTAAGCAGGAATTCTGCTTGATTGCTTTTAAGAATGGCTTGAACTGTTGCTACAAATTGACTGCGCCCCAGTGGACGTGGGAGGGGAGTGCTCTTATGGAGAGATTCGTCTTTACTGTTACGCAAAATTATGATGAATATATGAACTAATTTCTAGTGCTGTTTGTTGAAAACATTATGGAGAAGGTTTCAGATTTACTCACATTTTAAGTGTTATTTTTCTGGTGTTCCTCAATGAGCCCTTGTGGGGCTTTTTTACAACCAAATATTCACATACAGTATTATAAACGAGATAGCAGGAATGAATAATCATAAAATGATTTTTTACTTGTCTCTGAAATATTTTCAATGTTGCCCTGTCTCCCTTGCATGACCCTTATCAACGAGAAACCATCTGAAGAGTGCTCTCCCCAACGGTGATCCGGTAAGTAGGTAAGCAGCCATAAACGAAGTTAATGATTTGAGAAATCTTTACAGGAAAATTTTTTAACCAGTGATGAAATAAAAGCAAAGAAGAAATTTTCAGCTGTCAAAAATAGAAAGTACCACATTGGTTTTCAAAAATAACTTAAAGAGAGATTGCTCTTCCTTCTTAGAGTCTGCAAAAGATACAATCAACTTGATTGAGGTAGAGAATGAATCTGAAAACAAAGAAATCGACGCAGCCTCTTCATCATCAAAGTTTGAAAATTTAGAGAGCATCAAGTATTATGAAAAATCCCTCGAAAAGATTTATCAAGATAAAGTTGCACCTAATGGGATCTTCGAGCTCAAACGCGTGGCAAGCGGGAAAATGCAAGTTTTGTGCAAACCCTGCTCTTTCAAGAAAGAAAGGTATATAGAGCCCGGGCCATCAACGAAAGCAATGTCAAATTTAAAGGCACACATAAAGACCCCCAGCCATCAGCAGTATACTCACGCCTTTCTGCAAAGTGCACCAAAAGCTTTACAGTCAGTGACAACGGAAGATTTGACCGAATCAAGGTACAAAGAGATCGAGGATAAGTTCCCTGGGAAGTTTGAACTTCTCAAAATTAGTCAAGGAACATCAACTGCCAAGTGTAGGTGTAAGTTCTGCAACCAGCTGATTAATCTTCTTCCAGATCGTGGGAGCTTCAAGGCTAATTTTGAAAACCACATCAAGTCATGCTCAAGCAGCCAGAACAGAAAAAGGTGCCAACAAACTAGCCTAGAGGGCTTTATCGCCCCCACCAAGAGAGCTAAAAAACAATGACTAGCCGAACAAGACAACAAGCCATGTCTAGGTCTATACAGAGACAGCATTAAAGTTGGTGGTGAACACTTTTCATTGCAAACTTTAAAGTCTACTTATAACGAGGGTACAAGCCAAGGGAAAGTGAAATGGTATTCTTTGCCAAAATTTTCATGGAAACTTAGTGGAAAGATGATAGAGGGAACCATAAGGAGTTCAGAATGCAGCCTTATCATACACCATCCAGAGACACAAATTTGCTCCAGCTGCACTAATCTGGTAAAAGACGAGTCTTTTCAAAAGAGAGTCAAGCGATCAATTAAGGATAACAAGCAGGAAAAATTTGACAACAAATCTTGTAAGAACAGTCGTTTTTTGAAGGAAAACCATAAGGTACAGAAGATCTTACACTACCGTAGAAAATATGACTTGCAAAGACTAAAGATACATACCCTGAGTAAGCGACTAGCTAGACTCCATGCTTCAAAGAAGACATTGCTCTCAAAGTTTACAGAAAGTGTCAACAGAGGTAATGTTTCAGCAATTATCTACGACTTAAATTTGGCTCACAAGAAGGGGCTATTGGAAGGAAAGTCAAAAGTATTGGGATTCATAGCCAACATCATTCGAAACTTCCGAAGAAAATCACCACGGTACAACAAATTCACGAAGCAAATTTACACATGTTTGAGGATAATAGGTGGCCCAAGAGCAGCTCGTGTCCTTGCCAAAAACTTGGATGGGCCATCAGATGACACACAAAGACAAACCCAGCGAAAACATCTCTTCAGTTATCACCCTGAGAATATCTCTGATCGTGTTTTCAGTCACCTGGCAAGCGTTTATGCATCTATTAAAGAACAGAAGAAGATAAATGGAGATGTGCTTGTGGAGACAGCCGAGGACGAAACCGCAATTATTGCAAAAGTAGAGTGGGATGCTAGGAGAAATGAAGGATGGGGATGGTGTGGCCAGTCAAAGAATCATGACTGTAGAGAAAATTTTGTGCACGTTGTGGATGACAAAGAAGACGCGTATGAGCGATTAGTTGAAGCATTCCAACAAAACACAATTGCTGGTCATGCAAGAGTCATACTAATCAACCCAATACACCCCGAGTTGCCTCCTTTGGTTGCTCTCCTTCAAGCCGTATGCAACAAATTCGACCATCACATGGTAAGAAGGCAATGGGATGAAATTCAAGTACTGTATGATCGACATCTGTTGCCAGTCCTTGGTCCTCTTGTTGGCCATGCCTCAGATGGCGATTCAAGGCGGCGAAAGTTGCACATGGAAGACGCAACGTCAAAAGAAGGTGATCGTTTTGGCATCCAGCATGAAAATTTTACGATGAGTGGCAGCATCGCCCTCAAAAATGGAAAGAAAGTAATTGAAGGGTTATCAGACCAAGATTTCATCCACAACAGCAAGAAATTGGTTAACCATTTATTACATCCATCGCGCATTTTGAATCTTGGGGGTAACCTCTGTCACGGTAATCATCTACAGCTGCTGATTGACAATGCAAATCTTACGAAGTTTGACCATGGCCTACAACAAAGTGATGTTGACCGACGAGATCGAATGAATTGGGAAAGCGCGCAGAGGCTGCTCTTCCCGAAGGTCAGAGACTGTTTAGCAAGAATCGATTCTGGAGCAATTCAGCCACAAGAGAATGTCGTCGGGACACGTCTTTACTTATATATGGTCTGGAAATACGTGGAGATTTTTTATTCCTTGGAAGCCACACTAACACAGCGCATTGAAAATGCATCATATGTTTGCAATTTTTTGAGAATATGGCGCCTATGGGTTTTCAGAGAAAAGAATCTTTCACTGAAAGAGAATTTCCTCTCAAGAGAAACATTTCTGGATGTTTCCCTATCATGCCATCATGTAGCTATCTTCATACAAGCCTCAAGAGATTTTGCTCCCCGTCATCCCGTTCATTTTCAGCGACTTGGAAGCGACGTATGCGAGGAATTTTTTTCTGCAAATGGATCATTCACCATTAATAAGCATAACTACACAATAACAGATATGTTCAGAAATGTTAGCAACATGCAACACCTCCAAACAATATTTGCCGATTCACAAGGCCCTGAAAACCAACGGAAACACAGGAAAGGAGAAAACATATGGAAGAAAGGTCATAACCAGCCAACGGAAATTCCAAATCTGCAGGATTTTCCATCAGATGCTGAGCTCACTCGAGCATGGGAAACAGGCCTGAGCAAGTGCAAAGATGATCTACGGACGGTAGGAATCGTGCCAGATAATGAAAATCATGAGGATCCCTCAAACAGCTGGTTCTTTGCACCACATTCGATGTCAGCGACGACAAAAAAACGGCTGCATGAAGCGATGTGGGCAGGTAACGAATTCATGACTGAGGATGCGGAAGCAGAAGCAGATAGTTTGGATCAAAGCATTCCAATTGCGGAGACAGTGTCTTTTGAACCTGAAAGCTACGTCGAGGAATATCCTGATCTTGCGCTGCACCTAAGGCACGTTGTTAATGAAATTGATGAAGATGAGGAAGAGGAAGTAGGTGAAAAGAGTCAAACAAAATCAAAGTTGACTGTTAATGTACCTGAAGTGGGAGAGGTTCACAAATCCACAATTTTCACAATGCTTAATAATTCACCTGATGGTCTTTCAAAAGATAGGTTGAGGCGTGTAAGGTCCAAGCATGTAGGACTTCATGTTTCGCAATCAGTCAGCATTGCCAATGAAGTTGGATTGTTCGATGATGTAGCTGTACATTCCAAGGTCGATAGAGCTCATGGAATAAAGATTGGTAGAGTAATTCGAATGCGAAATCTTGGGAGAGGTGCAATAGAATTTAAAAGGCCTGTTGCTCTTGATTCCCAGTCAAAATACCCCGAATTAAAATTGATAATCAAACCTTATCACAAAGATGGCGATTGTTACCAATATAATACATCAGTGCCAAACTACGAAACAGTTTCTTTTACTTCGGTTGTAATGAAAGTAACAATGACAGTTAAAGATTGCAAAAATGAATATACTTTGAATGAAGATGACAAGGCGGCTTTGGCTGAATTCGAGAGAAATGTATCGGCAAAGAAGAATCAGAGACGTCAAAATGTTAGGAACAGTCGAGCATCACATGAAAGGCATACGAAATCGATCGAATCTTCAGAAGGAAGAGTTGTGATAACCACTGAGAGCGTGAAGGATTCTGACAACCCTGACTGTAGAAGATCTCATAGAGTAAGGAGGATGGTACTGTATGAAGCAGAGTGACTTATAGTATTTTAATGTTTGATGTTGACAATCTTCAACGCCAAGTTTCCTTCGTTTTCTAAGACATTGGTTCTGGGAGGAGGGGGGCATATTACTTGCCATTCGGCCTGGCATGAGTTAGCCTCATGATAATGTAAAGAAAGTATCCACCATTGTGTGGACAATCATTTACCTTACTCATGCAGTAATATCAAAAAAGAAAGATGCAAGAAGTTTTACCGAAAACAAGATTCAAACTTTGAGGAATTTCGCGATATCATCCAACCATCTGAGCGGCGCATGCCTCCCTCCTGTTTGTTGTTGTTGTTACTTTCGTGATTGTCACCGAAAGTTACATCGAGTTACAGTTCAGAACGAGCGGGAAGAACCTATCTACAGTATGTACTATCATTATCTTTTATTTGCTTCTTACCAAGAGTGGTGAAGATGCCAAAAAGTCGTTCTTGCTGATGCTGAATAAATTTTGGTAGTGGTAAGATGGTTAGGCCTAAGTCATCTATTTTCTTCGGTTGCATTATTTAGGAAGCTGCCAATATGGAATTCTATCTATATAGGCTAGGCCTAGGCTTTGATCATTCCACCTTTCGCCTAGATCTGTCTAGGTTTAATGTCTGTGGTCATGTCCACACAACAGACTTGTCAGATAAAAATGGCGTGTAAAGAATCAAATAAAAAGTATTATTGTTCAGATTTCGAGTTTCTGAGAATCTTTATGTCCAATTAAGGCCTACCTGTGTGTGCATGTGCCCTTGAGAACAAATCAAAACAAGGTTTTTGAAGTCTAGCTGTTTAGACCATAGTCACAAGAGAAAGCTATAGTCTGGAAGCTAACAATGCGCTATTGTTTTATCTTTTTGTGCACCTTTTTTTAGTGCCCAGTCTACTTGAAGGTGCATCAAATTTTTGCGAAGGTGCAAAACATATGGCGGAAGGTACTCACGCTGCAGGATACGATCAGAAAATTGTGGTTTTATGACTTCAATGAGCTAACTGTTTAATATATGACTGTTTTACTTTGAGAAGCACTAGATTAAAGACAATATCTACTGTTAAACTGCCTGCAAGTCGGATGAATTCAACTCCAATCGGCGTTAGAAGCTACATCATGACGGACCCACGTTTCCGAAAATTCGAGAAAACAGAGATCCAAAAGCCGTGTTTATATTCAAGAGAACGTCACGAAGCAGACAAAATAATACTTTGTAAGTGTTGAAATTAAGAACTTTTAGACAACCTAATTATGCTAAGATTAATATGCCTGGAATTTGATTTAATTCACTTACTTTATTTATGAAGAATTCGAAGCACTCTGTTGTGTGCTTAGGCCTACAATGGCCTACTGAACAAGCTGACCACCTGACCTTCATGCTTGTGCGTGACTGTTTAATATTTATCACTGAGTGCAACTTATTATTTTCTGGATGTATTCTAGATTCAGATCAAAGGACATTAATACCAGAAGCAGTATCAACTCTGAATACGCTGGAAAGTCAATCACAACTCAACAAGGTGAGTAATTTTATCTTTTTTGATTCTGCAGGAAACTCTTCATCAAGAAACCCAGCTCTGGGTGTAATCGAAAAACTGGACAAAACTATGACACAAAATTTTTCTCATTCAAGGAAATCAAAAGAGATTTTCAATTCATTTTGACTGGTTTTTCTATCATTGTATTATTTGGGAAGCCTTGTCAAGTGATGTGTTACAGCTGGCACAAGGTCTTAAAAGTTTTTGTCAAATGTTCAAAGTTCACAAGGGCACAGGATAAAAACATCAAGAATATGATGAAATGCCTGAGAAAAAGTTAAAAACCTTTGAGGGCTCCATTCCTTAAAAATTTTACAAAACAATCAATGCCAGTTCAGTATCTTAATCTGAAGGTGTTGTGGCACCATAGTGGTGGCACAGTGGTGTAATCCTCTGACTTTGCAGCCAGAACAGTCAGGCAGACAGTGTCGGATCCCAGGAACAGCCCCACAAGTTGAGCATCATGACAAGGGACCTTGGACTTAGGTCTTCCCTATTTCTGCAATCCCAGCCCTCAGTGCAAAAACACAAGTTCACCTTCACTATCTTACATTAAAAGAAAGGTGGTATCTATATTATGCTCAGTACAAACAATTCTTATTTGTAAGTTTCCATTGGGATGGAAACTTTTAGATTTTGTTTTTTAAAATGTTTCTGTTGTGTTTTAGCTGCAGCCTGAGGAAAGAGCTATGATCAACAGATGATTCCATTGCAAAGAAGAAAATGTTGCAAATCCAACACAGTCACATGTCACATGTAAAGAAGACAGTTGCTTTTAAGTCTGGGCTGACATAGCAAAGACTGGATGGAATTATGTCATATGGCAGTCTGACTTTTATTGAAGTATTTGGGTACATAAGCTCTTTGAAATGATAAACCAAGAAATTGAGGCCTGAAGAAGAATTATCAAGAGTTGCCTTATGTTGGGATCTGTTGCAGTCAGCTAGGGGGCCCTATATTACTTTTCATACATGCCTGCCCAGTTTCTGCTTTGTTAGGACCAGTTCTAAATTCCGTCAGAGTTTTATAATTTTAAGAAACTCTGAAGGAAAGAGCAGAAACTGGGCACACATGCATGAAAAGTCATTGAACCCGCTCCCTCCCCAGCTGCCTACAACAGATCCCAGAATAAGGCAACACTTGATATTTCTTCTTCAAGCCTCAAATTCTTTGTTTTGATTGACTAATTTTTGTGAGCCTGAAAAATTAGAAGAGTCAAATTATAAAGACAAAAATCAATGCTTCTGTAGTATAATTTACTTTGGTAATACACTTTTCATTTGAAATATCTTGTAACTCAGAGCCAAAAACTGAAAAGTTTCTTAACTCTGATAAGACCTCTGATCATTTCTGGTAGAGTTTCTTAATTCTCTATGAGAAACTACACAGCTTCTTAAGAAAAATGGATGTTTTCATACAATAAAGCTGGGTTCACTCCCATTTGATTGTTGTCAACTATTTTCCCATGTCAAGCATCCTGTGTGAAACAGCTCTTTGCCTGATATACTGTGTAGAGTAAATAATTGTTGCAACTGCTCTGCCATGTTAAGTTGTTTTGAAAATAAGTCAAAATTTCACAATTTTGAAGAAGTTGTGCTACCATATCTCCACTGCTCAGCTTTTTATCAGTTCTTCAATTTGGGGCAAAAAGATTTTTCAAAAAGAAACATTTCAAAATATTAGAGACAATTGAGATGACAATTGCTATCAGTTACTTTGCCACAAGCCTCCTCTGCTAGACTTGCTACAGTATATTGGAAATTTTGCTTGCTAGCAAAGTTGAATTTGCCTGGGCTTGATATAAATAGGGCAAAACATGAATTGCCAGCTACATTCCAATGACTGAACAGGAATGTTTGCTCAATCTTTGGAATCCTCCTTCCTCAACAAAAAAATTTATAAAATATTGAAAACGTTTTGCTGCTTCTATTATATGCTTGGATGACAAATGTACAGTGTTCTTGTGCATAGAAAACACACCATCCATGTTCTTGTAATCTCAAGGCTCTTCTTTTAGCAGCGCAGTTTGATAACATTTCTCCGCCGTCAGTCAGTTTTGCAACTGAGTTAGCAATCATTCCTTTGAACTGCAATGGGTGCAGGACTAACCTGCTTTTGGATCTTTGCTGTTATATCTTCTTGCAGTATCTTCGCCAACATCCTCGGGCTTCTCGAACTTGGTATTCGTAGGGTATCATCGGGCACGAAAATGCGTCCTTTTCTTGTTCATCTTCAACCTAAAGCGAGAGTTTGACACACATATTACATGAGTAGAGTAATAGTCGTTATTTAATGATAAGAAATAACAAATTTGTTCCCGGTGTAATCTGGTTTTAGACGTAAAACAGAACAAGTTTCCTGGCGATAAACTATGCAAGGCCTAATTTTAGTCACTTCCATCATCAATGAACTGTCGTGCGATTTTGAAAGAAAGCGGAAAGAAATTAAATCAAAATATACCTCAAACACACCATCATCTACTTCAGAATTGATAGTTTCATCTTGCTCCAACAAATCCTTGTCAGCTAAACCAAAACATGCATCGAAAGAGACGACGAGACGGAAAACCTTCGCTGTAACTACGAGGATCTTCTCGCATGTTGTGAATCGATGCACTCTCACGGTCACGTGATAGCGCGTTTCAACATCAGCGCGTGAACACAACAGCCAAACAATGGGTGATTGTTTAAGCTTCCAGACTATGGATCTCTCTTGTGACTATGTTTAGACGTTACTCAAGTACCTTGCAAGTCAAGTCCAAGTAATATGATACAGGAGACAAGCAAAGATAAAGTAAACATATGTCAAGGATTCCTTTGTCAAAATGATAGCTTCTTAAGTTGTACTTTCTAGGCACTAGTGTTTCATTTCTTGGTCATCTGAGAGTTGAGTCTGATAGGCGGTTTCTTACAAAACATTTGTGTATATTGCACTAAATAGTTTCCATAGCACAGCCTGAATTCTATGTGCAGCATTGATTGTACAAAACCAGAGTTTTGTTTAGATTCAATTAACAAACTGAAGCTTGTACAGTTAATAACTATACAACCATACCATGTTAGTATTTACGTTGTGTTGAATTTAGAAAAAGCATAGAAATGCCTGTTTCATTTTGAATAGTTGGTAGTATTTTGAGTACTTCAGCCCTTAATTTCTTGAGGTCTAATAGAAAAAGTCTGTAGGGCATCAGTGATTTTCTAAAATAGGGGTATATATGTTTGAAATGTTGAGATAAAATGTCAGTGAATAGGGTCCAGCTGCTGAGTCTTTTGTCAGTGAAAAGGGTATGTTTTGGAAAGCTTCAGACAAGCTTGTGTATCAACTTTTATATAGAAGCGCACCCGCCGGGGAGAAAAGCATCCACCTGCCGAGCTTCAGCGCTCGGGAGCCTGGGCACACACAGTTTTACCGGCTGCCTTGTTTCTCGTGTGATCGAGGGTTACCGAGCATTAGCGGTTGCTCAGTGCCTTTGTGAGGAACTTTTTTTGATTTAAGTGAACTGAATGTTAATTACTTCTTAGGTTAAAACATCATGTTTGACAAAGGATTAAATGATATTGAACAATATGACTACTGCCAAAGATTCTGGACACAAAGCAACGCCGAGAATTGAAGTTTGCAATCAGATTTCTTATCATCAGCGTCCAGAATTATTGACTTGTGCGGTTGAAATTGTGATCTCTACCACTTCAGTTCCTGAAAATAAAAATCCCTTACACCATGACAAACATACGGAAGCCCATAAGGGCCAAATTCGCACGAGAAATCTCTTCCATCGTACCACAAATAGACAGAGCACTATGGACAGAGGACGCGAAAGATATCGCACCTGCGCAGCGCAAAGCGCAAAAACCCCAAAAGCCATGAAATCGAGGCATGTAAATCGAGGCTAGACAATTCAATTCATTGCGGAGCGAATTACGCCAAAAACATTTTAGGCCCAAGGCCCACCAATAATGATGTTGGCAAGGAGCTGTAGAAGTGTCCAATGTGGAAGCCGTCTGTTAATTCAAGGAAGAGGGAAATGGAGAGTTAATGGTGCAGGATGGATTCAAAGATCAGGAATGTCATTAGTGCCGGACAAAAGTGAAAATGCTGGTAAGCTTTTTTCGGTATTTTATTTCGTCTTGTCTAAGACAGATCTGTGTAAGTGTGCTCACACCGCGCCAACAAACGCGCAGATTTCACAGTAAATTTCACATGGTGTGGCAAATTTTACTGCAGTGCAGTGAAATTTTAAACAGTTGATTTGTTGGTTGATTTTACATAGAATTTCATAGTCTGTCTAATTTCACCTCTCTGGCTAATTGCAAAAGAGAATATCAGAGCTATTGCCTGTCAAAGTTTTTCCTCGCCTTCCTCTCCTATCTTCTCTGATCTAAAGATCCTGAAACTGCAGGATTTGTTTCAACTAAAACTTCTTTCCTTTGTTTATGAATGTATCAATAAGATTTCTCCTGTCTGTTTTTTTACAATTTCTTTGAATCAATTAAATCCATTCATCAACATGATACTCGAAAGGCTTCTAAGAATGACATTTTCTTGACTCGGAAAAACACTCTTCAATATGGCATAAGGGGCCATCGACTTTCGATTTTCGTATTTTTTAACGGCAATTGGCCGTTATGGGCCAGAAAGTTTGCCTTGCGCGGCCGATTTCTCCGCCGCGCACTTTAAATTTCAGCCGCGGTTCCAGCCGCAAAATTTTCGTAAAACAACAAAAGGAAACAATAGAACTATTGTTTAGTGACACAAATACAGCCGCGCAAGCAATTCGCACGAAGGAGTGATCCCCCGCGCATTCTGCAAACTTTCCAATCTGGGTTATGGGGGGAGGGGGTCTTACCCTTAGGCCGTTAAGAAAATAAAAATCGTACGGAAATCTCCGTCGTAAGAGAATTTTCTTAAAAGCGTAGATAAATCTTTACAAATAACATATAGAGTGTAGAATAGAACAGTTTTACTATGCCTCCCGATATGGCGTATTTTCGGTTGAAGTCCAGCATGTTCCACAAGACATTTGTTTGCTGCTCCCCAAGTCTTACTTAGGCCAAAGATTTTAGGCTGATCGGAGGCCCGTTTGGTAGAAGGCCGTTAACGGGGAGGGGGGGAGGGGGTTCCGATCTTAATGGCCAAATGCCGTTAAAAAATATGAAAATCGAAAGTCGATGGCCCCTAAGATCTGTTTGTTTCACTGGTGCTGAATCCTGGAATAGTATTCCTTCAACTATTAAAGAATCTGTATCCTTGGTTTGCTTTCGCTATAAACTAAAGTCATATCTACTTGCAAAAAGCATTGACAACTGACCTTTGAAATTTTCCACACTCTTTTCATATCCCTAAATAACCAAATTGGAGATTCCCATTCAAGAAATCTAATTTGATCTCTGTGAAAATCTTTCTGCGAGCAGGGGGGTCTCCCTCCTCGATTAGCCTTCCTATTGAGGGAGTTCCTCCTTCAAATGATTCCCCTCCATACATATCAAACTGATATTTTTTGTCTCATGCAAATTTGTAACTTTTCTATTTGACTTGTAAAATTATTTAAATATATTAAATAAAAAGTTATTTAAATTTGTTGTATTTTAGTTATGAAATGTATGTTGTGTGGAATTTAAAATATATGAACCTGAACCTGAATCACTCTAATACCTGTGGCGTGTTGTATCCACAAGTTGGGTTTGTTAGTCTCGAATATCAAGAGAGTTGTGCAAAATCGGATACCAGCATGAAATTGGGGTAATTTTGAGCGCTGAAGAAGATAAGATGCAGACCCCAGCTGAAAAATGCCCCCAAGTGCTATTTTTAGACTAGTGTACTAGGTTCCAGGCCTCTAAAAAGGGTTTTCTAATAACATTGCTGCAAATGATGATACAAGGACGAAAACTGCTAGAGATGGGCAGTTTGATATGCTGAAAACGGTAGGATGCCAACCCAAGTCAAAAATGTCAAATGTGCTATTTTTAGATAAGGGTACTAGGTTCCAGGCCCCAGAAACGGGTTTTCTAATAACATTGCTGCAAAGAGTGGTACAAGCATGAAAATTGGTAGAAATGGGCAGTTTGATATGCTGAAAACGGTAGGATGCCAACCCAAGTCAAAAATGCCCCTAAGTGCTATTTTTAGATAGGGGTACTAGGTTCCAGGCCCCAGAAACGGGTTTTCTAGTAATATTCCTCCAAAGAGTGGTACAAGCATGAAAATTGGTAGAAATTGGCACATTCTAAAACTCATGTCATGCCCATGAACAACATCCACAGGGAATAGATACCCAAATACCCATTTCGAAGGCTTCTCAGATGAATCAATCCATTGAAGGTACAGTAAACAACTTTTCCCCATTATGTCTCTTCGCATGATATTCTCTCCTTTGAAAAAATCTGTGCCAGTAGCTGCCAGTTTGGTCTTCGAAAGATATGAGGATACCCCCTGTTTTTAACAAATATGGCACAGCCATAAAGTTTATTGCTATTTGGATAAAACCCATTCATTATGAACTATTCCAAAAAGGGGTTTCTTTGGAATGAAAAGCGTCAAAAATTGCACCATGAAATTATCTGTCCCAAAATTCTTCAGTTATCACGTTACCCCCCCCCCTTCCCCCGTGTTGGCTATTGTTGCTAGTTGACACCCTTCCAGACTCCGTTTCGCTTTCACATTTGCAAGAAAATAAATTCTAACAAGGTGTTTGCAGGAATGTACCCCCTTGGGACACAAGATTTCTAGCCCCTTCAAGTTGGCCAAATTTGACTGTTTTGAGCGCGCATCCATCTTCACAGAGCCATTGTCCTCATGTCAGCATAAAATTTTCTGCATGTACACATTTGGATGAAATAAATAGCTATCTTAAGTGTTGCAGGATTTTTGCAAGAGGCCGTCTGAAAGTATGGAAAGATAGACAATTACGCAAAAATTGAGAGATTTTGCAACCCCCTTGGACGAAGGAATTTTGTGGAAAGTGTTTGGTTGTTTGTAACATAGCATCTAGGGAAGATCAGTATTCTATTCCATGAAACTGAAAAGCGCCACAGCATTTATCAATCAGAAAACCAACACCAAAATCCCTTCCCCAGACGCATTTTGGGGCCAAAGTCATATGTGGTTCAAACTTTGAAGCAGCATTCTACGAATACGTTGGTCTTCAATTATCCAAAACTTTAAATTCATAAAACCATTCATATCAAGGTGGGATAGGAAATTTCTTTTTTCATATATCTGAACTTGAATTTGCCATCACATGAAAAAACACATTTTTGCATTAATTGGCTAAATATTCAGTTGATCATAAAACCAGAACCAAATGAGATATCTTGCTGAAATTTTTTCCGGAGGTTCTCAGATGCATGGGTGCCCGTGGCAAAAGTTAGAAGGACTTTTGAAAACGTCACGCGACATGCATCTGTTGTGCTTATTTGAAATGACCCTATACTGCAAGGCGGGTAAGACATTTGAATCAATGTTGTGTTGAAAAGCTGAATTAAATGACAATGTAATAAATTTTCAACTGCAGTAACTGTTTCCTTGCCTCGTGACCTAACTCTCACTTACTCAACCGCCATTAACATAACACAACAACAACCACATTGGTCAACATAACAATAATCACTACATAAACCTATGACGTTTCGAGGATAGCCTTGTATCAAGTCATGAATTATGTTTTTTAACAATTTTGAACCGATTTCATTATTTGCTCAAATTTTGGACGATGTCATTTTCTTCAATTTACTAATCAAAGGCCCTCAAAGGTTGCAAACTCCTACCAAACCTCACAGAAATTTAAGGACTCTGACGTAGCATTTTGGATACTCAAGCAGACATTTTCTACATCGAATATGGTACACGATTCGGACTGTTGGAGACCATCTTTTTGCTCTAGTATAATCTGGGGACAATCACTCAGAGATGACAAGAAATACTGGATGTCAATGACCAGGGATGGAAACGAAACGAGAATGAGATATCACCAAGATGGATGTTGAATGAGGATGCTTCAAAAGCATGTCATGAACTTGTAAGATACAGCTGCAGGCGGAATTGCTCTTCAAGATGCAAATGCAAACAATGTCATTTTGAATGTACTGAACTCTGCAAATGTGTGGGACAATGCTCGGATGTCATGAATAGGGACAACAAATTTATATCCTTTCGCTTCTTATTTTTGCAATTTATAAATATTACTGCCTTAGATGCCTGGACTGAGTATCCAAGTCTAAAAATAGCGGAAGAGACAAAATTTCCGCGTACATCTACATTCTGTGTTTTGCAGCGTATTAAACTGTACATCTACACCAAATTTCATGCTGATATCACTGCTTTAGGGCCTGGAGCCAAGTACCCCTATCTAAGAGTAGCACTTAGGGGTACTTTTGACTTGGGTTGGTATCCCACCGTATTTAGCATATCAAACTGCCCATCTCTACCAATTTTCATACTTGTATCACTCTTTGCAGCAATATCATTAGAAAACCCGTTTCTGGGGCCTGGAACCTAGTACCCCTATCTAAAAATAGCACTTTGGGCCATTTTTTGACTTGGGTCGGCATCCCACCGTTTTCAGCATATCAAACTGCCCATCTCTACCAATTTTCATACTTGTATCACTCTTTGCAGCAATATTATTAGAGAACCCGTTTCTGGGGCCTGGAACCTAGTACCCCTATCTAAAAATAGCACTTGGGGCCATTTTTTGACTTGGGTCGGCATCCCACCATTTTCAGCATATCAAACTGCCCATCTCTACCAATTTTCATACTTGTATCACTCTTTGCAGCAATATTATTAGAAAACCCTTTTCTGGGGCATGGAACCTAGTACCCCTATCTAAAAATAGCATTTGAAGCCATTTTTCAGCTGGGGTCTGCATCTTATCTTTTTCAGCGCTAAAAATTACCCATGTGACGGAAGTTTCATGCTGGTATCCGATTTTGCACAACAATTTTGCTATAGGTTTGTCATGTAAAATATTCTTAATTTTTCACTGTAATTTAGCGTTTTTCCCATCACTTAATGGGTAATACCTTGAAACTGGCACAGTTATGATATGCAAGGTAAGTTCAATGGATAGAAAACTTCACGCTGAATGGGTCTATCCCAGACTGATAACTTTGCAAAGTGTGTACGGAAGATGTGAGCCTGGCCATTTTTTTATACAATAAACTATTGTTCTTCCTGGAATCGTGCGTGGAAGACACTACAGGGATTTTTCACCACCTTTTGTGGTGCATGGATGAAATTTCATGCAACACAGCTGAAATGGAGAATGTTCAGGCAAGAACATTGTTTGTCTGGACGAAAGTCATCAATGTCCTGCCAAATGTTATTATCTGCATCAAGAAGTCACTGATACTAAAAAGGGGGGGATCTTAATTCAAAATGAAGAAATTTTTAGCACTTAGGAATGCTCTATATTCACAATGAAATAGTATTTTTGGAATAGACTTTGGGAATCACAGCAAGAAGTTGAGCATTGATTTCAAGTATACAACAAATCCATTTTAAATAACAGACAAATCCATGTTAGTGACCAAAGAGCTTTGGATTTTTTATAGAATTCAAGAGTTTGGATTAAACCTTGAAAATTTGTAAGATATCAATGAACTGCTAATATTTTTGAATACTCAATTTTTTAGTTGAATCTGACATTGGAAAAAGCAAGTTTAGCATTCCACAACATTACCCAAGCAGGCTTGACAGAATGACTTTGATTGTAACACGGACAATGAAAGCTGAGGACATTGGATCTGAAGTGAGGTATGTTAACAAAATTAGGATACAATGCTGTTCAAAGTCACTTGAAATGATTCACCAGATTAAGCCGTGTTTTGAGTAAAGGAATAATTCTTATTCATTGATGTTTTACAGTATGAAAGTTACAGTGAAGCTATAATCTAAAAGGATATTAAAAGTATACTTATTTAGTCTTTTATCTGTTAACTAAGGGTTAATTCATTAATCAACTGTTTTAAAACTGAATTTTCAAGTGCATCAAATGTTGATCCAGGCTCATAGTCACAGGCCAATTAAATTTTGATAAAGATTTCCAATGGATAATGTTTTAAACACTCGACCAGGTACAAAGAAAGTATGAGGGTTTGAAAGTTCCTGTGATATGTTTAAAAAAATTTTCATTTAAACAGGCAAATTTTCTGAGGCAGCGTAAGACAGATGGCTATTGAATTATGCAGTCACTACAGTATCTATGTGTCATTTGGAGAAAGCTCTTTGGAAGATCAACAATACATTTTTTGGAAGTTTGTTGAGCTATGAAAATGAAGCTTACTCTTCACTAATTCAAAATCACATAAGAATAACAATTACTGTAACAAAACTCAGGTGACAAAAGACCTGTTAGTATTAGAACACTACTTGACATTGTTCCTGTTACTTCAGTCCTAGATAGTTGTGCTGCCAACTGTAAAAGTTTAATTGCATCTGTTCTTGAGGTCATGGCACATGTTTTCAGACTAAAAACATCCAAATTTCAATTTCTCCATATTCTGGTGGCCGAAACTTCAAAACGCACCATGATACTTTGTTTGAAGCTTTTGTCTACAGTCTTAAATCCAATCCAAATCGCTTGACTTGCTAAGCTGGTAATTTAGAAGCCCTTGTGGTTTGTGTGAAATAGCATTGCACATTTGTGTATTGTTATGTTTATTTGGTGTTTTTTAAGACTCTAATAGATTTTCAAGCCTAAATGGCTGGACCTTGATAAAAATGTGGCTTATGTGATCCCAAGATCCCAATGTGTACATTGCCAGTGTGATGAGTAAAATCCCTTTTTCTCAGGGCTCACAAATCCACCAGGTACAGGTATGAAAGGCTACTTGTACCCTTACGTCAGATTCTGTTACCTCAAGCATAAGGGTACAAAATAGCTTTTGAAGGTGGTACACTCTTTTAAGCAATAAATTTCCCTGGACAATATCATTTTACAATATTTGCCAATCATTTTGACATGGTTAGAATCCCCACATTCTTATGCATGAAATGATGTGTAGTTTAACTAGATTGCATCAATAGTTCAGCATTAATAGGAGAGAAAACCAAATCTTGTGTCACAAACGTTTTCGGTAGTGTTAAAATTTTCTCTAATCGACATAACAGTTTTGTTGACCTGGAAATTTTTAAGAATAGAAGTTTTTGGTTGAATTGACTCAAATTCCACATCGATAGTAGTAGCATTAATTAAAGTACGACCAAGAACTATGTAGAGTTAAAACGTTTTTCGATGCCATTTCGGCTCTATTTGCTTAATAGTAAAAGTTAAGGTCTCTTTCGAAAGAGGAAGAGAAGCATAATATCCTTAAGCAGCATTTTCGAAATTTAAACTTACAGAAGGGGGTTCAAATCAATCCTCAAAAAAGGAAACTCTTGGCCCATGCAGCCGTCGAGGTTGAAAAACATATGGCTGAAAAGCTCTATTTTGGCTGTATCCAAATCTGTGCTCCATTTACTTGTTAACTAAGTACATTTTCGTCCATATGCGAAGAAATGGCCAAGAGTTAGCAGATTTTGGAAAATCTGACTTCCTCAATAACGGGGAAGCACTAAGTCGCTACAACAACAAATAACATGGACTTTAATCAAACTAAGACTGTATCGAGCATGAAAGATTGTCTCAAAAGAGTTAGTCAAAATTCGCTCTTTCTTTCTAAATGTTGTCGATTTCTTTCAAAGAATACTTTGTATAGATTCTAAACAATTAAATTTGGTGCGCTTACAGACTTTGAAAGAACCTTTGCAGGAGCACAGAGCGTAGTGCTTCTCATTTGCGAATCTAGCCGCTTGAGAGATTACAATCGATACATTTCATGTGCTTTTCAAGAAATAATTGTTGTCTAAGATGCTTGACCGAACAACTCAAAATTCAAATAGAATATTTTTTCAAGGAAAGCATCAATGATCACGAGAAAATGACTTTCGGTTGAACTCCCTCAAGATAACCTTCTCCATACTCGATACAGTTTTACTACGATGAAGGCCGTGTTTTTCCTTGCCGTTGTGACTTGTAGCTTCCCCCGATTTTGGGGAAACGAACTTTCCAAAATCTCCTAATCCTTGGCCATTTCTTCGTATGTAGACAAAAACCTATTGGGTTAACAAATAAACGGAGCACAGATTTGGATACAGCTAAAATAGAGCTTTTCACCCATATATTTTTCAGCCTCGGTGGCTGCGTGGGCCAAGAGTTGCCTTTTTTGAGGCTTGATTTCCACCCCCTTCTGTAAGTTCAAATATCGAAAATGCTGTTTAGAAATATTACGCCTCTCTTCCTCTTTCGAAAGAGATCTTAACTTTTACTATCAAGCAAATAGAGCCGAAATGGCATCGAAAAACGTTTTAACTCTACATAGTTTTTGGTCGTACTTTAGTTAACCACATGTCTTACGCTGCCTCAAAAATTTTGCTTGTTATGGTGAATTCCTCTTCAAATGCAAATCTGATTTGAACATGCAAAGTGGCAAAATCTCAAGGATGCTCCTTTGAAGGAACTGTTCAAATGCGTATATTTTTATTGGGACAAGCTGTATTTGCTAACATGTAGCAAAAGAAATTTGAGCTATAAAATAAATGTTTTGTTATTGTAAATATTAAGATGATGAAGCGTAAGATGAAATGATATTGGACAGCATTGTAGGACTTACTGTAGAAATATTTAGCCATTTTTGCTGTCTCCAAAACATTTAGACTTTAGGGTTCCAGGGGTCCGCAAATTTTTGATCAGTAACTGAATCAAATCAGATTTGTCTTTTGTTTCAGTCGTGAGGTAATGGAAAAAGCAAATACAAAGAGAAGAATAATGGCAAACATGTCATTGATGATATTTGCACTTTTTGGAAGCATTATTGCAATTGTGCTTGGCAAGAAAGCAATGGAAACTGAAAATATATATGAAATAAACAGAAGACGCTGATATCTTTTATATATATATTTGTGTGGTCATACATTGTAGCTGTTAGCTGTTGAACTGAATTCAAATATTTTACATCCAACAAATGAAAGGCATATTTCTGGTAATCTAAATTTGAAAATCCCACATAACAGTATACAGTCAGAGCCAAAAAGTTTTTGACAACTTTTCAGCCCATGATATTTGTTGGCGCAGTCATGTTTAATACAATTGCGTTCCCTGACTTTTGCAGTCGTTTCAGGTCAGTTCTCCACTGAAGATTATTCTGAATTTGGATTTGTTCATTTCTAATTTTGTAGCATTTTCCATGACCTCACAGTGAATTGTATAGAAATTTTTAGAAATTATGGTAGTCTTGCAAAAAGAGGGTAGCCAAAAATGTGGTACCTCACTGAGATTTACATCAACAATGCATAATAGACCTTTTAGCTATTCTAAAAAAGCAAGCCTGGATCGAGCGTTATTTTGATACATTTATATACACACAATTGTGCGCATTCGAAAATTCTACAAATTGTAGCAGAATATCATTCAATTCCGATTATTTTTCAGAATAGCTAGAAGGTCTATTCATGTTTCTGATATCTTTACAAAATGTAAGAGGAGGGCTTTCGGATTATAGTTATGGCCTTTTTACGACTTCAGTTTGATCTCATAGCGAAATGGCACAAAATTTCAGAAAACAAAATCGATACTTTCAACAACTTTAAGAGACAAAAACAGGCAGTCTGTTGTGCTAACAAATTTTATGGACATAATGGTAATATTAGAATTTTTGCCACGACTGTCATAAAGTCGATATGCATGCTAGTCATCATGTTAAAATGTGACCACGTTTTGATCAAGAGACCATATTTAAGGAAATGAAATTCTCAACCTTGAGTGAGTTCCTCTTAGATTGCTTGCATGCATTTTCCATTTTATAAAGATGAAATGATTGTGAATCAAGAGATGAATGATTTTAATCATGTGAATAGTTCGTAATATCATTACAGTATATCTTTCCCAGAGTAGCATTGAATTTTTGTCACCAGATCTTCAATTTGATGTTGTCTGTGAACGGTGTAGGTGTAGTATTTTCCTTTTTGCCAAATATTGCGTGCAGTTTATGAGAATTACGTTGTTTCTCCTTCCGTTTACTATCATGAGCATTTCTGGAAAAGGTTGCTCTAATTTGAAAGTGCGTTTTAAAAATTGTTATTGATAGGAACAGCCTGGGCTGCTTTTGTTTCTAGGGTCATAAAAGTCACAAACAGCGTGAGTTATTTTGATCTGTTTGGCAAACTTTCTGATCAGTGAAGATTATGGCATTAATTTTTTGAACAACACAATATTTGAGAGTACAAATGAAGCGTCAGGTAAGTTAACACACGATGTACAATAAATTGAAGCTGACATAAATCACACATACTTCTTTTATACGAGACATTTTGCAGGAAACTCGGCTACATTATGATCTAAGAAATTATTTGTTTTAGTAAGGGAGATTGTTGGCATATTTTTTATCATCGTATTACTCGAAAGGTACCAGAGCTCTGTCTAAACATTGGAAAAGCTTAAAACCTTTGTTTTGAAATGTCTAAGAGTGGCTCAAATTCATGGTTTGTTGTAGAACTTTAAAACGTATACATACATGTGCTATGCCATGAGTGAACCACGCTTTGGAATCGAGTCCATATTTTTCCGTAAAAAAACCTCGTTCAAGAATCTGTAAATGATTCTAATACCCCATTCAGTTAACAAAACAAAACCAGCTTTATCTAAATAAGGTTCGATTTGAAGCAAGCAAATGCAGTCGATTGGTTAGATTGATCAATTAGAACGCAACACAACATTCGAACCTGGCTCGGGTCAAGCTGGTCTAACTTGCTAATGTGAATGGTGTATAAATTTGTATCAGTAACACTTTACCTCCCGATACATCAAAAATTTACTTTTTTCGTTTTGTTTGTAGGCTCTTTCTTGTAGTAAAGATCACGTGAATGTAAAGAGAGACTGAATATGAAGTGAACGTTTTGTTCCTGCTGGGTCACGTTGACCTCAAATGTTGACCTCTGCAGTGAAGAAGCCCTGACAAGTAGAGGCCACGGGTCACATTGTTCAATCAAGGACCATGTTCTCAAATGTTGATTGCCCCATTGGAAATTTGCTGGAGACAAGGGTTTGTTCTAATCTTATCATACATCATACTGCTTTTGAGTCATTGTTCTTGCGGCCTATTTGAAGATTGTTCATTATTCCAAAATCGTCATTTACGCTTGGGTATTGTTCCGCTATTCTCTTACGCCACTTCATTGTGTAATTGTTCTTTACATTATAAAGGCGATTTAGATTTCAAATTTCCAAAATTAGCTTAATGAGATTGTATATCCGGAAATCCAAAAATGAAAAAAATTCAACATTATGACCAAGTACCCAGTTTAATTGCAAACATCAAATTTTTCTTGCTTTGGGTTGAGCACTGAAGCACGGGTCGTAAAGGTCACAGGCTGAAATGATAAATGTTACTTTCAACTTTGATCAGGGTCAAAATGTGCAATGAAGGCCAAAGTATATGCACGAGAAACTTAAAATCTCCTTTCCAACTTTAGTTTTCTGGATGTTTCATGCAATGAAAGAATTGTGTACATTCATCACATGAATTTGCAAGAATTCATAAAAGTCTGATGAGAATTCTTGAGAGTTACCAAATCGTTGAAGAGAATGAAGGGAGGAAAATTAAGGTAGTCTATCTCCTCTTGTTAAACAAAATATTGATGCATATATCTAAATCATCAATACAGTAGGCTCATTGCAGACCTGCCCATTCAGCTCTTGAGTCAGCCTTAGGTCTAGGGTTAGGGTTACCTATCTACCTCCGTCAACTAATTTGAAGCAAAATGCTTGACAATTTCTAAAGCATTTATAGCGAAGAAAAGTGAACTTATAGCCATGAAATCTACAAAATTTACTTCAGAATATCAGAACATTGATTTGGTTTGCTTCAATATAGTTTCATTTTGACACGGATCTACCCTGGATCAGAGTATTTTTTGTAATTTTTTGAAAAATATGAAACTAATTTTAGATTTTTCAAGGAAAGTTCTAAAGATGCTTTGATCAAGGGTAACATGAACTTCACTATGAAATATTTTTTCAAAATGTAACCATGGGGATGACCCAGTGAGGAGATGGCATATACCCCCAAATTCCGCTAGCGCCAACGAAGGGTCTCGTGAATTATCATTTCTTATCCCAATACTTTTCAATGGTTTAAACCAAGAGTAATACATTTTATTTGCGGCTAAAAACGAATTAATGTTGGAAATAAAGAGTCGTGAGTCGGGCGCCATTTGGGTTTATATCCAAAACTGAATTGACCGTCTGACGATAATTGTTTAGAATCACTTCATAAATTGACCACAAGAGAATGGATGATACCATCAAATCGTATTTTTAAGGCTTGATAAGGAAATGAAAACTGTCCACCACAATATGCTGCTATTGACAATGATATACTGAGAATGGCTTGACCTAGACGCTCCATAATTTTCACGAGCAAGAACGACCTAAGTAATGGCTTTGTGATTCTTGTGATAACATGTACACTTTCAATTACAGAGATGAAGACATTAAAATCTTTCTTTCATTCTTCATTTCACAATTTTAATATCTCACGCTTTTCATTCAAACACACATGACATGGTAAAAATAGAACATTTGACCCAGACGAATCTGCAGTTATGAATTATACATGTGGACGCCGAATACCTCAAAGCAATTGGAATAAAAAATTATAACCACCCATACGCCTTCCACCTTATGTGCCTTCGGTTTAATCAAGTGCTTAGATGGTGATAATTATGCTACTTCAACCGAGATGAATTTCTTTGGAAGTAATCTAAGCTACTGTCTTTCTATCCTATCCTAAATACTTTATCAGGCAAAGCACAGATTCTATCTCATTACGAACGTGTTGCTCAGTAATTTGAATACATTCTTCAAAATACTGCTAGGTACTAATATACTGTAAAAAGTTTGCATCTAAATCTCAAGGGCTCAATTCGACGTTGAAAACAGCATCTAAGGTAAGAAAATGTTTCCCAGTTTCAGCTTTCAGAAAAAAAAATACCCGTAAATAACTGTTGATAATAAATTTTTCTGTATCTACATACATATTCGATTTTCAGATTAAGCTAACTTGCTACAAGTCTTTTCTCGAAATACACCAGTTAACAGTACGCAGGAGGGGAGTCAAATTTTCCGATCAGTGGCTAAATTTACCCTGCATACTTTTAAATTCATAAATGGAATCATAGACAAAGTTGTTTAAGGTTTGTTTACACCCATTTCAAGTCATGTGATCAATCTCTTGATAAAAACGTCTTTTGACTTCTCCAGAGTTAACTGCGATTTATCTAACACATTGCGTTGCGTGCCATGCAAAGAAGTGCCATCGGTTCAAAAAGTAGCATAATATTACAACTTCCTAAAAATATGGTCACATGACTTGAAATGAGGTTAAAAAACCCAAGTTGATTAGGTCTATTCGAAGAAGACAAAAGTGGATAAGTATGGCTCATGCCACTTCGGCACTAGACTACATTGCATAAGTCCCTCTAACTTACGCTCGTTGTTGTTGTTGTTATCGCTTCAGTTGAGGGACTTATGTCCTTACGCTTCAATACAGGGACTAATTAGGCCAAGTCCGCCGCGTTCACGGCGCGACCAATCAGATCGCTACTTTCTTAATATGGTAAACCCACGTGCCTATTTGTAGCATTTGATTGGTTATTAGTTCAAAGTTCGAATTCTCGAAGCGAAGCGACGCTCGAAGTGACCTTCGAAGGGACGTTCGAATATTCCTTGGACGTTCGTAGGATGGAAGATATTCTAAGTTTCTTCTGATTTTTTGCAAGATTTTAGTCCCTGTTTAGAATCCGTTGGTCGTGAGTCCTTTGTATGAGTGAAATTTAAACATCAGATTGTAAATGTTGAACGAATACAAGGAATCACGTCGTCAGTCTACTTCGGCACGTGTCAAGGTCTATCGTTTCTGCACGGCTATCTCTTTAGGTGCCGCAGTAAATCCAAAAATAGAACCTACTTAAGAGTTACACTGAGTAGTTGAGATTAAACAGTTGTGTAAACTATTTTAATGCCACACAGTTGCGTTGCTAGTGTTCTTTCATATGAAGTGACCTGTGTCATTATGTCACTTTACTTGCCAATTGCATCCAATGAGTTAAATGCCATTATTGCAGCAATAGGTCCTATGATATTAAATGTTCGTTTTGGGATACTGCTAGCCATGTCAGTGCCTTGAAAGGATGTCTGGGTCAAAGGGGTCAAATCCCTCTCTTCTCTTAACCAAAGTCGTAACTCATTCCCCCACTGCCTTGTTCATCAAGTATCTTAACTGCAAGTGTTAACCAAACCAACCAAAGCGTTTATTATGAGTCAAGACAAATGATAACGGAATGGGGTTTTGTGAACACTGACCATTTGTATCTTTAATTAAGATGGAACAACATTCAGAATACCCCGCAAGCTGTGAATTCGGGGAGGTAAGCAGTTATTGTCTTATGTCCCGTGGGGCCCAAAGTTCCATCGTTCCCCAGTTTTTCTGTTTGTTCTATTGTTCATGTAAGGCAAAGTAGGAAATCTATCAATCTGTTCCTTGAAGATAAGATTTTCCACAAAGTTCTTGCCATGCTCCCAGCTTGGTGTAACTTGTGCTCCCTGAAGCACTTGGAGAACCTCTCTCGTGAAGCAATTCCTTCATACATTGCGTGTATGAAGTGAAAATGCAAATAGGAAGATGTTTCAATTGCACGTGAAATAGCGAAAGAAACGCAAGGATATCTTGTTATGAAAATAAATAAGTTTTCTGTTTGTCTTGTTTGTTAACTCCTGAATATCCCCCAGTGACCTACACGTCGAAAAGGTGCCTTATTGTAACACAAAACTTTCTTAAATATGATATCCCAAGTAACATGAAGACAACTTTTCTAAATCCAAAAATCTAAAGTGCCATAAGCTTCTTAAAGGATTCTCTTGCAGAATGCGACTGTGCTACAACTGTTAAAATTGCACAGATGGACCCTCGTTTTAGAGGTCAAACTTTTGCATGAAGTCAACCAATGCAACCATCAGACAATAGCCTTGTGCCGATGACCCAGCTAGCGAAAGAGCATCTCCTTTGAAACAGCTTCACAAATCAAGATTTCTGTCAGATTTGGTGCCGTTTTGTTTCTTCCATCCCCTTTGAAATGAATCTTGTTTGAAACAATGGTAGCTGACGCCATCCATCATCTGGAGCTCATTGGTTACAAATCACGTGACTTTTCGCATAAAAATCGAAGGTTGGAGGTGGTCCCTGACATAATCATATTGACAAGAGGCATGCAAGAAGCAAACTTGCTCTGATTACGCGTGCATGGATACCAAGAATTGAGGAGCTACGAGAGACGAGTTGAAAGAAACTTTTCCAACTCAACAATGGTCACTTTCTTCAACTGGCATTTCATGTGAAAACATCTATTAATTGTAAGTATCGAGCTTCCTTTTTTTTGGACAATGAAATACCCGAAAGGGTCTCTTGATGATTCAAAAATTAAACATAGCTTGGATTTCAACCACTACCTAAAGCATGCCAAACTATAGTTTACATCCTCGAGATGTTCTGCAAAAAACCTCGACTGGCCTGTTTCAATAAAACAATGAGGACGACGAAATATTCAATCACGTGTTAACTATAAATCGTCATAAGCTCTAATGTGAAAAATATCCTCAAGTGTAAGATTTAAAAGCTGTTCTTACTATGCACTGCACGATTTGCTATACACTCTTATAGTTTTACTGAATATTGGTCCTTGTTACTTGACTTTGCTGAACACTTTTCGAACGAAGCCACGCAAAGCCTAAAAGGTTGGTTGACTTGCTTGATACTGCTCACTCTCTTCATTCATACTGACCTTGCATGTTTACAGAATGCGCTCTTCATAATTTTTCAAGTCCGTAAACTTCTTTGTAGCCAAATTTCGTTCATCTACTCTTAACGAAGTTGGTTCGATGCATTGATGCTCTTTGATGGCTTATTGTAATTTGCGAAATTGCGAAATAACGAAATTGCGAAATAACGCTATTGCGCAATTTCGCAAATTACAATAAAGCCCTGGCTTATTGTAATTTGCGAAATCGAATTTTTCTCTGTAGTTTCAGTTGATTTTCGCTTATTTCAAGGCCCAGGACACAAGGTATCACCTTTTAAAACCAAAATTGGCTTCAAGATTGAGAATAAAATATTCTATCGAGATATTTCGCAAATTACAATAAGCCCAGGCCTTATTGTAATTTGCGAAATCGACATTTTTCTCCGTATTTTCAACTGCTTTTCGCTTATTTCAAGCCCTAGGACACAAGGTATCACCTTTTAAAATCAAAATTGACTTCCATATTGAGAATGAAATATGCTATCGAAATATTCCGCAAGTTACAATAAGCTCAGGCCTTATTGTAGTTTCAAAATGTTTCGATAGGATACTTTTTCTAACTCTGGAAGTCAATTTTGGTTTAAAAGGTCCTGCCTTGCGTCCTAGCGCTTCAAATCAGTTGAAAATACGGAGAAAAAAGTCGATTTCGCAAATTACAGTAAGCCCAGGCCTTATTGTAATTTGCGAAATATTTCGATAGCATATTTTATTCTCAATCTGGAAGCCAGTTTTGGTTTTAAAAGGTGCCCTAGGGCTTGAAATAAGCGAAATTTCAACTGAAAATACGGAGAAAAAAGTCGATTTCGCAAATTACAGTAAGCCCAGGCCTTATTGTAATTTGCGAAATATTTCGATAGCATATTTTATTCTCAATCTGGAAGCCAGTTTTGGTTTTAAAAGGTGCCCTAGGGCTTGAAATAAGCGAAATTTCAACTGAAAATACGGAGAAAAAAGTCGATTTCGCAAATTACAATAAGCCCAGGCCTTATTGTAATTTGCGAAATCGCGCAATTGCGCTATTTCACAATTTCGTTATTTCGCAATTTCGCAAATTACAATAAGCCCTCTTTGATCACGATTTGACAACGACCGATTAGCTCCTAAGAGTACGTGCGGAACGCAGGGAAAATTTAGAGTGTGTGGGATAGTAGGATAACAGGCAAGAGATTCGTTTTTCTTTTCAGTTGACATTGGGGAAAGTGAAGGCGGGTTTCTAGATTTGCGTTTTCCGATTGAAGCTGACGCAATTCAAGTCGGCGGAAATAAGATCGAAACTTCATCAAAAGTAGGGAAAGGTAGCTCTAAGGATACGTAGGCTGAGGAGGATTCTAGTAAACTTGCATTTCAAATGGACTGAATTCGGTAAATTTTGCTTCTGATCTTGTGAGAATAAGTCCAGAGACAAGGTTTGAACAAACTATACTCTGGTATACAATGCACGTATTTTACCTCACCTTGAGTTAGATGGCTTTGCTAATCTGCAGATGAGTACAGTGGAAGCAGAAAACTGACATTTGACGTTTCATAATCATTTCTTTAGTTTCAACATGACTCAAAACTAAGTAAGATGTAAATTTTTTCGTAGATATCTCCTAAACAAGAGAGCTATGGACTTCATCTCACTATCCTTAATTCTGGTCGTCGTCATAACAATTGTATTCAAGATTGTTGCTCAGTGTAGCTCCAGGGACTCGAAATCCAATCTTCCTCCAGCTCTACCTTATCTGCCAATCATTGGGAATATTCATTACATGAGAGGTAAACAACCTCATAAACTCTTTCATGATACATCAAAGAAGATCGGCCCAGTGATCACATTTTGGTTTGGAAGGAAAGCTGTTGTTGTTGTTAACGAAATCAATGTTGCCAAAGAAGCACTTTTAAAACAAGACAGTATATTTGCTGGACGGCCACAACGATACACTGGCAAATTGTACTCGCGAATTTTCAAAGGCGTGATCGTAGCTGATTATGGAGAAGATTGGAGAAGAACAAGGAAATTGGCGCACCAAGCTTTGAAGACATATGGCATCGAGCAAATGAAAACAGAAGAAGTAATAGCAGCAGAATGCAAAGATCTCATTAATAGGCTGAGGAAACAGACGACCCAAAACGAGGTTATAGATATCAGTAAGGATATTGGTTTGTCAGTGCTCAATGTAATTTGTTCATTATGCTTTGGAAACAGATATGAATCATGTGACCCAGAATTCCTGCGCATTGTTCAAGCGAATGCATGGTTTGTAGAAGGAATTACGTGTTCAGCTGTCGTCGACTCATTCCCATGCCTTGCTTATTTACCATATCGAAAATTGCAGCTTCTTACAAAGTATATTAAAGTGCGGGATGAAATCTTGGAAAAGAAATTTAAAGAACATGAGAAAACATTTGATTGTAACAATCTACGGGACATAGTTGATTACATGATTGATAATGAAAGAAAGGAGAAGAATGAAGATGATGATCAATCAAACAGAGACAATCAAATAGTGTTGATCAGTGATTTGTTTATTGCCGGTAAGTTAATCATGTTGAAAGCAAAGCAATCAGTGATTTTATCAGTAATTGCATTGATCACATTGATATATTTATGTTTGCCTAAATTTACACTGCACCCACAGTTTCTGTAAAGTCATTGATATAAATAAGAAATATGAAAAGACCAAGAACAGAGCCTTAAGGAACATCACCGAAACAAAAAGACCCCACCTGTAATGGAAGAGTAGTTTATTAGAGATAATACAGTTACTTTTCCAAGAAAGATGACGTCATGTCACGTATCCGATATATTCCATCTCATCCCATATAGTCATTCGCCGACTTACTGGATGTGTAACTGTTACTCACCTACCTAAGTGAAAGAGCAGTTACGGACGCAAACTTTTTAGCGTAAGCATCTCAGCGACTGTAATGTTCTGCCTTTGGCCAAAATCAAGGTTCCAATGACCAAAACCAGCATTCCTCTCTAAAACTACCTGCTAATTTTCAGCACTTTCTGTACTATACTTGCGATGACAAAATTAACTTTTTTAACAATTTCTTATTAACATCTCATCAACGTTTGGCCCCAACATATTCTCCTTTAAATTTCAGGAAGCGATACAACGACAACTGCTTTGCTCTGGGCATTTCTCTATTTGTCAAAATGGCCTAAGAAGCAAGAACGATTACAAAAAGAAGTGGATGCCGTAATCGGCACAAAGGATCCAACGATGATGGATAAAAACAAACTGCCTTATTTACAAGCAACCATTTGCGAAGTGTTACGTCTTAGTTCATTGACGCCTTTAGGTGTGCCAAGAAAAGCAATGCAAGCGACTTCCCTTGGTGGATACGACATACCAAAGGATACCACTATCATTTTCAATATATATGCAATGAATCATGATGAAAGAATTTGGAAGCATCCCTATGAATTCCAGCCAGAGAGGTTTCTTGATGAAAATGGACAATTTCATGCATCAAGAGTGAATTTCATTCCATTTTCTGCGGGAAAAAGAATTTGTCTTGGGGAGAGACTTGCTAAAATGGAACTATTTATTTTTCTGACGCTGTTATTGCAAAGTTTCAGTTTTGCTTGTGTTGAAGATCTGGATGTTGAGGGTATTAGTGGCGCTACTTTAAAACCACGGCCGTTTAAACTTCGAATCACCAATCGTGGATGAATCAATGATTAGACTGATTGGTCTTGAATCGTATCAATGCACTCATAAATGCTTGTAAAGCTCAACTATAATGCTTTGCGATAGAGCTGAAGCATAGAGAGACCCACATGGATTTTATTTCCTGAATTGTAAAGTTTTTTCACATTATAAAGAATCATATATTATGCAGTCAAATGCAGCAATAAGATTAAAATCCAAACTACTCGGACGGAAAAAACGTTTCAGATGGAGAACTTAAGTTTTTTTGTACTTGTATAAAATAGGAGACAATTTCCATTTTTAATAGAACTCAATGATCAAGTCTTTCGCCTTGAATTGATTGTATTTGCATAGAAGTATCCTAACTATAGCCAAAGACATTTACTGAACGCTTCAATTCAAAAGTTATGCAACTTTGATTGGTTGCAACTGGTTTTTCAACCCATAGTTAAAAGTGATTTTAGAAAATTTTGAGTTTCATAAGTGTTTTAATCAAGGCGTTCAATTGAAGTCATGTTCATGTGACCCATACTGTGTCTCTGCCTAAAAATTGTAAGAACACAATGTTTTATGGTAAAGATAATAAAAATTAATTTCATTCATGTTGCAACAATTGTATTTGCCATCGCTAAGGCACAGGAGGCTGTTTAAAATGAAACCCTTTTGTCAAGAATGAGCATTTTAGAACTACCTTCCGTAACCAATCAAATCTACAATCTGCAATGTGAAACGGAAAAGAAACGTTGATTGACTTGGTTTTACAACAGTATAGTTTGTTAAATGCTCCATGTTTTCTCGGTATTGCTATGATAAGATGATGATAATGATGGATATATGCACTTTTTGAGGCTTAATAAAGTAAACTGTGTCTTTTTCTGGAAACATTTTGAAAAGAAAGTTTGACTCTGTTGGTCATGAAAATTTTTTCCTGATTTGCTTTTCATCAAAATTTTGTGTCAGATGAAGAAGTTCATTTTTATTTCTTTTATGATATGGTAGTAAAATTATGAATATAAGAGAAAGATCATAAACTGCAATATTTTCTTTGTGATATATCTTTACAGTACTAAAGAATAGACTTATTGAATACAATGTACACTGTATGCATGCGATCAATAATATTGATGCAATCTCCAACAATATACTATATGTAGCTTTTCTTGCTTGTCCTCATGGTGTTTTCTCAATTGTTTACTTTGTATCACAGGTTTCAGTGGGAAGATGTTTCCTTGTCTTCAAGTGTCAAGCAAGTTTTGCATTATTTGATGATGTGCCACTTTTTGTGTCATCTTTACTCCAGGCAACGGTTGCTGAATCTTTTTGAGTGTCAATTCTAATGAGACCTTGACTTTTTTCTTTGGATTGTACACTTGACTGGCTCTCGTTTTTGGCACTTCTGCTGATGGGAACAACAAGACTACCTGGAACTTGTAATTTGTCATGAATCTTCTGTGTCAATGCTTGGATATCTTCAGAAAATCTTTCAAAATCACCAAAATCAAATGATTTAGTTCCATAACGTGCATGTTCATATCTTGTGATTACCCTGTCACAAAGCTCTTTGCAGTCAATAAATGGAGCATAAGGGGGGCGTTGTAATTCCTCCATGTGTTCTCTTATTGTTTGATCTGGTTTACTTGCAAGGCAAACATCAACACGACAAAGCAAGTCATTTAGACAACTCATCAAATCAAATGCTTTTCTTCTGTATGTATACGTACTCTCATCTCTCCTTTCGACGAATGATGTCATTAATGAATCTTTGCAGCCTTGATCAGATAATAATTTTGGTTCTATTGCCAACCTTAAAATCATCAGAAAATATTTTTCAATCATTCGTTTTAGCCCTCTTGGTGCATCATTACCTACACTTGTATGAGGTCCTTTTTTTGAAATCAAGAACATCCGCGAGATGTGACGATTTGTCCATAATATGAAGAATAAAACGAGCGTCCCAACAAAGATGATGGTGGTCAAAAGTTTTTCTCCACCCCAAATTTGTAGCAGCCTTTTATCACTGGAATCTGCAGCCATATTTTGTTTTGCGATGTTGGAGACATCTGACACCAAACATCTGGACAGCCATTATGAAACTGTCTCTTTGTGATTCTTTGTGATTCCACAGTGCCCTCTCTATCAATTTCCATTGACAGGCAACCACTATGGTTGCGAGGCACAAACACACTGTTTTACCATTGTTTTTAATTGTTTTTGTTTTTCTCTCCCTTTTCCTATTGTATTTCTTTCTTAAACTTCAAATGCAACATTTCTTCGCTGTCTCATCTCCATTACCATTTTTGAGAACTGAATGATCTTTCTTGCTCTATTTTCCTCGTTGATTGATTCTTTCAAGTCTGCAGCTATGGCAGCTATCTCTCTGCTTTCTTGAACATTTCTTACAGTTTTACAAACAAAGATATGTTCAGTTGTATCTTCTTCTTCTCCACACAGTGGGCAGTCTACATCACCCTGAAACTTGTTTTTATAATTTGCTTTCTCGGTTATAATTTTACTTTTTAAGCATAAACGAACCGAGAACGAGGCTTGCAGACACACAAACGAAAACGTCAAACGTCAAGATGGAGAAAAGAATATATAGCATTGTACAATAGGAAAAGTATGAATGATTTTTGGAAGGAAATCGCTTTCTTTCAAAGGATATTTAAGTAACAGCAAGTTAACAAAGTCCAGAAGAAGTTTTTGATAAGATAAAGCTGAGAAGATCGCGAACGAGAAGGAAAAATGACTGAAAGGAGGAGGGAAGATGGAGATGTCATCCTTCATGATAATGGAATAGACATGGGCCTTGGTGATGAATTTGAAGGTCTTTCTACATGCTTGATCGTTGCTAATGTTCCATACAGCGTGTTTGAAAGTACACATGCCGATCGAAATGTTTTCGAAGAGACATTCAGTGATTTTGGCAAGGCAGATTTCATTTATCTGAAAAGTTTCAAAAGAGTGCTTGTCAATTATGAATCTTCTTTGTCAGCAGCCATGGCGAAACTCACTTTACATTTCACAGATTTTAAAGAACAAGAGCTTAAGGTCTATTTCAGAAAGGTAGTTGTCACCTTTTGATTTCTAAATTGAAAGTCACCCTTATTGAGAGAGAACAATAAATATATCCTCCTTCACACCCAGATTGGAAAGTTTGCCTTGCGCAGCCGATTTCTCTGCCGCGCACTTTAAATTTCAGCCGCGGTTCCAGCCATGAAATTTTCGTAAAACAACAAAAGGAAACAATAGAGCTATTGTTTAGTGACACAAATACAGCCGCGCAAGCAATTTCGACGTAGGAGAGATCCCCTGCCCATTCTGCAAACTTTCCAATCTGGCTTCACACAAGGTGTGCAGAGTATGGCAATTGCATACCACAGATTTTAATAGGGTATTCAAAAAAGACAATAGAAAACAGAGGAAATTTCCCCTTAGGGTATTCAAAAAAGACAATAGAGAACAGAGGAAATTTCCCCTTAGGGCATTAGAAAAGACAATAGAAAACAGAGGAAATTTCCCCTTAGGGTATTCAAAAAAGACAATAGAAAACAGAGGAAATTTCTCCTTAGGGTATTCAAAAAAGACAATAGAAAACAGAGGAAATTTCTCCTTGCACACTGGAGATCTCATTGAAAGGTGCTATACTCTGCAGACTGCAGCTCCACACAGTTCCAGATTGCATTGTTATTGCACTTGTATGACTTTTGTCCAGCTGTTTTGCATAAAAATGTCCATTGAAGCATAATAGGAGATATCTGGCCATCTAACAATATTGTACAAATCTATAAAAAATGTACTACAGGCAAGTGTGCGCTCCATGAAATGATGTTTCACCTGCCTGTAGAAAATTTTCCTCCAAGTGATACTAGCTGGCTTGAGGAAAAATCTGCTCAAGCATGTCCCAAAACTCAAGAAATAAACTGAAAACAGTGAAACAGCAACCTCTATTCACAAAATTTCCTCTTTGACCACCGGTTCCAGAAAGCTTTTTTGGCCTTCTTTTCAATATCAGGCAGAAACTAGGCAAAAATGATGCCCAGATGAAAGGGATGGACAACCTATCAGGAAAATACTGTATACTAGGTACTGTCATGCGCAGGTAACACTTTACTCCATGGAAGTTTCATTTCTAAGAATATTGTAGTGTGAGGGTCCTGTTGGACTATGTGCTAGGGGTGGGGATTTGTGAGAGAAAGGCTGTCTTATGCCAGTGATTGAATTTTATCTGTTTCTTATTTAGGCAATGCCAGAATCTTCGGGCTCGCTGCAACCACCAAAGCCAGAAAAGCAATTCTTGATTTCACCCCCTGCATCACCCCCTGTTGGCTGGGAACCCTTAGAAGAACCAATTCCTGTCATCAGTTATGATCTTTTATCAGCTGTTGCTGCCTTATCACATGAGCCACAAGAATTACATGCAGAAACTCATCAGACGCCCAGTATTATAGTGCATGGATGCCCAAATCCTGAAGAAGATGCCATTGGTGATAAAGATTTCCATCCCCTGAATGTATTGCCAAGAGAAATTGTACAAACATCAAGACCACCACTGGAATAATTTCACCATACAGTATATTGCCTACATATATTATTACTTGTGCTTCACATATTTGCCATGAATGTCCATTGAATTGTGTACATTCCGACATTGGGTGTGATAATTTGACCCTAATTTAATCATTTTAGAGTATATATTCACCATTGCGCTGAGCAATGATGACCTTGGCCCTTTGTCTGCAGCAGTGTTTTGTGTGTGCAGTAACCAGAGATTCTCTCCTCATTGGTAACATAATGTATACTGTATATATTTTCTTCCTGCTTGAACTGATTTTAATGTATATTTAGTAAATGTTTACCCTGTGTTTCATCGGGTGTTGTCACCATGTTTGCCCCATGTTGTGTGCATATTCGGTCTTATGTTACTAAGAAGGTCACTTCACCCTTGCGAACGCCTATGCAGTTACTGCCCAGCCTGGGTGTGCAGTACCTCCTTCAAGCAATATACAGTAACTTGTACCTCTCTGCAGGGTTCTCAGTTATTCCTAAAACATTTGGACAAACCAAAGAAGTCAAATGCGAACTGCATCTAACTTGTGCGAAGCAAGACAATATACTTCAACAAATCTTTCACGTGGCATCTGTTCCGCATCTGTTATTAGATAATAAACGATGTCAAATATCCCTTTGCTTTGGGGATGACAAGTAGCACTCTTTATTGAATGTGGTAAACCTTCCTAACCCTCAGTAGCACCCAGGACCGGACCTCTGTCAAAAGATCTATTCGGAGGACAAGTTTGCTTCAATTTATCATTGACGATTTGACGATATGTGTCTCAAAAATAAGTGGTTTTCATCAAAAATCGTTATTCAAAATCAGGTGGTAATCGTATTTATAAAAGCAGAAGTGACCCAAAACCGGTAGATCTACATTCCATTGCAATCAATCCATCGAGTTTCTGAAAGAAGAGTGTCTGGTATTTTCTTCGTGACTTTGCCAAGCGAAAGGTAGTACCGCTTTCCTGAAAATGTGTGTTTTCGTGGATTGGTAAAGTGCGAGTTACGAGTTGCGAGTTGCTCCTGTTTTGCGAGTTGCGAGTTGCGAGTTAGCAGTGAAAAGTGCGAGTTGGTACATTTAAAACGCGAGTTGCGAGTTCCTTAAAAAACTTCAAATTTTCATATTTTGCAGCTAAAAAACTGCGATTTTTTGGACAGCCTTTACAAAATCAGGGATTTACAGAAAAGTTTCTTAATGTTCATCATACCGAATTTCAGAATTTAGGATAATTCCCCAAGGGATGAAATCATATAAGCAAATTATTTTCTTTCATATTATATGAGCTAGTTAGATGCTTTATGTTAAAAACAATCTGCAACACATGACCAAGGCCAGAGTGTAATTCTTTGACTGAAGTAAATGCAACAAGTCAGGCTGAAACTACTTCGGACAGGATGGCAACAATACCTCAAAATTTGGAAAGCGTAAGGGGTCATACATAATTCACTACAAGTTTTGAGCTCAACAATTAACATGTACTTGCACAAGTCGTCTTGAACGACAACGAATTCCCCTTTGATTTTCTTTTCCCTGTTTACAGTATCACAGTAATGTCTTTGAACGACAGGGGAAGTAAAGGCTGCAAATTGTAGAAGTTTCTTAACGCTTGAAGAATAGGCCTTGATTAGTATTTTATAAGTGGCTTCTGATAAGGAAAGTTACGATGGCATAAAAGTGCTTTTCATAGACGAAAACACCAAAAAGTTGCAAATTGAAATGCGACTTTAGAATACCTTTTTTATTTGACGAAAAAGGTCTTTCTACAAAAGAAAACAGGCAACTCAAACTTTTGGTTTCAAGTCGCACTTTTGAGTTTCCAACTCGCACCTTTCGTTCAACTCTCGCATAATAAGTGCAACTCGCAACTCGTAACCCGCACAATAAGTGCAACTCGTAACTCGCAAAACATAAGCAACTCGCAACTCGCATTTGCAACTGAGCTCCTCCTTAATCAATCAATCTTAAACACAGTCATGTAAAGTAATCTTTTCTTTCCCTCTATTTTCATTTCTGTTGTTAATTTAATTCCTTGTCATGTAGTGTATCTTAGTTTAATTTATTTTGTGTATGTACTGAATGGTATTTTTGTATGTATTTAGGTGTTATGTAATATGTAGAATTGTATTTAGGATTGATTGATGAATGAATCTGAAACTGAAACTGAAACTGATTAGAGAGAGTCTGGTACCCAGGGTAGAGCAACGCCTTCGAACGCCGTATTCAGTGATCAACTGTGCTTTCATGGAAAAGCTGGTCTTTTAGTCTAAGATGAGGCTGGGGGTACCTTTCCTTAGCAATGGGCAAAAGATTTCAGGTTGGTCTCTCACCTTAAGGTGAAGGTGCGTTTTTCAGCATCACGCGCTGGCCCGGAGAGGGGGTACATGACTTACGATGGAGATGGACGGTGGTCTGCCGCCCAGTTTTCAGAAATCTACCTTTTAGCTATTCTGACGAGAATCAGAATTGAACGAAATTTTGCTACATTTTCGTAGAATTTTCGAAAGTGCACAATTGTGATAGAAGCCAGAAGCCCTAACGCCATTCGATCGAACCTCGTGTATAAAAATAACGCTCGATCCAGGCTCTTTTGTAGAATAGCTAAAACATCTATTACTTACAGTTGCCGTCATACCCACTTTTATCATGAAATTTGGCGGAAAACTACACATTTTTTACAATTTTTTGCCCATTTCCGGAAATCCACCCAGGGACCCTTTTTTAGAGAATTTTGGACCCGAAAACCCACCCATACGGGCGGCTGAAACCCGTACCGTCAACATGTTATGTTCCTGGGGGCGCTTGGGATCGCAGAAATAGACCTTGCGTTCCTTTGGCAATCAAAACAATCATGATTTTATTGTTTAAGATTTCAACAATTAGATCCAGCTGGCTAACTTCGAATGAAATCATGATCGTTTTGATCGCCAAAGGAACGCAAGTGTTCTTGCACCATAGTCTATTGAAAAAGAGCCGCTCGCACTGCCTCGTTGTGGATTAATTATGTTCAAAAGGAGGCTATGCTGATTAATTTGTTTTGAAGGCTGCAGCAGAAGATCAGGCGTGAAATGTTTGATGAGGTGAAAATTTAATTTTATTTATCTTTGTTTAGGTTCACCAAATTCATTCTCTTCTTCTAGATAATATAAACATTTTAGCTATCTACTTTATTACCTTATGCTTCTTCTTTCTGCGGATCAACTGTCTTAATTTAATTTAGGGCCTAAATTTATCTGTTCTGTTGTTATTTTTGTACTTGTAGCCTAGTTGTCTCCTACCTCGTCAAAGTGCATTCGCAATGGCACCTGCGAAACAACTGCTTCCTTCCTCAATATAGTAATGAACTAATAATGGCAGCAACATCCAGAATTGCTTTCGTGATCAACAGCACTGTGACAACTTTGTACAACGACACACAAACGAAGTATGAGCACTTTCAAAATCAGAAGACATTCGAGTTTCATGTTTCTTCAAGTGCGCGAATTGTTTTGTCATTATTGATGGTAATTATGATCATCATTTCCCTATTTGGAAATGTTCTTGTGTGCTATATTGTATATCGAAAGCCAGCAATGCGCTCTGGCATCAACTTACTCTTGGCAAATTTAGCATTATCAGATTTGTTAATGTCGTTTACTTGCATGCCATTGGCACTCACATTTCTAAATCTTCAGAGGGCAAACATCAATGCAGCTGTTTGTCAGATCAGTGCTGTTTTGTTTGTGAAGTTCCAAACTGAAAAGATCCTCCTACTTGTGGTAATATCTGTGGATAGGTATTACATAATCGTCAAAAGAAAAGACAACTTGAACACATTCCGAGCAAAGTTTATTGTCATGGTTACTTGGCTCTTGTCTTTGTCATTGAGTCTTCCACCACTGATTGGCCTTGGTAGCTATGATTATGCATCGTTCAGGCCACAGTGCACGCTGAGATTAACAGATCTTTCACTTCCAGAACTGGTATGGGTACCAGTATTTAACATGTTAACGGGTCTTTTGCCATGCACCATAATGGTATTTGCTTATGGACTGATCTTAAGAACTGTGCGAAGAAACTGTTTTCGGGTGCAGAATCATCCACCAGTAAACCCAACAGCGATGCATCGTAAAGGAAAATTATTTATTGACTACAGCTACAAAACAAGAACATTCACAACAATTTCATTACTTTCATTGGTCTACATAATGTGTGTTTTACCAGTGAAAATTGTAGAACTTTGGGCTGCTGTAAACAAAAGATCAATTTCTGTGCCACTATCTGTTGGAATGTTATGGTTCAGTTATGGCCACACAGCATTGAACCCAATGATATATACAATTAGGATCAAGAAATTTAGAGAAGCTTGCATTGAAATTGTACCAAAGTCAGTTTTGACTATACCTAGAATAATACCCTTGAAGACAAGGAGACGAATTCGACCACATGCACTTTATCAAGTAAATAAGAACCCTAGTATTGTCATGACAGTTATTTGAATAATTTTTACTGTACATTTTTGAGTGAGAAAAAATCACTTTATTTTTTGAGGGGCTATCATTTACTGTACAAAGTTGGTCATCTGTATATATTCTTACGGGCAATGGTATCATCCATATTGTGTACTTAATGCATAAAAATTGTGAATTAGGGGCCAATCTTATTTTTCATGTACTGTGGAGTCATATTCTGCAATTGTTCCAAACCAGGAGAAATTTGCATTCTTTTGAAGACAAACAATAGACCCACTGTCTTCACACAATGTATGTGAGACTTTGCTGTAGCAAAAACAAAACTTTCAAGCCTGGTTTTCAAGGTTTTTTAAAATGGTGTGGGGAAGATTTGTGGTATAGATACTGCTGAAGCTTGTAAAGATAAGGAAGAAAATGGAAAACATCTTAGTTGTGAGAAGAAATTTGCTTTGGGAAGTGATTCATAAAAAATCAGCATTGAAATTTTATGTAATGACAGTAAAAATGATTTGAACACAAGGAATGTATAAAGAATTTGTGAATCCCCCCTCCTCAATTTGGGGCTTATTCCAGGAAGATGCTTGCATGTGTGCTGACTTGATGAGCTATGTTGAACCTCCATTAACAGACACCTCTATTTAAAGGATACCTCCCATGAATATTTTCATCCCAAATTCAGTTTGGAAAAAGATTACACCTCAATATAGCAGACTCCTCTCTTCAACGGACAATAATAACATTTAAAGTACGACCAAAAACTATGTAGAGTTAAAACGTAAAAGTAATACTAAAAGTTGTTAGGGTCTCTTTCGAAAGAGGAAGACAAGCATAATATCTCTAAGCAGCATTTTCGAAATTTAAACTTACAGAAGCGGGTTGAAATCAGTCCTCAAAAAAGGCAACTCTTGGCCCACGAGAGGTTGAAAAGTATATGGCTGAAAAGCTCTTCTTTAGCTGGATCCAAATCTGTGCCTTGTTTATTTGTTAATCCAATATGTTTTTGTCTACATACAAAGAAATTGCCAAGGGTTAGCAGATTTTGGAAAATCTGGCTTTTGGAAAATCTGGCTTTTGCACTAAGTCGCTACAACAACAAATAACAGGGACTTTGATTACATTAAGACTGTATCAAGCATGAAAGATTGTCTCAAGAGAGTTTAGTCGAAATTCACTTTTTCATTCTAAATGTTGTTGATTTCTTTCAAAGAATATTTTGTTTAGATTCTAAAAAATTAAATTTGGTTCGCCTACAGATTTTGAAAGAACCTTTGCCGTACAGTGTTTCGCATTTGCCAATCTAGCCGCTTGAGAGATTACAATCGATACATTTCATGTGCTTATTCAAGAACTAATTGTTGTCTAAAAGATGCTTGACCGAACAATTCATAATTGAAATTGAAGATTTTTTCAAGGAAAGCATCAATAATCACGAGAAAGTGACTTTCGGTTAAACTCCCTTAGATAAGCTTCCATGCTCGATACAGTTTTACTATGATAAAGGCCGTGTTATTCCTCGCCATAGCGACTTGTTGCTTCCCCCGATTTTGGGGAAACCAACTTTTCTAAAATCTGCTAACCCTTTGCCATTTCTTCACCTATGGACAAAAATCTACTTACTAGTGAACAAATAAACGGAGCACAGATTTGGATACAGCAGTGAAAATAGAGCTTTTAACCATATGCTTTTCAACCTCGACGGCTTCGCGGGCCAAGAGTTGCCTTTTTTGAGGCTTGATTTCAACCCGCTTCTGTAAGTTTAAATTTCGAAAATGCTGCTTAGGGATATTATGCTTGTCTTCCTCTATCGAAAGAGACTTTAACTTTCACCAATAAGCAAATAGAGCCGAAATGGCATCGAAAAACGTTTAACTCTACATAGTTTTTTGGTCGTACTTTAGTCCCACAGGTGTCTGTTGTTATATTGAGGTTCCAATGAATTCTTAAAGGCTTATTCTTATAAATTTCTGCACACAAGCTAAGAAGGGGCTTACTTCCTAAAACCAGTGTTGCGTGGGACCTTACAGGAGCAGCTACTGTGAAGGAGCTGTGAATCCAAGTTTTTCCTGTTTTTCAAATCTATGAATGGAAGATTCTTCAGTGTAGAATTTGGCACCATGTTTTGGCAAATCTGACAAGCTGTGGCTGATTTATGGAGCAAGAAAGTTAAAATTACTGGTTGCCTCAAAGCCTGAGGGTTTAAATTCAGTAGTAAACCTTGCAACTTAAATTTTAGCACCAAATGGACCTCAACTATACATTTTTGCCATGAAACACTGTGGGAGTAATGAATGATCAAATGGCTTGGGGATATTTGAAAGAAATTCTTTGGTGAGCAATGTTATTGGTTTGAATATCAATTTTAGGACTTTGGAGAAGTAAAAATAACTGATGGATGCAAGCCATGGCCTGCAGCACTTTTTCTAAACATGACCATTTCTATCAACCCAAGCTATGCTTTTTAAGTTTTCATGAGATCTTTTCTAAGACTGCCTCATTAACTTATGAAAAGGTAAGAATCAGGCTAGGTATATTTTTTTAATCGATTTCTTTGATTTACCATTGATGGAGAACAGCAAATCTTCTGGTTTGAGGCAACCAGTAATCTTGACTTTCTTGCTCCAGAAATCAGCAACCATTTGTCAGATTTACTCAAACTCGGTGCCAAACTCTAAAGTTGAAGTTTCTTCTATTCATAGATCTGATCAACAGGACAATTGGATTCATGGCTCTTTCATAGTTGCCACTCAAACGACACATATTTTTTGGGACAAACTGTATTGAAAGTGGGGAACTTATAGTTAGTAATTAATCAAGGATTTGGAGTAATGAATTATGTCCTACTTGCTTGGAGCAACAAAAAGCACTTGGGTAGATTCCAGCTATTCCAATTTGCAATTTATTGCTGTAACGAGGAAGTAGGTTTGGTATTAGAAAGCAAAAACCAACTACAGGACTTACTTTTAGCAGTTCATGCATCAAATAGGGTATGGTTTGTATTTTTACGGTTTTACTAAACTATGGAATCAACCAAAACGACCCAAAACGAGCCAAAGCAAGCCAAAACGATCCAAAACGACCCAAAACGAGCCAAAACGATCCAAAACGAAGCAGAACGACCCAAAATCACCCAGAACAACCCAATAGCGGGCCAAAATGACCCAGAACTAAGCGAAAAAGAGCCAAAATGATTCAGGGTGGCTCAAAGCCAATGACCAATAAAATCGTTAGCAGAGGCTGGTATTTTAGGCTATTGCATTCCAACCCTCTCGTCTTCTCCTCTCTCTGCACATCTCTCTGTTCTATGTCTCGTTTTGATAATCAAAAGAAACTACATCATTGACTATAAATTGGCCTAGGCCAGCATAACTTTTGACAGTAAAGCCCACCAGAGCCCGGCTGAACCAGACTGTGGACCATTCAAATTGTGGGATGATCCCTTGATAGATATCATTGTTTCAAGGTTAATGAACAAATAACTACTTCACACATTTTGTCTACTGGGGAAAGCACACCTCACACGTTATAACAACAGGGTAGATATAAAAACCCCAGACTGGAATGATTCCTGCTATGCGAGGATAGACCTACTTAAACCATCGTTGAAAAAAGCCTGGTTTCCACATGACTGTTCTTGTCTCCTCCGTCTCTTATGAATTTTCTGGCGACACGAACGATGCGAGCAATGGGAGTGCTTGAGTTGTTTCCATATGATCACTGCTGTTGTCCCTGTCGCTGAAATTCATGCAGACCTACACTCCAGCTCTCTGATTGAATCAGTTTGGGTCGTTTTTGGGTTGTTCTGGGTCATTTTGGCTCGTTTTGGGTCGTTATGGCTCGTTTTGCGTCGTTTTGGCTCGTTTTGGGTAGTTATGGCTCGTTTTGGATCGTTTTGGGTCGTTTTGGCTGATTCCATAGTTTAGTAAGACCGGTATTTTTACAAGGAGCAGGAATGTTTATGGCTTTATTTTTATTAACCAGGGTGCATTTATGAAAGATTTTCAAAGTCACGCTTTCTTGTTAAAAGCAATTTACAGATTAAGGCGTCATATGAATTGTTCAAAATTTACATAAGTCATCTCCGTTTTCTGACTTTGTGTCAATCTATTACATCTTACAATTCTCTTACTGTTAATTTGTCTGGTGTACATTTTCTACATGTTTTTGGGCAATTCTTTTCCATGAAAGCACGATTGGTCCCATAATAGCAATCAGTCATGAAATACCTGCAGATGTGGTAATATTGATCCTTGCATTCTGTTGATCAATGATATCATAATTATTATCTCAACATAACAATTTGTCATTTTTCAGAATTGACATTTTTTAAATTTTGAAATATGTCCAAAAAGTGCTTCACGTCCTATTTCAGTACCGAGTTAAAAAAGATTGGATCCAGTCATATTTGAGGAAACATGATTTCCCACGTATCACAATTGAAGAAGCTTGGGAGTTATACTGTATATAGTGCTCTTGGTTGTTTTTTCAAAGCCTAATGCAGTAAAGCCCCGCCTTCAAGAAACTGCATTATAATCACTCAGACCTGATTTTGCTGAATAAAATGCCTCTCTACAAGAAACTATCCAGGCTGATTTATGCCCAGTTTCTTATATAATGGTACAAAGCCCAGGGGGAACACTCAGCACATACGCATATGGGGGGGGGGGTCAGTCCAAGAAATTTTCGGGCAACCCAAAAATATCACTTCAGCATCATTGCAACCCAAAAATATCAGCTCACTTATACTTAGAAACCTGTACATGAAAACAAGGGAAGATTTTGTAATACAATAGCATCAGTTGCTTTGGTTCACACCTCAATTCAAACAGATTAGTGTCTGCAGACAAAAGAAATTCTCTCAAGCAGAAATTCAAAACAAACGAAGCGGCAAAGTTGCCCTGAAACCTGTACGGCAAACTCTCGTTTGGTTCGGGCGAAGGGAGGTTTGTAAAAGAAAGTATGTGCCTATTACGAAAGAAGAAGGGTAAATCTAAAGTTCTGTCTCACGGATTTTGTTTATTTGCTTCAGAAACCGAGGTGAGGGCATTACAATTTTTGCATATTTATTGCTCGGATATACGCAGTCACTCCTCAGCTCCTGAATCATATACAAAATCCGCGACACAGAACTTTAGATTTACCCATCTTCTTTCGTTATAAGCACATAACTTCTCTTAAAAACCTCCCTTCGCCCGCACCAAACGAGAGTTTGCCGTACTGGTTTCAGGGCAACTTTGTGGCTTCGTTTGTATTGAATTTCTGCTTGAGAGAATTTCTTTTGTCTTCATTCGCCAATAGCTTTGAATTAAGGTGTGAATCAAAGCGACTGATGCTATTCTATTTGTATTGAGTTTCTGCTATTCTATCTGAGCAATCAATATACACAAATTGTAATGCCCTCTGCTCGGTTTCTGAATCAAATAAACAAAATCCGCTAGACAGAACTTTAGATTTGCCCCGCTTCTTTCGTTTTAAGTACGTACCTTCTCTTAAAAACCTCCCTTCGCCTGCACCAAACGAAAGTTAGCTGTATTGGTTTCAGGGCAACTTTGCGGCTTCGTTTGTATTGAATTTCTGCTTGAGAGAATTTCTTTTGTCTTCATTCGCCAATCGCTTTGAATTAAGGTGTGAATCAAAGGGACTGATGCCATTGTATGACAAAATCTGCCCTCGTTCCCCGTATGTGCATGTGCTGAGTACCCCCCCCCTGGGGTACATAGTAATATCATTTGGCAGCACCAGTTCAAATTATTAGTTTCTTATACTCATGACCATGTTTAAGATTATTTTTTATGAACAATTTTGATTTTCAGAATGTACAAGGTGTGGTGTCATATGCCATGGTATACACACCCTGTTTTGAAGAATTATATTTTCACATAAGAACAAGATCAGGCTGGTTTTGTGAAACGAGTTTCTTAGGGCGGGATTTTACTGTAGGTGGGGGAGGGGGACGTCTGTTCCGGACACAAGAGTGATATCTCGTAATGGTCCCCTACAATGCTGATCTAATATCGTATCACTTTGAGTGAAAACCTTGAACATCATACAGTAGGTTGGCAGGAATTTTACACTGTGGGAGAATGTAAAGAAATTTTGGTATAAAGAATATGGAATGATGTTTTCATAGCCAAACACTGAAATCTGTGGTTAGTCGTTACTTAAATCCACCTTTTCAAGATAAGAGGTGCGAAAACGGAAGTCTTTTGTTGTTTGAGATGTTGCATTTTTTAGGCTAAAATCTTGTTCTACGTACAAAGTTTAGTAAAGAAGCGAATTTCTACTTTCATATCTATCTTCGTTTGGAAATTACAGCGATTTTAAGAATTCAAAGTTATAAGGGCTTTGACCGTGAAATCAGATGTTTGGACAAATTTTGTCCAAACTTTTGATTTCACGGTCAAAGCCCTTATGATTTCTAATTCTTTACATCACCGTTATTTCCAAATGAAGACAGACATGAATGTGAAAATTGGTTCATACGCTAAACTTTGGATGCAGAACAAGATTTTGGCCTCAAAAATGCGAAATCTGAAACAACAAAAGACTTCCGTTTTCGCACCTCTTATCTTGAAAAGGTGGATTACCTCATCAAGAATATTGCTCACATTTGCTGCAATTCCCACTTTCCATTGATTTCGTTTCTAGACTCAATCTTTTGTTAGTTTTCTACGAACGTAAAATGACCATTCAGGCAGGCGACCAGAAGTTGTTAGCCTGTCAAGCAGGTCGGGTCTGGTTAACAGGCAAGGAATTGCGTGAGACTGAAAGATGAAAATATGAAATGGAAGAAATGTGAACGTGACGTAAATAATCCATTCTTACCTGGACAATTTCTGTCAGGCCTCACTTCTGTTTTCATATCCCAACAACACCCATATTCAGTGAATGAGCACGCTGCTTTCTTTGGTGGAGCTTTCGCATGATCTACAAGGGAAAAACAGTTTGAACACCCCGCATTAACTATCCCCGCCCCCCCGCCAAACATTAAAAAAAGTACGGGGGAAATTTTGGAATCATACATTCTATTCTCATCATACATTCATAAGTCTTGCAAAGAGTTTCTTGCTGTCAAATTTCCAACCGTTTTCAAATTGTTCCGGCATCGTGTGAACGTTAGCTCAAATTCTGCTACTGTCACATTTTTCACCGTTTTCAAAATGTGCCGGCATCGTTTGAACGCAGTCTTAAGCGCTACTGGCAAAACATTGATTAATTAAACATTTTATGTTACGTTTCTATGTTCTTTTCTATTTTCAATGAATTTAAAACTTTCGGACATCACCAGGGTTGGGACAATTAAACTTTCGGACAAAATTTTGTCCGAAAGTTTGATCGTCCGAAAGTTTTCGATTGTAATGTAAACCACCGATGAATTAGCCAAAGACCATAAGAAAGGCAGCTCATATCTATAAGAGTCTTTGTCAATGACTGATGAATCCTTCTAGATAGAAACTAACAAGAAAATTTGGCGTCATTTATACACATCTTTGAATACATTTCTCAACTTGCATGATTTACCAATTTTGTCCTCAAGGTGAGCCATTTTACATCTAAAGGTCTAAAGGTTCATCCTATCTTGGTGGGGAAACAAAAGTTTCAACAGGGAAGCAACAGATACAAGGCCGGGAAAGTGCTTTTAAATTCAAACTTGGCGGGGAAACACATTTCGCTGGCGGTTCGTCCTTTCACCTTAGCGGGGCAGCGTTTTTTCAGCGGGATTGTTACTGGGGGTGTGCTTAAAACTGACGAAGATTGCAAAGAACGAGACTTGCAGTAAAATTTCTTCAGATGGCCGTTAAAAATCTATACCACAAAGAAATTAAAGATTTTCTCAATAGTGGCGATGTGAAAGTGTTGCAGCGTACAGGTGTAATCTTCGGACCTTACAGGCAAAATAGTTCAGACGATTAGGAATATATGCCCCGGCACCGAACCACGGGGGGGGGGGGGGGTTCTTCCATAGTAAAGGTATCTGGGGATGTGCCGCCCGCAAGGGTATACTTTTTCGGACTTCTATTCTAGCCAAGGGTGTACTTTTTAGCAATTTTAGTCGAGTCAAGTCTAGGCAAGGGTATGCTTTTTGGCAATTTTGGTCAAAGAAATGTCAAAATTCGGTAGTTTTTGTAAAAAAAACCTAACTTTCTTAAATTTTGGTCCAGAAAATGCGAAAATTTGGCAAGTTTTGTCTTCAGAGCACTTTTAAAGGGAAAATAAGTCTAGCTAAGGTAGCCCTGTCCACAAGTTGCTCGAAATTTCTGGAAAAGTTGCTCAAAATTTCCTGAAAAGTTGCTCAAAAAGTTGCCACTTTTTCAAAAAGTTGCCCAAGAGTTGCTCATTTATTGACATCTTTTACGGTCTTATGCCATAAACATATGAATAACTGAGATCTATGAATATGATTAACGGCACCAAAGATGCTCTTTGTTTCACCTTCAACAGTTTCTTGGAAATTTGAGCCTTTCACGCTAATATCATTGGGTTCATCTGACACATCTTCAGAATTTTAGCAAGAATCATTTGTTGATCATAAACAACAACAGCAACAATAATAACAATAATCATGATCATCATCATCATCATCATCATCGTCATCATTGTCAAAAATCGCCAGCAGAAAATAAATTTTGGGGTATCATATTTACTAAAATCACAGGTAGTCATAAATTTTGGGGTGTCAATTTAGAAAATAACCGTTTAGGGCATTGATTTTGATCAAATTTCACTAATTTTAGTGTATACATTCTCAATTGCCTGTAAATTTTGAGGTATTGTTTTCACAAAAATTTTAAAAATTTTAGGGTACGATTTCAGACGTCAAATGGCTCCAAATGGCACACCTCCGTCACCCGGCTATTGAAGTTACCCCCCCCCCCGGGAGTCACCTCCACTTTCTCAAAATTAATGTGTGCTTAAAGAGTGATTATTACCCAGGATTCCTTGCGGCATGTTTCAATTTCAGACTATCTCGAAATAAGATTGATTTGAAATGGAAAATATGGATTCACACTGTATTGGTTGAGCTATTGGTTGAACTATAGAAAATTTTGGCATTACTGAATGTTTCTATAGCAACTGCAGCGGATCATCAGGCGGCCGAAGGTTGGAGTGACCCTGCAAAGGACCCTGGGTGACAATAACTCTTTAAAGCTAACAAATACTTACTGCATTTGCCACAACTTTTTCGACAATATTTGTTGAGAATGTATGCATGTGTTTTGCATGCGTAGTGTCGTTGCCACCAAGGACAAAGTCGTTGAAAGTAATCAAAACAATCACCATCTATGAATAAGAAGAAATTCCCAATGTTAAACGTATGTTAGAGTCATCCTAGTTAGATCTCGGTTGAATTTTTCTATTCAATTTATTTAACGTTGGCTATATCAACAATACAATTAAATAGGATACGGTGCTAATTTAGGCCAACTACAATAATATTAAAAAATAATAATAAAAATGATGAAATTAAATTTACCCTAAATTTTCTTTTAAATTAAATGTAACCTAAATTTTCCACATATCGCTTGCATAGTCTGCAGTCACAACTAACCGTGTAGGTTTTAATTTTTCTTTTAAACACTGAAAGAGATTCTGATTCCTTTATTTCGGTAGGTAGTGTCCTCCAGAGCTTCTGCCCAAGGAACCGCACAGTTTCTCTTCCTAACCTTATTGTTTTAACTTTTGGTAAACATATGAAGGCACCAGTCCATATGAAGGCACCTTTTCCATGAAAATCTCCTTCATAAAGCTAGGGGCGTTTCCTGATTTTGTTTTATATATTTCAGTTAGAAGTAACCGCAGATTTCTCTGATGGACAGATGCCGAATTGTGATTCACGAGAAGGGTTTCAAAATCACAGTGATTATCTTTATATACAATACGTAAGGCCCTCTCTTGTATCTTATTGATTTTTTTTATTGATGTTTCTATCATGAAACATCCATACCAATGGGCAATAACTAAAATGTGACATGATGAACGCATTCATCAATGATGCAAGCTGTTCAGTTTCCATGTAATTCGCAATTCTAGCCAGATCATGTAATTTTTGGGCAGCCTTCTTACAGAGCGTTTCAACGTGGGACTTAAATGTTAGTTTATTATCTATGTTGATTCCTAAGAGCATTTGCTCCTTGGTCTATTTGATCACAGAAGTACCAATTTTCACACGTATATCGTCATGTATTCCACCAAAAATCATTACATGGCATTTTTCTTCGTTAAGTTTCACATAGTTATTAGGAAACCAGTTTAAGATAGCTGCAACGCCATCTTCAAATCTTCGCACAGCATCATCTGTTTTATAACGCACAACGTAAATAGTGGTATCGTCAGCGTAATTGCAAATTTCGGCATCCTCCATCAGATAGAGCATGTCATTTATATATATGTTGAATAAAAGTGGTCCCAGAACGGAACCTTGTGGAACACCGAGATTTGTTTCACGCCAATTGCTGAAAGAGCCATTTACCTATACACGCTGTTTCCTCGCTGATAGATAACTATAGATAAATTCAAGTGCAGATCTGCCTAAGCCATATGCATCGAGTTTGGCTATCAGCAGTTCATAATTCAAACAATCAAAGGCTTTGATTTGATATATTTCTCGGGTATTTGTAGCTAAAAATCATTTACAGTATTCTATATCTTGCGGGCAAGTGGTCGAGAGCAACGAGTTGCGATCAGGAAAGTAAAAAGGTACTTACATTTGATTTACTATTTTTCTAAAGAGCATAAATGCAAGAAAGTCATATGGGTTGAAAAATCGGTTGATAAAAATGATACTAATGGCAATGATTGTCGATCATTTTAATTCGGTAGTAATTCAGTGTTAGCGTCGATCCCAATACGTCTTTGCAAGGGACTTTAATTTTCCGATGCATGCCAGTCTGGCGTCAAAGTTTATTGTTTGCTAATCTTAAATTTCATTGTTTCAAAGCGGAGTATATGGGATTCGTGCGACTGCACTACAGCGCTTCGCTACGGAGTGACTCCGGAATGATTTTCATACCACCTCCAGAGCGAAGTGATTTTCACGCCACTAATCGGACTGGTGCGGCGTAGTGTAACTCAAACCCTCGGTTGATGCCGAGCCTTCAAGCCCTTGAGACCTCGAGCCTTGCATTTCGAGCCATCCAGCCTTTAGCCATTTTTTCATTTCATTTTCATTCATTTTAAATTTTTTATACACAGGGCCGCGAAGATGATTTATATATGGGCCCCCGGGTCAAAACAAAACATGGGCCCCTGGCAAAGAGAGTAGTGAAAGGTACGCTGGAGGCACACGCATCTAGGGGGTCCGGGGGATGCTCCTTAGGGAATGTTCTTAAGATAAAGCTTGTTAGAATCGCTTTGGTAGCTATTTGCGCCTCTAAATACAATTACCACGTCATCGAACTAGCCAGTCATTATGCACAAGAATCATGATTTTATAACAAGTGGCCTGTTATTGATTTTAATATTCATTTTTTCATTTCATTTTATCATATTTAAACACAAAATGCGAACAAACTGCACCATCATATAAAATGGAATAAGAGAAATAGGCCTTTCTCATTCTGCTGATATTACAAGATGCCTTTGCCACTATAATGTCCACAGAACAACATTCAGATTCAGCTCCAGAACAAGATTCAGATTCAGAAGTCGAATCTATGGTCAAATTTGATTATTTTTCCAATAAGTGTCTTTGTTACGTCGGTATTAGATGATTAGTTGGATAGTTGCGAATCCGAATCTTGTCCTGAATCTGAATCTTGTCCTGAATCTGAATCTTGTTCTGGAGCTGAATCTGAATGTTGTTCTGTGGACATTATAGTTAATCGAATCGATGGAATGGCCGTTGCTCTAGAAATAATTCTGCTGTGGATAAATCGAGAAGCTCAAAACAAACACTTTAAGGACCTTATTTAAGCTTTTTTGAAGGTATCTGAACAATAATCTGGGGTTAGGAAGAGTGGTAATGTGAAAAAAGCACGGTTTGTTTGGGGGCGAAAATGGGCCTAAGTTGCAAACAGAGGAGCTTTCTCATCGCAGCTTCCAACATGAAATAGCTCGTTATTCTTCGAATGTCGGAAATAAATTGCAAATGATGATCAATGTAGATAAAGTATGTGGTTTTACATCGAATTTTGACACCCCGAAGCCATTTACTACACGCAAAACCGTGCGGGGTTCACTCCGCGCGGAATTTCCGCGCAGATCCCAGATTAGAGGCAGAGCAACGAACTCGCTCTGGAGACGAGACTGGCACTGAATTGATTTGACCGACAGAAAGAGACAGCGACATCGCACGTTGCTAATTGTTTTGACATATAATGCAGCTAGCGCTGCAATAATGCAGCTAGCGCTGCAATAAAATCTTACAAATTTGCTGGTCTCCCTAGGGATCGTGCTTCGGGAAGGATGCTAGCTTTTCAGGAATTCCTTCAGTTTCCTTTTGAAAATAGTGATCGTGGAACTCATTCTGATTTCTAACGGGATTTCATTCCACGTCTTTGCACCAGAGTAGAAAAAACTGCTTTTGGAGAATTCTAGGCTCTGCCTTGGAGTGTCAAGATCTAACTGATTTCTTGTTGGATAGTTAGATATTTGAGATCTGGTAACAAGTCTCCCTCTTAAGTTGTCCGGGCAGAGACCATTCATTATTTTATAGATCATCACGGCCCTGTCGAATATTATCAAGTTTGAGACTGAAAGCCAATTGCAACTCCACCCATCCTTTAATCTAGAGCTTTCTATCATTGTTCGTGCTCTAGTTTGCAGACGTTGAAGATGATCAAGCTTTTTGTTTGACAAACTACCCCAGAGTTCATCACTGTGTCTCAAATGACTCTCGATCAGTGCCTTGTAAACCTGATCCAATTTTGTTTGCGGTAGTATGTTCTTTAATTTCCGCAGGGACGAAAGGGCATTTTTAATTTTACCTTTGAGGTTCTTATATTGCTCATTCCATGTAAGGTTTTCATCCACTGTAACTCCAAGGTATTTAACTTTTTTGACCCGTTTGATTGGCCCCCCCATTTATGTTTACCTCTAATGGATCATGGACACGGTTTGTTTGTCTTTTGTGATCAATGACCATGTATTCTGTTTTATCAGTGTTCGGACTAAGCTTATTCTGCCTTAACCATTCAGCAATATTGTCAACCTCAGTTCTTAGATCGTTGCAGAGTTCGTCAATATCTTCAGCAGAGCAGGTTACGCTAGTGTCATCCGCATACATGTTTGAGGTGCATTTATTAAGGCACTGCTCAAAGTCATTGACATGCAGGATGAAGAGGAGAGGCCCCAAGCACGAGCCCTGAAGAATACCACAGTGAACACTTTTTAGGCTAGATTTGTGGCCATTCACTTGACAGTATTGTTTTCTATTCGTCAAGTACGACGTGAACCACCGAAGAGGTGTCCCCACTACGCCGTATTTGGTAAGCTTTGAGAGGAGAATTCCATGGTCCACCGTATCGAAAGCCTTTCTGAGGTCGAGAAATACGCTTATGTTAATTTTGCGTTTGTCAATGTTAGAAAACCACGCATCCGTTACGTTAAGTAGTGACGTTAAAGTGCTATGCATCTCCCGGGGAGGGAGGGGGGTAACTACCATACAGTACATGCAGGTACGAGATGTGCCATTTTTTGGGGTGCCTTTTTTCGAGCAGAAAATAAATTTAGGGTATCATTTTTGGTAAAATCACAGGTAGTCATAAATTTTGGGGTGTTATTTTAGAAAAATGACTCTTTAGGGTATTGATTTTGATTAAATTTCATTTACTTGGTTAAAATTTTGGATGGCTATCGCAATTTTAGGGTATACATTTTCAATGGCCTGTAAATTTTGGGGTATCGTTTTCGCGAAAATTCATAAATTTTAGGGTGCGATTTCAGATGTTAAATGGCACACACCCATCACCCGCCTATTGAAGTTACCCCCCCCCCCGGGATGCATCTTTAAAAATGCGTGTTGACATTTTGAAAATCTCTTATGCACCTTCAAGTAATTTGAAACTTGATCATGTCCTAGTTTTTCTAACAACCTCGAGAATACATTGTAGCAATTTGAGAAGTTACTGAATTTGAGCTTTATTCGAAAACCTGAGTTATTACATTATTCATGAGCTCCTATGGCCAGGGGCCCCAGGTTTTTGACACCTCCTGACCCCCTCTCGCCCCTCTCCTACTCGGCCATAGCCATATGGAATACAAAATGCGGCAACATTGTCTGTATATGGGGGTATATGTGTTTAACGATTTGCCAGTAACGTTCAATTTAAGACTAATGTAGTGAATGACATGGGAATTTTATTGGTTAAAAGGAATGCATGCCAGTCAATGGGAATATTTGGGATTGAGATTCATTAGCAGCAAATGATTAAAGTCCAATGAAATATAGATATATTAATGAACAGTATGAATTTAATTACAAATGCCAACTGGTAAGTTATTATCTGGTTTCTGGCTGGCAGTGATACATCTTTTCGAGGGGTATCTCACTCCCCAAAAAAGTTAGTACGCTTCTGGTAAAACCCTTTTATTTTCAAGGGAGATACATCAAGAATCCGTAGGCTCGGGGGCTAGGAGATTAGAAACACTCGATGTAACTATTACCCCATTCATATTTGCAAGTTCAAGTAAATGAACCGACTTTAAAGGGGTAGTTTCGCTAAAGGAACGACAGCAATCTTGATATATTTGATGTTCTTATAGATCAAAACATTGTTGAAAACATGGCTCATGTTTGCTATATTTTCATCTCTATTTCCATTTTCATATTGTTATATCTTCGTTCAATTATCTAAGCCCGATGATGATTGTTGAAAACATGGCCCATGTTTGCTATATTTTCATCTCTATTTCCATTTTCATATCGTTATATCTTCGTTCAATTATCTAAGCCCGATGATGATTGTTGAAAACATGGCCCATTTTGCTCTATTTTCATCTCTATTTCCATTTTCATATCGTTATATCTTCGTTCAATTATCTAAGCCCGATGATGATTGTTGGAAACGTGGCCCATGTTTGCTCTATTTTCATCTCTATTTCCATTTTCATATTGTTATATCTTCGTTCAATTATCTAAGCCCGATGATGATTGTTGAAAACATGGCCCATGTTTGCTATATTTTCATCTCTATTTCCATTTTCATATTGTTATATCTTCGTTCAATTATCTAAGCCCGATGATGATTGTTGAAAACATGGCTCATGTTTGCTATATTTTCATCTCTATTTCCATTTTCATATTGTTATATCTTCGTTCAATTATCTAAGCCCGATGATGATTGTTGAAAACATGGCTCATGTTTGCTATATTTTCATCTCTATTTCCATTTTCATATTGTTATATCTTCGTTCAATTATCTAAGCCCGATGATGATTGTTGAAAACATGGCTCATGTTTGCTATATTTTCATCTCTATTTCCATTTTCATATCGTTATATCTTCGTTCAATTATCTAAGCCCGATGATGATTGTTGAAAACATGGCCCATGTTTGCTATATTTTCATCTCTATTTCCATTTTCATATCGTTATATCTTCGTTCAATTATCTAAGCCCGATGATGATTGTTGGAAACGTGGCTCATGTTTGCTATATTTTCATCTCTATTTCCATTTTCATATTGTTATATCTTCGTTCAATTATCTAAGCCCGATGATGATTGTTGAAAACATGGCTCATGTTTGCTATATTTTCATCTCTATTTCCATTTTCATATTGTTATATCTTCGTTCAATTATCTAAGCCCGATGATGATTGTTGAAAACGTGGCTCATGTTTGCTATATTTTCATCTCTATTTCCATTTTCATATTGTTATATCTTCGTTCAATTATCTAAGCCCGATGATGATTGTTGAAAACATGGCCCATGTTTGCTATATTTTCATCTCTATTTCCATTTTCATATTGTTATATCTTCGTTCAATTATCTAAGCCCGATGATGATTGTTGAAAACATGGCTCATGTTTGCTATATTTTCATCTCTATTTCCATTTTCATATCGTTATATCTTCGTTCAATTATCTAAGCCCGATGATGATTGTTGAAAACATGGCCCATGTTTGCTATATTTTCATCTCTATTTCCATTTTCATATTGTTATATCTTCGTTCAATTATCTAAGCCCGATGATGATTGTTGGAAACGTGGCCCATTTTGCTCTATTTTCATCTCTATTTCCATTTTCATATTGTTATATCTTCGTTCAATTATCTAAGCCCGATGATGATTGTTGAAAACATGGCCCATGTTTGCTATATTTTCATCTCTATTTCCATTTTCATATCGTTATATCTTCGTTCAATTATTTAAGCCCAATGATGATTGTTGGAAACGTGGCCCATGTTTGCTATATTTTCATCTCTATTTCCATTTTCATATCGTTATATCTTCGTTCAATTATCTAAGCCCGATGATGATTGTTGAAAACATGGCCCATGTTTGCTATATTTTCATCTCTATTTCCATTTTCATATTGTTATATATTCGTTCGATTATTTAAGCCCGATGATGATTGTTGAAAACATGGCCCATGTTTGCTATATTTTCATCTCTATTTCCATTTTCATATCGTTATATCTTCGTTCAATTATCTAAGCCCGATGATGATTGTTGGAAACGTGGCCCATGTTTGCTCTATTTTCATCTCTATTTCCATTTTCATATTGTTATATCTTCGTTCAATTATCTAAGCCCGATGATGATTGTTGGAAACGTGGCCCATGTTTGCTCTATTTTCATCTCTATTTCCATTTTCATATTGTTATATCTTCGTTCAATTATCTAAGCCCGATGATGATTGTTGAAAACATGGCCCATGTTTGCTATATTTTCATCTCTATTTCCATTTTCATATCGTTATATCTTCGTTCAATTATTTAAGCCCAATGATGATTGTTGGAAACGTGGCCCATGTTTGCTATATTTTCATCTCTATTTCCATTTTCATATCGTTATATCTTCGTTCAATTATTTAAGCCCAATGATGATTGTTGGAAACGTGGCCCATGTTTGCTATATTTTCATCTCTATTTCCATTTTCATATTGTTATATCTTCGTTCAATTATCTAAGCCCGATGATGATTGTTGGAAACGTGGCCCATGTTTGCTCTATTTTCATCTCTATTTCCATTTTCATATTGTTATATCTTCGTTCAATTATCTAAGCCCGATGATGATTGTTGGAAACGTGGCCCATGTTTGCTCTATTTTCATCTCTATTTCCATTTTCATATCGTTATATCTTCGTTCAATTATCTAAGCCCGATGATGATTGTTGGAAACGTGGCCCATGTTTGCTCTATTTTCATCTCTATTTCCATTTTCATATTGTTATATCTTCGTTCAATTATCTAAGCCCGATGATGATTGTTGAAAACATGGCCCATGTTTGCTATATTTTCATCTCTATTTCCATTTTCATATCGTTATATCTTCGTTCAATTATTTAAGCCCAATGATGATTGTTGGAAACGTGGCCCATGTTTGCTATATTTTCATCTCTATTTCCATTTTCATATCGTTATATCTTCGTTCAATTATTTAAGCCCAATGATGATTGTTGAAAACGTGGCCCATGTTTGCTATATTTTCATCTCTATTTCCATTTTCATATCGTTATATCTTCGTTCAATTATTTAAGCCCAATGATGATTGTTGAAAACGTGGCCCATGTTTGCTATATTTTCATCTCTATTTCCATTTTCATATCGTTATATCTTCGTTCAATTATTTAAGCCCAATGATGATTGTTGAAAACGTGGCCCATGTTTGCTATATTTTCATCTCTATTTCCATTTTCATATCGTTATATCTTCGTTCAATTATTTAAGCCCAATGATGATTGTTGAAAACGTGGCCCATGTTTGCTATATTTTCATCTCTATTTCCATTTTCATATCGTTATATCTTCGTTCAATTATCTAAGCCCGATGATGATTGTTGGAAACGTGGCCCATTTTGCTCTATTTTCATCTCTATTTCCATTTTCATATTGTTATATCTTCGTTCAATTATCTAAGCCCGATGATGATTGTTGGAAACGTGGCCCATGTTTGCTATATTTTCATCTCTATTTCCATTTTCATATCGTTATATCTTCGTTCAATTATTTAAGCCCAATGATGATTGTTGAAAACGTGGCCCATGTTTGCTATATTTTCATCTCTATTTCCATTTTCATATCGTTATATCTTCGTTCAATTATCTAAGCCCGATGATGATTGTTGAAAACGTGGCCCATTTTGCTCTATTTTCATCTCTATTTCCATTTTCATATCGTTATATCTTCGTTCAATTATTTAAGCCCAATGATGATTGTTGAAAACGTGGCCCATGTTTGCTATATTTTCATCTCTATTTCCATTTTCATATCGTTATATCTTCGTTCAATTATCTAAGCCCGATGATGATTGTTGGAAACGTGGCCCATTTTGCTCTATTTTCATCTCTATTTCCATTTTCATATTGTTATATCTTCGTTCAATTATCTAAGCCCGATGATGATTGTTGGAAACGTGGCCCATGTTTGCTATATTTTCATCTCTATTTCCATTTTCATATCGTTATATCTTCGTTCAATTATCTAAGCCCGATGATGATTGTTGGAAACGTGGCCCATGTTTGCTATATTTTCATCTCTATTTCCATTTTCATATCGTTATATCTTCGTTCAATTATTTAAGCCCAATGATGATTGTTGAAAACGTGGCCCATGTTTGCTATATTTTCATCTCTATTTCCATTTTCATATCGTTATATCTTCGTTCAATTATCTAAGCCCGATGATGATTGTTGGAAACGTGGCCCATTTTGCTCTATTTTCATCTCTATTTCCATTTTCATATTGTTATATCTTCGTTCAATTATCTAAGCCCGATGATGATTGTTGGAAACGTGGCCCATGTTTGCTATATTTTCATCTCTATTTCCATTTTCATATCGTTATATCTTCGTTCAATTATCTAAGCCCGATGATGATTGTTGGAAACGTGGCCCATGTTTGCTATATTTTCATCTCTATTTCCATTTTCATATCGTTATATCTTCGTTCAATTATCTAAGCCCGATGATGATTGTTGGAAACGTGGCCCATTTTGCTCTATTTTCATCTCTATTTCCATTTTCATATTGTTATATCTTCGTTCAATTATCTAAGCCCGATGATGATTGTTGGAAACGTGGCCCATGTTTGCTATATTTTCATCTCTATTTCCATTTTCATATCGTTATATCTTCGTTCAATTATCTAAGCCCGATGATGATTGTTGGAAACGTGGCCCATGTTTGCTATATTTTCATCTCTATTTCCATTTTCATATTGTTATATCTTCGTTCAATTATCTAAGCCCGATGATGATTGTTGGAAACGTGGCCCATTTTGCTCTATTTTCATCTCTATTTCCATTTTCATATTGTTATATCTTCGTTCAATTATCTAAGCCCGATGATGATTGTTGGAAACGTGGCCCATGTTTGCTATATTTTCATCTCTATTTCCATTTTCATATCGTTATATCTTCGTTCAATTATCTAAGCCCGATGATGATTGTTGGAAACGTGGCCCATGTTTGCTATATTTTCATCTCTATTTCCATTTTCATATCGTTATATCTTCGTTCAATTATCTAAGCCCGATGATGATTGTTGGAAACGTGGCCCATTTTGCTCTATTTTCATCTCTATTTCCATTTTCATATTGTTATATCTTCGTTCAATTATCTAAGCCCGATGATGATTGTTGGAAACGTGGCCCATGTTTGCTATATTTTCATCTCTATTTCCATTTTCATATCGTTATATCTTCGTTCAATTATCTAAGCCCGATGATGATTGTTGGAAACGTGGCCCATGTTTGCTATATTTTCATCTCTATTTCCATTTTCATATCGTTATATCTTCGTTCAATTATCTAAGCCCGATGATGATTGTTGGAAACGTGGCCCATTTTGCTCTATTTTCATCTCTATTTCCATTTTCATATTGTTATATCTTCGTTCAATTATCTAAGCCCGATGATGATTGTTGGAAACGTGGCCCATGTTTGCTATATTTTCATCTCTATTTCCATTTTCATATCGTTATATCTTCGTTCAATTATCTAAGCCCGATGATGATTGTTGGAAACGTGGCCCATTTTGCTCTATTTTCATCTCTATTTCCATTTTCATATTGTTATATCTTCGTTCAATTATCTAAGCCCGATGATGATTGTTGGAAACGTGGCCCATTTTGCTCTATTTTCATCTCTATTTCCATTTTCATATTGTTATATCTTCGTTCAATTATCTAAGCCCGATGATGATTGTTGGAAACGTGGCCCATTTTGCTCTATTTTCATCTCTATTTCCATTTTCATATCGTTATATCTTCGTTCAATTATCTAAGCCCGATGATGATTGTTGGAAACGTGGCCCATTTTGCTCTATTTTCATCTCTATTTCCATTTTCATATTGTTATATCTTCGTTCAATTATCTAAGCCCGATGATGATTGTTGGAAACGTGGCCCATTTTGCTATATTTTCATCTCTATTTCCATTTTCATATTGTTATATCTTCGTTCAATTATCTAAGCCCGATGATGATTGTTGGAAACGTGGCCCATTTTGCTATATTTTCATCTCTATTTCCATTTTCATATCGTTATATCTTCGTTCAATGATCTAAGCCCGATGATGATTGTTGGAAACGTGGCCCATGTTTGCTATATTTTCATCTCTATTTCCATTTTCATATCGTTATATCTTCGTTCAATTATCTAAGCCCGATGATGATTGTTGGAAACGTGGCCCATTTTGCTCTATTTTCATCTCTATTTCCATTTTCATATTGTTATATCTTCGTTCAATTATCTAAGCCCGATGATGATTGTTGGAAACGTGGCCCATGTTTGCTATATTTTCATCTCTATTTCCATTTTCATATCGTTATATCTTCGTTCAATTATCTCAGCCCGATGATGATTGTTGGAAACGTGGCCCATTTTGCTCTATTTTCATCTCTATTTCCATTTTCATATCGTTATATCTTCGTTCAATTATTTAAACCCTTTGATGAAATATAGCGTTCTACCAGTTCAGAAGCTGATTTACTCAATGCTGGATGTAATGTGTTTGGGTTGCATGACACATAATAATGCATACTCTGTTCAAACAACTTTTGTCTGACAAATGACAACATTGGACTAATAACCTAAGACAATTTTCCAGCGCCCAAGGCAATTTTTCAGCAACAGAAATCGAAGTTAAAAGTAGAAAGCAGTCAATAACAGTGTCCCATGTTCCGAAATTAATTAATCACCCAAATAATGCAGAAACATAATTAATCATATAGTCATATGCTAGTTACGGTCATGTTATTAAGACCAATCATACCGCAAAATTGGCAAGTCTTTTGGCAGTAATCAACCATTCTTGACATAGCACTTCTGCACACGCCAAGTTTCTTTAGCGTCTTACAATATGCCGTTGGAAGTTTGTCAACGCAGGCTAAGAGGCAAAGAAATTGCAAGTTAGTTTGTGCTCCTTTCCTCTTCGTTTATAGATTAATTTGTATCGGTAAACATTTGGGGAATGCAGTAACTTAGCTTTTGGTAAATGTAGCATTTCATTCTCTTGCTATTGAAACAGTGATATTTCAATGGAATAAAAGCAAGTTCTGATCAGCAAATAGCTTGACTTCTTGATGTCGATGTACAATGCCGATGCCTCACTGCATCAAACTTCACTCGTTGTTTATTATAAAAAACAGCCTGCAAGTCATTGATTTTGATTTGATTACAAATGTACAAATGCCATCATGTCGTTTTCCTTGTTTGACTTTTTTTGCTTTCATTTCGAGCGAGAAGTAACAGCGCAAAATTATCTGTATCTCAAACGACAAAATCACATCACACAAAGAACGGAAAATTTCTTCAACAACCGCCCTCCTGTTGTGTTTTATTGGTGTTGGAAATTGGAAGGGTATACATTGCTACTTTTTATTCTGTGTTCTTATTGAAAGATCATTGTAAGCAAGTAATAAAAAGCAGTTTACCTGTTGCTGAATTTTGCTGTGCATGGCAAATGCTACACAAGAATATCAAGCAAAGGAGTGCTTTCATCGCTTCATACATTTCTTGTTCTTCTACCTCTCCACGCTGTTATTGACTGTGTTACTACCACTGTGCTTTTACTGTTGTCGAAGATGGCATGCAGAATGTATTGTTGTTAGAATTTTAATTGGCATTCAAGTTATACTTATTATGTAAGCCCACTAGAATTGTCTGCAATTACCAAGAAATGACTTGGGAGGGGGCATCATCAAGAATTTCTTTATTCAAATCATGTTCAAATACATGTTTTGGATGGCTAGCTCCAATATCGAAACCTTTTTATCCTAAATCCAAATTCGGTTTATCTTCCATCATAAATCCCTTTTCAAGTATTTGTTATTCTTATCACTGCTCTCAGTTTTCATCTTTCTTTATTTCTTTCGATTTGCAGGAGAGGGCTTAGTGCTCTGTATTTTTTATGATTGTCCTCTTCAGATATATTTTCGATCAGTGGATTTCAAGAAATATTGCGTAAACACAGTTGGAACATAGAGGAATTCAGGTGGGGGTCATCAAGGGGGGCAGAAATCCGCCGTTCCGCGTGATTTTCAGTTAAAATCCGCCGTTCCGGTCATTTCTTGCCAAAGTTCCGCTTCCCGCCACTTCGTTATCAATGATGGAACAAAATAGTATTGTTAGACATTTTCATCCATCCAGGTAGAAAGAGGAGGAGAGTGACTGTTAAAATTCTTGTGCAAAGCTTGGAAAATCTTCTCATAGTGCTATTCAGAAAGTCAAAGATGTGACCACGACCTATTTTTACAAGACAACATATGAAGGATCCGCAAATCCATAACAGAAAAAATGAATATTCCGCATTCCGCTTATCATTGTCGAGAAAATCCGCGTCCGGTTGGGGTGGAGAATTCCGTCGTTCCGCCGAGAAATTGCGAGAATTCCGTATTCCGTGACAAATTTTCTTCAAATTCCGCTGTTCCGCAAACCCTGATGACCCCCACATTCAGGAATGGAACTCAAATGATGTAGCTTTGCCTGTGTCCCAGAACCGAAGACAGGCTACTCTGGCTTATTTCGGACTCACTCAGCCAAGCACAATTCATTTCTCCCCCACCGGTCAATGGTGTCCGAGAACATTTAGGTGTCATTCAATTGGCATTCGCCGTAAATTGCTCTTGGGGCTTCATGGGAACAGGGAAGGGCCCCTTTCCTAAATTAAGATGGAAAAATGCATTGTACGGCAGCACAAGGAAGCCAACAAAAATGTAGTATTTGAAGAGTTTTTCCATTCTCGACAAATGATGAAAAACAAAATTTCAATTGCATTCTTGAACCAGTGTAGAATGTCCTTGGCTTTATATTTATGGTTTGGAATTTTTACGACTTTCTTATGCACGTTTTTGAAAGGAAAATAGATACTGAAGTAAGTTGCCTTTGAGATAACACTTGGAATTCACATCTAATTTGAGAACTTATGTCACAGGCCTGGTTTTTGGGCTCAGAGATAAACCCCCGTACTAAACAAACATAAACGTCTAGTCCTCCTTCATCATTTCAAACTTAGAGTATACGTGTATTGAGTTTCATTCAGAATTTACTGATGATAAATGATCTCCGTTTACGCTGTACTCGAAACAACACCCCCCAGTAACGACCCCGCCGGACCTTGTAAATACAGCGGGGAAATTACGAAAACATACATTTTCATACCCTGGGTACCAGACTCTCCCAAGAAAGAAAATTTTCTTTCTTGGGAGAGTCTGGGGTACCCAGGGTAACATTTTCAGCGGGGAGTTGAAATATCATGACGGGGAAATGAAACTTTAGGCTATTATTTATGATGGAGCTTGCACAATTTTGACGGGGAAGCAAAAATTTCAGCGGGGAAACAACAAAAACAAGGCGGGGAAACTCTTTAAACGCAAAAATTAGCGGGGAAACGAGTTTTCTTGGCGGGTCACCCTTCGACTTTGGCGGGGCAATGTTTCAGCGGGGTCGTTACTGGGGGGTGTGTAACAGGACTGGCCCATCACAAGGGTTTAGACCTTCTTGATGGCCCAGGGGGGGGCACTCTGCACATACGCATACGGGGGGGTCAGTCCAAGAAATTCTCAGACAACCCAAAAATATCACTTCAGCTTCAATGCAACCCCAAAATATCAGCTCATTTTATACTTAGAAACCTGTACATGAACATAAAATATCCCCAAACAATGCAAATAGAAGTCAGGATTGCCTCCATCGAACCCAGAAATATCAATATAACGATGTTTGGTATCAAAAAATATCATCAACGTAGTTTCAGTTTTCTTTGGACCCAAAAATATCACTTTTGGCAACATTCTGACCCAAAAATATCGGACTTACCTCCCCGTATGTGAATGTGCCGAGTGCCCCCCCCCCTGGGATTGATGGGAGGACAAAAGTGTTACCGATCGGCAGCACTGGAACATTGTAAATGGGAAGCTAATCCTTTACCCTTTTGTTACAGATCCAGAGTCGTACAAGTGTAGCACCACAGTATGGGGGGGGGGGGGAGTAAGCGGGGTCTGAAACTGAACAACTGAAGCTGGGCAAAAGCTCGCAACTATCGAACTGGTCTGTTAGAATGGCCGAAAGTTGTAGGAAAGAACCAATTTAAACCCTTGAACAGGTCGCTCTGCAAAGAACTTTGCTGCCTGCATTCCGAAAATATGAATTACCAAATGTCCAATTAAATACCCAGAAAAATAGGATCTTTTCGGCTGATGTTCTCATGTTCCTCGGCGATGAAAAGCCAAATTCGCTTGCTTGATAACTAACTTTCAAAACTGCAGTATCTGAATATTAGAGCCATTGTCACCTTGGGTCCTTGCAGCAGCCCCGTCGGAAGCGGGGGGGGGGGCTGGAGGGGGCTTCAGCCCCCCAAATAATTTGCTGAAGTTTGTTGATTTTGTAAGTGAAAAAGGCTGCAAAAGCCAAGGTCGTAAGAATGAGGATTCAAACTCGCATATATTCGAGGAAACTACCAGAATCTATCCAGAATGCAATACCTTTTGATGTCATACAATTCAAAAATTTCAAACTTTTCATGGAAAAACCTTCATTAGTCGTGATCCTTTGCTTCCGTCAATGGCACGTTTTCCAAAAATGGGGCGTTTTCCAACGATCTAAAGGGCGTGGTCATGAAAAATTTTCCCGGGGGCAAGCCCCCGAACCCCCGTTTTTACTTGCTTCGCTCGCACCTCGTTTCACCCCCTCCCCCAATATCAATTTCGTTCCGACGGGCCCGTTGCAGGCATGTGGATCCAGAGTGATTTTCAGTCTTCAGTCTGAATTCGGCCAAAATTGATTGATTGATTGAAGATAGATTAGATGCTGCAACGAAGGAGCTTTGGCTAAACAGAAACAGATGGAAAGGAAGATTTTGATGGAAGTTGGAAGATTATGAATTGCGTTTTATTTGGAGTGAAAAAAGAAGAAATATCAATTGTTTGTTGTTATTGAAAGTATCTTTGAATTGATTAACAAGTTTTGAATCACAAGACTAATCACAGCTATTGACTAAATGAAGAATCGAGTCATATTTACAAGAGAAGAGGAATGAAAGACAGGTGGAAGAAGAAAATGGGCCTAAATAGCATCCTATCGACTTACTACAAGATTTTAATGAAGCATGCTTACGTTCATTGCTTGTAATGGGATCCTATTTGTTTGAGATACCTTGGTGAATATTGGGATAAATGTAAAGAGACAAGAATGGATGAAGAAGCAGAGTATTGGACTGATTCAAAATACAAACAATTTACATCAGCTGTTGATAAAACATTGAAGTCATTTGAATATTCAAGCGAATGGGCTGATTTGATTTCATGCCTTGGGAAATTAAATAAGGTAATCTTTTCTCCTACAGTCATCATCCAGTAACATACAAATTTACAGAGTAGCTGCTCTAGGCAGTTTTTTAATCCCAGAGGGGATTTACTTGACTTTCATTATTAATACAAGGGTGTGCACCCACAAAGGGGACTCTCTATCTATGGTATGTGTTGGGGGTGTCAGAAACAGCCAGAGTGAATCTGAGTGCCTACTTCCAGAGGATCTACATTGCAAAGAAAGAACTAGATCTGGATTTTTAGTCAGCAGAAAGAAGAATGGGAATACTTCATATTTACCCTTCTTTTTTCTTTCTTTCAACCTTTAATTTAGTGGCCCAAGGTGGATAAGCAATGCTTTACTTACGGGGGGGGGGGCTCTCAGCTAAATTTTGGGTAGGGGTGTGCCGCCCACAGTTTCAAAATGGAACCGTTGGCTAGACCAATTTCTGTGAAAGTGATACCCTTGGCTAGACTAATTTCTGTGTGAAAATTGCCGTTTTCTAGACAAAACTTGCAAAATTTTTATCATTCTCTGGAACAAAGTAAAAAAATTTGGGTTTCTTTACTGGAATTACCAAAGTTTGACATTTCTTGGACCAAAATTGCCAAAAAGCATACCCTTTCCCAGACCAAGATCGACTAAAATTGCCAAAAACTATACCCTTTGCTAGACTAGAATTCTGAAAAGCATACCCTTGAGGGCGGCACATCCCCAGATACCTTTAGTGTGGAAGAACCACGTGTGGCTTTACTTGAGTCATGTAGAATACAAGAGTTTCTATGTATTTGAATTGAATTGCGTTGAACAGCAGATATCAATCATCCTTTGCGCACACTGGTGCAAAAAGTTACCCAAAGTTGCCAAAGACACCCAAAAAGTGTCTACCTCCCCCCTCACTTACTAATAGGGAGTAGTGCACTCAGTGGCGGAGCCAAGGGGGGGAATGGGGGGACTAGTCCCCCCCCCACTTTTTCCGAAGGATGGTCTTTGAGATTCGTGCAAATTCGATGAGAAAATCTCAGGGGGGGGCATTTTCTGAACGGTCAGAAGCAGATTATGTGTGCAGTTGTTTAGATTTACCGACCCGACCTTCACAGTCAGGTGTGACATCAAGACATTACTTACTGTACTGTGTACTGTGATACCATATTTCTATGATTCACATGAGAAGAATGCAATAATCTACCAATCCTTCGAAAGCAAGTTTCTCTCAAACCGAGGAAACCAAGGTTGTAACTATTTAGGAGAACAACGCCATCGATTTTGAACGTTGATTATTGGATTGTAAGAAATGCTGCAAAAACAGCTCCTTGTATTAGGTTAACGATAAAGTGTCCCTTTAGACAGTTTTCTGTGGTGTTACGGATCATCTTGATCGTTACTTTGATGGAAAACCTCATAATTTCCAACTTCAAGTGGTAGACATCATGCAAACCGCACTGTTCTGATAACGTTTGTAATGGATGGTATATTAAATAGTGTTATCTGGAAGAAAAAGGGGCGCTACCTAAGAGAAATAAGGGCGTTTCCTAGAAGAAAAGGGCGTGGCCCCAAAAAATTTTTCTGGGGGCTCTGCCCCCGGACCCCCCTTCCATTCAGTCCCCCACTTTTTGGCGGCTGGCGCTGTGGAGTTTAAAAGGGGGGAAAATGATAAATGAGTGCACATCCCATCAGCAAAATATATCAAGCATCCCCCAGGGGTTTTGCTATTTCACTTTATTCAAACACAATGAACAGTTTCCTCTAAATTATCATCTTTGCAGGTAATTACAACTTACTCCATGTTTCCAGTTATACCAAGAAAATTGCTTCTTGGAAAAAGACTTGCACAATGTCTTCACCCAGCTTTACCAAGTGGTGTCCATCTCAAGGCTTTGGAAACCTACCAACTAATTTTCAAGCACATTGGAACTGCAAGATTGACACAAGATCTTTTTATATACAGTGCTGGGTTATTTCCTTTGCTTGCGCAAGCAGCCATGTCTGTGAAACCAGTTCTGCTTGGGTTATATGAAGAGTTTTATATGCCGCTTGGCATGCATTTAGTGCCAGGATTACCAGGATTCATTTTGGCCTTGTTACCTGGAATTGAAGAAGCTTCAGAACACACAGAAAGGTATTTCAAAAATTACCAAGTACCATTTTTAAAAGCTGAATGTAAGGGTATTTTTTAGATGCATAATAGGCAAATGATAACATAATCAGCCTTTTTTGTCAGAAGAGTAGCCTTCTTAGAGCCTGGGTTACAATCTTTGTAATTTTTAGGGAACAATTTTTTCTGATTCAAAATCATTTATATCCAACATTACTTTGATTTCAGCTACCCAGCCGTATGTTTATAATCTACAAGTTAATATTTAGATAAATTCATAGTTTATACTAATTGACCAATTAAACAAGATTGAGAGCAATACAAAGTATGTTTTTCATATAAAGTGGCATAAGAACTTGGCTACCTTGGAGACAAGGCTAAAGATAGAACATTGAAATTGTTACTAACAGTTTTATTGCTGTATGATATCAATCAGAAGCCTTCTGCATACATGGAAGAGGGTATAAAAAGAAATGTATGAGTGGTGGTGAAATCTGCTCCCCTGAGATCAGATAGGGTTAATGGAGAAACGAGCCTGGAATCGAGCCTGGAATTGTGGTATTCATATCCTCTTGGAATAAAGTCCAAAGTATGCAATTCTGATTGTGGCAGTCTTGAGTTTTTTTTGGATGCGATTAATCTAATGTATTACACTTTTCCTTCACAGAACCACAAGTATCCTAGAAAATGTTTGTCAGAACTCTCAAAAGGAGTCATTCTTCTCAGCTTTGTGGGGCTGTGTCTTGCATTCATCACAAGTTCGACTTTCTGCTTTAACATTTGTATTGGGTCATCTTGGTAAACCAAGTAAAAATGTTAACAAAAATTATATCACTGGAAACAATAAGCCATTAATGGTAAAAATATTTTACTCATTTGACTGTTATCATTTTAAACACTCTTGTTCACATTAATTGAATCACTGGTAATCTGATAGTGTTTTTGGCATGACCATATTACATGCAACTGCTCTGCCTGTTTTGTCATCCATAGTTTACTTAGATCCATTTTTCACACTGTTTCCAATTTTTTGTTATTTTTTTAAATCCTCTATCATTTTGTTATAATGTCACAATGAATTTTATGGGAATCCTTTGAAATGATAGTTATCTTGTTAACAACTGTACATTACACCAGAAAAAATGGTATGAAGTTGCAAGTTTTCATCAATTGATGCGGAATCTCTTTCTGTAAAACGTATCCAAAGTGTACTAGAATCTACCATGAGAACTTTGCTGGGATAAGCCAGTTGTTGATAAGACTACAGTATTAGTTTTAGCTTCTAGACTAACTATAGATGGAAGTTGCAGGCAGTATTGTCATGCAAAAAAATGCTATCAGTTTCAGTCATTTCACCAGAGTGGTTCAATTACTAAAAGCTGGTTGTATATGTATACGGTAGCTGTTTTTAGTGTCATGTTAGTTTTAAGCATAGACATGGTTTTAAGCCCTAAGTGGAAACTGCAAAAGCTAAGCAGACCATTAAATTTAATGTCAGGAACAGCATATCTGACATTAAATTTTTACAAAATCAATTTTGAAATCTTGACTCTTGAGGGAATTGAAATTTGTCCACATTTTCTCTAAATGACTGAGCCTACTAATCCTTTTTCATGCCTTCAGACGTAACATATACTTCACAAATCAAATTTTACCTATACATAAACAGTGTTCAGAAAATTAGAAGAAAAATAAAAAAAGATATTCCTCAGAGTATCGGCATTCAATCTATTCAATTCAATCAAACTTTGATTCTCATCAAAAGATGTTTTCTTTTTGTGGCACAGTCATATTTATATTTTTTGATTCAAATTACTTTACAGGTGAATGCATTGTGTGCTGCACTAGAGGATAATAATGTGCTCGTTCAAAGAATAATGCTGGATTTTCTTTTGGCTTTTATCTCAATGCAAACAAATTTGGTTTCAAAATCAGAGTTAATAAGAATCATTGTATGTACATTGAATGTGGTCTTAAGGAGAGATATGTCGTTAAATAGGAGACTTTACCAATGGATTTTGAATATAAACAATGAAGGACTTCCAAATGACCAACCCCCAAGTGAAAGTATGTCAAATGAAGCAAGCGGGAAAAGCAGCATATCAAGTAGCCCAAGTATTATTGAAGATGAATCCATGGTGTCTACATATTTTGAAGCATATTCAAAGAAATATGTTGTTGCTGCTCTTATTAGTTTGTTCCAAGCAATTGATAATGAGCCAGTCATAATAGGCAAAATTGACAATTCTCAGTCAACATCGAAAAAATCTGATAAACTGAAACCTTTCCGTATTCTGATAAGTTTGCTGGACAAACCAGAAATCGGTTCTGCTGTGTTAGAAGATGTTTTGATGGAAGTGCTTAGAGCATTGCACCATGAATGTAATACAACCAATGGAAAAACCAACATTGAAAAAGAACAAAAGAAGCAATTAAAAGAGGAATTGATCAAGACAGCAAATCTTTTGTTCAATGCATTTGAGCCGTATTTCATTTGGGAATATCTCGAAAAGGCATTAAAGAATTCATTCATCATTAACATGTCAAATTTACAGACGTCAGCAGATAAGATGGATAAATGTCAGTCTGGAATGGATGAAGCAGTTGTTACGTCATTGCTACCTGAATGCACAGAATTGTTTACTTTGATTGATTTTCTTCTTGATGTTGTTTGTTTGGTATGTATTTTTCAGATTTTCTTTACAAATGAAAGCAGCACCAAAAAAGATTCACCTTTGATTGGCAATCCAAAATCGTACACTGTACCACTTTTGAAGATAAACCCTCTCAATCTTCAGTAAAAACTTTATATTTCATGGTAGATTTTTGGTTTTTGGCTGCCATCTTCATGCTTTAGACTTGATAAAATTTATAGCATGTCATCAGTCAAAATTAATTGAAGAACAGTAAGAACATGTCATCGAACTACTTCGGGGCTGAGAAATAATTTCAATAAAGTTATCATGTCGGTAAAGCAGTGGCCTCCTTGCGCCCTTCCATTTTAATATTTGTTGGGGTTGAGCGATTTTCTTCGATCAATTTGGGCTGTTTGTAAATCGACATTCTCGAGAAATCACTTAGAACTCGGGAAATACAGGTTGTCCTGGTTATTCCTGTTTGAAAAATCATCGAAATTTTAGTACATGGCTGATCTTCAAGATTCTTTTTTGGAAGATAGAACATAGACCAAATTCTAACTTCAAATTCTTCAACTGATGTCTTTACATAATTCTGTTGAAGCCGTTTTGACACGTCGTTAAATTTGCACAAAATCATGCGAATTGGTTGGTGACGAATTGGTTGGTGATTCTTGAATGTGGCTTTACGGGCGGGTCATACATCTTTCGTGATTCACCCGTAGCTTTTATATCTTTCTATGTTAATTTCCACGGGGTTGTCATAGTCTAGCGCTCTTCCCATGGTACTATCATCATTTTAATGTTATATTTAGTAATTTGTAGGGAGGCTAATAGGCGATTTGTCTTGTATATTTTTGGTGCAATATATAAAAAAAGACCAAATTATTTATCCAGGCATGGCATCGCTCATGTTGCAATTGGTTTTAAGATTTTTAACTTAAGCTCTTTTTAGGGCTGCCTGGTTTTGAAGCATACTTTAAAAGCACTGATAATCTGTAGATTAGTTTTGTTTTTCATATCAAGCTTCCACTTTGGTCAAAAATTTCAGATAAGAGCTACCATTGTAAACTTGAAGGATAATGAAACATGTCATTACAATGGTACTGTGGCAGGAGATGTTACAATTTATTTCTACTTTTTCAATTACATAGTTTCATCACCTAGGCAATTTTTACAGTAACATTATTTACTACGAAGAGTATAGTTCAGAATCAGGCCTTACCATGCGCTATTTCATAAAAACAATAAAAAGATACATTGTGTCATCTTTAGATTTACTTGGATCCGTCACAAAGAAGAGCAAGTAAAGATTTTATGACATATGATGTTTTTGATATTCGAATTTTAGCAACTTTTGAAATGAAAGTACTTTATTGGGACACTCGGCCAGTACCTCGCTATAAAATTGATTGAATTCTTTAATTCTCTGTTATATTTCACCCAACAGGAATCATCAACTGAGATACAGACGGATTATTGGCCATCATTATTAATTTGTATCATTAATGAGATGACTGACCACGCAGCTTCGATGAAAATTGATGAAATCTATCAAGGAATATCGTTGGCATTAAAACTACTGTCCAAGATTTCACCCAGCATCAAATCACCTTTAATGACAAGAAAAGATTTATCGTACAGTGACAAAAATGTTTCTTATCAAAAATCAAATTGGAAATTTGGGAATGAAACATCAAATATGGTTGATGCGTCACCTTTTTCTTCAATGCAAAGTGGACCATACTCACTTGATTATGACCAAGATATCAAATCATCGCCAGCAAATGAAAAATATGACATCATGCAAGTTTGTGTCATTAAATCAAAGACCTTCTTCAATTCATTAGTAACCTTTAAAACACTGCCATGGTTATCAAATGAAGCCAGATTACAGGACAAAACACCCGCAGAAGAAACAGATGATGATGATAATGATGATGATGGAAGTCACACAGGGTTATCAGAAAACAAAGATACGGACAAAGAAATTGATGAGCTTGACATCATGTATAAATTGACATTCACTGCTCTTTGCAGATATCTTGTGGAACTATCGTGTTTTCCTTGTTGGAAATCAACTACAGAGAAGAACAAATCTGCTAATGGTTTGTTTTCTTTAATTGATTCTGTAGTTATGTTCATTTCTATTTCACAAGAAATCATCAAAGTTGAAACAGAAACTGTAATGGCATCTATTCTTGAATCAAAATTACTTGATTTATCAGGAACAGAGATAATAGAAGGGAAAGAAATTTGTCGAACTTATGAAGATTTGATAATTATTAGTTTGGGTGTTTACTCTCTAAATTTGCCACACAAATGATTTTATTTTTCATTATTTTTTATCATTTCATTTATTGTTGGATTACACCATCATATCTAAGAGTAGTGAACTAATTAATTCCAACCTTAGAACAATATATTTGCAATTACTACTACTACATAAGAATAGGTGGATAAAGAGATTTATTAGTCCTCAAAAGTATGTATATATAGTATAAAAACAGGTGTGTAAGGACATTGATAGTTTTCTCGATGTACCAATATTTATGTTTGCTTTAAATTGACAAAGGAATTCTGAATTGCTTGAGGCTCATCTGTTCTAAACTATGAATATTTGCTGTTACTGTTTGTTTTCAGAATGCAAAATGGCAGATTGGTTGATAGCATTACTTTCATGTGCCTCTCAAACACAAGATATCAGCGTTCAAACAACTGCTATTGGAACTTTAATGGATTTGATCAATGTCAGTCTTTGTGTATTCCCTTCACTTGAAAAAGGCAACGTTAAACATGGTGCAGCAAATGTTATTCCTTTGATATCACCCTCTGATTTTGCTGCTTTAGAAAAATCTTCCATTTACCAGGTAAATATGTTAGTTGATTGTCCTTTCAATGACATTGCAATGACTGATTAACAGTGATCATTGAATTCTACGAGATCAGTTATGAATCACTTAGGACTATCAAAATGAAGTTAATCAGGATAGAAGTTCTTTGCGATACTTGCAAATTGTAGTGGATATGGAGATGTTAGATCTATTTTATATTATGAATTATTATTGTTATTTAGAAAAGTTTTTGATTCTGAAAGTGCATGATAGCATTTGTGATGTTTTCTATGATTATATTCAAGGAATGTAAATAGATTAATAGACTATTCTGTGGTTGAATTCGAATGCGAAGTTTTCGAGGCTATTGTTTCCGCATGTAAACAAGTGCCATACGATCTCATGACGCATTGCGTTGAATGCCTTCTTATTTGATTGCGGAATGGTTTATTGCTGATGATTCTGCAATTGTTAGTTTAATCATTAACCTTGCCATTCTTATTGTTTGTACTGTGTGTGAAAATGGACGTAATTGAAAATGGACGTAATTGAAAATGGACGTAATTGAAAATGGACGTAATTGAAAATGGACGTAATTGAAAATGGACGTAATTGAAAATGGATGTAATTGAAAATGGATGTAATTGAAAATGGATGTAATTGAAAATGGATGTAATTGAAAATGGACGTAATTGAAAATGGATGTAATTGAAAATGGATGTAATTGAAAATGGATGTAATTGAAAATGGACGTAATTGAAAATGGACGTAATTGAAAATGGATGTAATTGAAAATGGACGTAATTGAAAATGGATGTAATTGAAAATGGATGTAATTGAAAATGGATGTAATTGAAAATGGACGTAATTGAAAATGGATGTAATTGAAAATGGACGTAATTGAAAATGGATGTAATTGAAAATGGACGTAATTGAAAATGGACGTAATTGAAAATGGATGTAATTGAAAATGGATGTAATTGAAAATGGACGTAATTGAAAATGGATGTAATTGAAAATGGATGTAATTGAAAATGGATGTAATTGAAAATGGACGTAATTGAAAATGGATGTAATTGAAAATGGACGTAATTGAAAATGGATGTAATTGAAAATGGATGTAATTGAAAATGGACGTAATTGAAAATGGATGTAATTGAAAATGGATGTAATTGAAAATGGATGTAATTGAAAATGGATGTAATTGAAAATGGACGTAATTGAAAATGGATGTAATTGAAAATGGACGTAATTGAAAATGGATGTAATTGAAAATGGACGTAATTGAAAATGGACGTAATTGAAAATGGACGTAATTGAAAATGGATGTAATTGAATATGGACGTAATTGAAAATGGACGTAATTGAAAATGGACGTAATTGAAAATGGACGTAATTGAAAATGGATGTAATTGAAAATGGATGTAATTGAAAATGGATGTAATTGAAAATGGATGTAATTGAAAATGGATGTAATTGAAAATGGATGTAATTGAAAATGGATGTAATTGAAAATGGACGTAATTGAAAATGGATGTAATTGAAAATGGACGTAATTGAAAATGGACGTAATTGAAAATGGACGTAATTGAAAATGGACGTAATTGAAAATGGACGTAATTGAAAATGGATGTAATTGAAAATGGATGTAATTGAAAATGGATGTAATTGAAAATGGACGTAATTGAAAATGGATGTAATTGAAAATGGATGTAATTGAAAATGGATGTAATTGAAAATGGACGTAATTGAAAATGGACGTAATTGAAAATGGACGTAATTGAAAATGGACGTAATTGAAAATGGACGTAATTGAAAATGGACGTAATTGAAAATGGACGTAATTGAAAATGGACGTAATTGAAAATGGACGTAATTGAAAATGGACGTAATTGAAAATGGACGTAATTGAAAATGGACGTAATTGAAAATGGACGTAATTGAAAATGGACGTAATTGAAAATGGACGTAATTGAAAATGGACGTAATTGAAAATGGACGTAATTGAAAATGGACGTAATTGAAAATGGACGTAATTGAAATTGGACGTAATTGAAAATGGATGTAATTGAAAATGGACGTAATTGAAAATGGATGTAATTGAAAATGGATGTAATTGAAAATGGATGTAATTGAAAATGGATGTAATTGAAAATGGATGTAATTGAAAATGGACGTAATTGAAAATGGACGTAATTGAAAATGGACGTAATTGAAAATGGACGTAATTGAAAATGGACGTAATTGAAAATGGACGTAATTGAAAATGGACGTAATTGAAAATGGACGTAATTGAAAATGGACGTAATTGAAAATGGACGTAATTGAAAATGGACGTAATTGAAAATGGACGTAATTGAAAATGGACGTAATTGAAAATGGACGTAATTGAAAATGGACGTAATTGAAAATGGACGTAATTGAAATTGGACGTAATTGAAAATGGATGTAATTGAAAATGGACGTAATTGAAAATGGATGTAATTGAAAATGGATGTAATTGAAAATGGATGTAATTGAAAATGGATGTAATTGAAAATGGATGTAATTGAAAATGGATGTAATTGAAAATGGATGTAATTGAAAATGGATGTAATTGAAAATGGATGTAATTGCTATGATCTATGTAGTTTACCAATTCTTATTTTTTGTAATAATTCTGGTAATCTTTGATCTTTTTTCAGGATTTGGCAAGTACTCTTTGGATTCAGATTTGTCCTGAAAATTGCCAGCTACATTTCCTATTTACGGAGTTGTTCCTAAGATTGCATAACATTGCATCATCTGCCTTAACATGTGAGGATGTGATTTCAAACTCGTTGGTTGACCATAATTTGGTAAGCTCTTCATTTACATAATATATATTGCAATTTTTCATAGTGTTTTGTTCAGAAATTTTGAAATTCAGCTACAGATGCGTTTCTTTGTTAAAATCTTGCAAGTTATTGATGGTCTAACATTGAAATCGAATTCATTTTCATGGTCTTTACATTTGGCAATAAAACGGAACAACTATAGACATTATACGGTTTAACAGTGATGGTAGGCATACATGAAAGGTGTAATTTTAGAAGGAAATGAAATTTTGTACTACTTGGAAAGCAAGAGAAAAGAGGGAGCGGGAAAGGAAGTAAAGGACGGAAAGGGAGGAAGGAGTCTTTTACAGAAGCAGTGGAGAGGAAGCTCAGTGAATGGGACAAATACATCCACACCAATGACATATGTAGGAAATTTTTGAATACAGACACAATAACACCGGATGTCGAAGTTTCTTCCTGCATTGCCCTTCGAATAAAGAAGAAAGGAAGAATATGGAATTGATAAATTATGTGAAGTACTAAAGCCTTTCTTCCTTAGACATTATCGTCAAATTTCGGCCATTTGCTAAATCTTTTTGCTTACCATTTTGCGTTCATATTGTTTATTTCTGACTTCGAAGTCTTATCCTTGTAGAGCAAAAGACGTAACGCTCATTGGAAATTCTCTGTTTTGTGGAATCTTTCTCGTGAATTTTACAAAAATGAGAGCAGCAAATCGTCCCGTGGAGGAAACAGAAGCCTTGACAGGTAGAACTGTTTTTGGTTTGATTTTGAACTTGAAATGGTTTGACGATTAGTTTGTTGCATTTTATGTTTGATAATGTCTCATTGAATTATTGGCGATTTAATGATTGGTAGTTTAATGATTAGTGATTTAATGATTGGTGATTTAATGATGAGTGATTTAGTGATTGGTGATTTAGTCATTGGTGATTTAGTAACTGGTGACCGTCGATTTTAAGATTAGTTACAAATTTCAAAGGAAGGAATTGAAACAATGACGACGTTGTTTTTGTTTAGATGCATGATGTTAATGTTGGAAAGTTTGAATTCCCAGGATCCCACAATCAGGTATTAAATTATTAATTTGGAAGTAACATCTTCAGCATGTTGTAATGCAATAGGTGACTGAGCTAAAGATCAAATCCGTCAATTTTTACCTAGACTTTATTTTTTCTATCGAATCTAAGAATAGAAGTAATGCATTTCAGATGTGCCAGTTACAGCGGAAAGTGGCACAAATTCATCAAGTCCCCATTATGAATGGCACTTACAATGTTGATTAGTTTTTATATAAAAGAAAACACAAATGCTAGAACGACTACGAAGGACGAATACTAGACATAAGATTGAAAAAAATATGAATACAATTACTAGAGACACGTTGCTGCATTTCAACTGCTGTTAATTAATCTAAAATCGTTTGGTATTTTCGATAAAGTTCCGCTCGTATCTTTCAATGATGCTCACATCAGTCATGCTTATAATTACGCTTACATCACTTTCATGCTCACATATAAATCATTTTTTTGTCGTTCCGAAAAGGAGTAGTTGATTGATTTGATTTATCAAGGGACACAAAGATCACTGAAGAGACTTCCCTGATGCAGTACTTGATCGTGCAAGAGATTTTCTGATTTTCATTTTCATTTCATTTTAACTTTTTCATCCATGGTAGTCCACTCAGTTAAACTGTTTTACAGGGAGCCATGCAAAAACAAAACCTAAATAATAACTAAATGCATTACAACTCATTACTACTCATATATAAAATATTCACTTCTGACAGGTCATGATCAATCGATATTAGATCGATTTTGAAGATTAATGAGTTAATTGTTAACTAAGATCCTCGAGTATATGCTAGTATTTTTTGTTCATTTTTTATTCTTCTAATTATGGAGCGATGAGGGAGATTCTTAAAATTTTCGATTTCGAAAACACTGAAAAATGGTCGAAAAGCATCAGATTTTTAATAGACTTGACGTGAATGGACAACGAGAGAATGTTTTTGTGGGGATTAGGGACTTTAGAAATTGACCAAACCCCATGCTTGTTTGATCTCATCTTGTTACTTCTCTTCGCTACTGTTTGTCTTTTAACCCCCTTGACACTGGAACGCAAGACCTGCATAGAAGTATGTATTCAATGAATTTTCAGAGGGAAATGCATTTATTTCTATCATTAAAGCCTGGTTCACACTACGTAGTTTGGATCGTTAAGATAGTGCAAAAAGACCCAAAAGACAAAGGCTCACAGTTTGAGTCCTTTGTCATTTCGGTCTTTCCGCACGACCCTTACGTCTCAAAAGACCTAGTGTGAACAAGGCTTAAAATATTTTTACATTCCATCAAACATAGAACCAATGCTCTTTCATTGGATCATAACTGATCAATTTCTAAATCCCAAATCACCACGAAGACGTTCTCTCTTTGTCCATGCATGTTGAGTATTTAGAACATTGATCAACGTTTTTTGACGGATTTTCAACGTTTTCAAAATTGAAAGTATTGAGAAGCTCGCTTATAGCTCCATAAATAGAAGACTAGAAAATGTACAAAAAATACTGGTATCTAATTGAAAATCTTTGGTATAGATTAACTCAAAGTCTTCAAACTCGGCCCAGTGTACGATTCATCGTGGCCTGTCAAGAGTGCATAGTTTATTTTGTCGCACTCGGTATTTAGAGGCAATAATCATTAAAAATATTTCTGTACCAGTAGAGTCTATAAAAACATACGGCATGTACCTATATACATGGCTGCGATAAATATCATAAAAGCCAATGTGGAAAATGTTTAACTCAGCTCTTGCTATTTACAATTGATCTCAGGGGGACTCTGCATTTACATCTTTCTTGGAAGAGAAATATATACAAACAGGCTGGATTTTTAGAAAATCGATCATACCTATGGAGAAGATTTTTCGATCTCATCAAACTAGATTTTTGTAGATGCGTTAGTCCTTCCTCTTAAGCCTACTTTCCACTAGGCGGAAAATTACTCTCGCAAAAATCTTCCTTTGTTTGCAAGTACGATTCCGCTCGAAAGTTGAATGGATTTCTACTTTTGAGCGATGTCGCTTTTCCGCAAGCCAATCAGATTGCTGGAAAAGGTCGCTGCGAGCGGAATATTCCGCCTAATGGAAATCAGGCCTTAGTGTCATTGCGATCTTCTCTAGGAAATTACTTGACAAGCAAATGAACTTCTTTTTTACTCACTCGATATATTATTCCATTGCAGACAATGAGAATGTTAATCGATATAAGAGTATTAGTTGAGATGTTAATTGATATAAGAGTATTAATTGAGATGTTAATTGATATAAGAGTATTAATTGAGATGTTAATTGATATAAGAGTATTAATTGAGATGTTAATTGATATAAGAATATTAATTGAGATGTTAATTGATATAAGAATATTAATTGAGATGTTAATTGATATAAGAGTATAATAAACGGAACCACCATCAAAAATTAACAGAAAAAATTAAAAAGAAAACACAACTGCTAAAATTCGGACGTTTCGATAAAAATCTTCTTCAGCACAAACTTTCCAAAGGACAACCGAGAATTTATAATACATGATAAACAACCTAACTTAAAAATAAAATTACAATTACATTTTGTAAAAAAGAACCCCATCCTTAGTAAACATGACTGCTATTGAAATTAACATCTCAATTAATATTCTTATATCAATTAACATCTCAATTAATATTCTTATATCAATTAACATCTCAATTAATACTCTTATATCAATTAACATCTCAATTAATACTCTTATATCAATTAACATCTCAATTAATATTCTTATATCAATTAACATCTCAATTAATATTCTTATATTAATTAACATCTCAATTAATACTCTTATATCAATTAACATCTCAATTAATACTCTTATATCAATTAACATCTCAACTAATACTCTTATATCGATTAACATCTCAATTAATATTCTTATATCAATTAACATCTCAATTAATACTCTTATATCAATTAACATCTCAATGTAATAATTGAGAATTAATTGAGATGTTAATTGATATAAGAGTATTAATTGAGATGTTAATTGATATAAGAGTATTAATTGAGATGTTAATTGATATAAGAATATTAATTGAGATGTTAATTGATATAAGAATATTAATTGAGATGTTAATTGATATAAGAGTATTAATTGAGATGTTAATTGATATAAGAGTATTAATTGAGATGTTAATTGATATTACTAGTTATAGTGAAATTAATATGATATTGACGTAATTTTGTTTCAGGAAATTTTCACAAGAATGGTTGAAACAAGCAATTCATTACGGTGATATTGGCAAGATCCTAGAACCACTTCTTTTGACGATGCTTAACCCCACGAGTCGGAGAATTTCTGTTCATTATGCCTCGCTTTGGAAATCATCCGTGTCTCGTATTGATGTCGCAAATGGTGAATGCATAGGTGCTGCGAGGGATTCAGGGAGAGAACATGATTTGAATAGTAGTGATTCAGAAACTGATTTCAATGATTCAGGTATGATTATTTTTGTAAACAGGTTGATTCAAATAGGAGATAATCATTCCAAATTCCAAGATGTAACTTTGTATATGTAAAAAAGGCTTTCAGTATTGTTAAGGAGGCAGTTCTGTGATGGCCATTTGTCTGGTTGGGACTTGATTCAGCTCTTACTGCAAGGAACAACATCCTTATCACTTAACAGGGAATTGCCAACCTCTCAGCTTGTCAAGAGAAATTAAAGAAACTCATTTCAACAGCAGAATTAGAAATGAAACACGACTCCCTGGAAGAGCAGCAAATATGCCGTAACGGCTCTGATTTTACGACTTCTGTTTGCTTATGTATATATAAAATTGTGTCATAGATTTTAATTTTCAACTTGTTTTATTTCTGCTGAAGAGATTTTGTATTCTAAATGGTTTGATTTGAAAAAAATATGATATGTAAGAAGTCATGGTCGATCGAATCATTCGACTTCGACGGTTGTTATGGGAAATAGAATTAGACTTTGTTTTTTCTTCTAATCATATCACTGCAAGCCATCCAATTAAAAGAAATAAATCATAGAATTATACCAATAAGAATTATAGTAATTTGTTCTTGGAATATATGGTTAGTTCATAATCTACCTGTTGTAGATTAAATGTCAGAAGTTCTACTGTTAGTTGCGCAACTATGGTAGGCGATATAGACGATTACGCAAAAGATGGCGGCGAGGAACTTTTTACCAAGATGCATTGCGTTCTAATTACGAATCCTTAACGATTCTATAGGAATTCGATTAAATAACGCAGTGCATCTTGGTAAGAAGTTCCTCGCCGCCATCTTTAGCGTAATCGTCTATTGTCATCACTCATTCCGAATACCGCATTATTCATTTTGTTCTTTTAATTTATTGTTGCATGGCTTCTTGAAACTTCTTCATGTATTGGGAAGATGTTTTGTTTGGTTTTTTATTTGGATATTTTCACCGTATTTCACCGATATGATCTCATGCCATCTATTTTGACTGTCATTCTATGGTCATAACGTTTTTTCTTCAAATATTAGGGTTACCGACTTCTGAAGAAATGACGGTATCTTCGGATTCAAGAAAAGAAGTTGATGCGGCCCATGAAGTCTTGTACCAAGACAAGACTGCTTGCTTGGAGTCATCCAACCATGAAAACAATTTTGCAGATGATGAGGATGAGGCTCCACAGCAACAACAACTGAAAGGCCAAGCACAACAACAACAGCAAATGGCCGCCGCAGCTGTTAATGGGAAAAAGATGAAGCATTTTTCAAGAAATGAGAGCTGGGAAGCACAAAAAGGTAGTTGATTGAAATTGATGACAGATTTTAATTTTAGTTTGGCGGGCAACATAAGGATTTCGGTGGAATTTCAGTGGTCACATTTTGTTTTACTGTTTGATTGCAAATTAATGAACATGCGTGCACAACAATCTAGCCTTCTTGGTTCCTGCAGAAAGCCTTTACAAGTTGCCTTCATACTTGTCAATTGGTACCGTACGACAGCATTGGTTTTAAATTTTCAGATTTGTGTAAAATGATTTGTATAGAAATTCTATGATCTATTTCTTTTAATTGGATGGCTTGGAAAAAGCTTTTGCTGCTTTTCTCTGATCCGGCCATTGAACTTCTCAGAAATCTTCCATAATTCTCGAGACTAAAGCGTATTTACATTTCAACTCATTTATGGTGTGACGTCATCAGATTTTTAAATCGTAAACCAGAAGAGTGGAAGACCCCCGGTTGATACCACCTTGTAGACATTCATAAACCAGTTCATAAAAGACGGTCTTCTTTTAGAATACTCTTGGCATTCCTAATGCCAGGACAACTTCTTATGGCATAGAAACTGTGAGGTATTTGGGTCAAGAGCTGTGGCAAACATTACCTTACAGTATTAGAGAGTCCCAATCACTGACTGCTTTAAAAAGATGATTAAGAACCTACACAATAGAGTGTGACTGTGGATTGTGTAAGACAGTCGTTTCTTTATTCAGCTTAGGTTTTATTTAGCTTATATTTATTTTAAATTGTTTCGGTACATTATGAAATGTATAGATGTATTCATGATATGTCTGGCAGGTAATTGGTATTAATTAGCTTTCTACGCAGTTCTTTGAGTTGTACGCCAACTTTAAGGAATTATTTATCATTATTATGTCATATTTTATATTCCAAAGTATTCTGTGATCTCTCAAAGGTTTTTCCAAATCTCTCTTGAATTCTTAAAGAAAGAAGAAAGACGTTCTAAGTATGAAAATGTTGAATATTTTAGAAAGACCAGCAATAGAAATATTGTGAGATAGCTAAAGCTTCTTCTAAGCCATGCAGCTCAAAGAAGCAGATCATCGAATCTTACACCAATCTTTTTGAAGGATTTGAAATCTACGTTTTATACGGTTGTGGTTGAAGTGTCAATTTTATTTTTGAAGTCATATGCAATGAGTATTTGTATACTCTGCTTGATGTGAAAAACATACAGAAATCCATTCGATGATTTGGTTTTAAGCATAAAAAATCAATTGATGGATCGATGTTTGAAGGATCTGCTTTCGCAGACATCAAGATAAAGTAAGTCATCTGTTCTCTTGCGATTGTTGTGTTGTTGTATGTTGTGGTATTATATGTTGTTGTATTGTATGTGTGTTTTTGTATGTTGTTATATTGTATGTGTGTTGTGTCATTCTCATTATACGAACATTTAGAAATCTGTTAAAATTCTTGCACAGGTAGAAAGACATCAATGTCAAAGCAGGAAAATGAAATTTTGGGCAAAGCTGTTCATCCGCTTCACGTTCATCGATTGTTTTACACTCAACAATATGACACAACGCAGACAGTGTATGCGTTGAAAGCTGTCATGTCAGTACTACAGGCAGATGGGAAGGCGTTTGTGTTCTCCGCAGCTACAACGAGCATGAATATGTGTAATACAGCCCACCAGATTGGATTAAGAGAACTTTTGATAAGACATAGAAGAGCATTGACAGGCAAAGATTTCTATGGATCTTTGGCAGATAGTAAGTACTCCTAATGTGCATGTCAATGACCCTGGATGACAGACCCTGGATGACAGTGGTTGTTTCAAAAGTTTCAGATCATTCTTGAGGCACCATGAATCTAAATTATACAATTACCATTGGTGACGTATTTTTAAGGTTCAAAATTACGTTTCAAAGAACATTCATACTGGAGTTCATAAAAATACCCTACAAAAATATTTTGATGAATTGCTATCTGATAAGGTACATCATTTCTCTTATTGTCTGTCTCAGTTAGGATGTCATATGAAAATGCCTGCCATCAAAACATTTGATTACTTTTGCGTTATCGCAAACTTCTCGTGACATCTAATTTCAGACAGACTTTTGTATTTCACCGAGATTTTGAGGACCCTTTTGGTAGAGTTTTTCAAGTTATAAATGCTTCCAATTGATAAGCCCTTGGAGTTGGAGTTTGTTACCTTCCAAAGATGGAAATGGCATTTATTTGAAGTCAGTAGTGTTTGAAAATGACTTAATCTTGTTTTGATTTAACGTATAGAAACTTTGTTCCTTCTTTTTCGACAGGTCAGCCATTGTTGATAAAAGCGAGCACAGCAAAATACATGGAAATATTGTTGTCAATTTGCCTCTACTTTATTCGATCGGATTACCATCTCAGTGTGCACGCAACTGATACAGATCTCCACGATAATTTTCGTGTGCGTGTTTGCAGTATACAAGCATTAACGCAAATCGTCGAGATACTCCTCGAAGTAATCGTCCAAAGTGGTGCAGCATTTTCGAGTTACATTCTGGATTTGTTCAATCGCTGTAAGGTACAAAGAATTGCTTTACATTGTTTGCTGTCAAGTGTCTACACATTATCATTGGATAAGGAACAAGGAAAGAATAATAACGAAAGAGCAAAGAGTAACGAAATGGGACATACAGAATTTTTGAGAACGTTCAAAGAGACAGAAGATGACACTCAAAGTGACATACAAAGACATTTGCTGCAACTCATAAAGAAACTGATATTCTTAGAAGAGCGCATTGGAGTTGGTCAAGTAGATGGAAATGAGAGCAAATCAAAAAGACTCATTAGAGAAAAGAAGAATAAATTGCCACAGAAATTATCTCCTTTTGAATATGCATTAACAATGCCTATTGTCTCTCAACCAATGTATTTATCCGTTGTACTTAGTGCATTGAAAGAAGAACAATGGAGTCAGTCACATCATGAATGGATTACATTGATCATCGAAACATTGTCAAAGTCAGGTGATTCACTTCCAAAAATTGTTGTTGCTGTTGTTGATCAGATCTGCCTCAATTTAAAGAGCATCACTAAATTGTTTCATGCTTCATTTGCCGCCAAATCAAAACAAAGGTAATATTTCGATTTTTATTCACTCGAGATCTGTGCATTTCGTATGTTGCAATAATTTACCACAGTCGTGCTCTCTTTCCGTTTTTATTCTTATTTCCCTAAAAGACCTTGGGATTTGTTTATAAGAACAATAATATTACTAAACATAGGCAACTGCGTGAAATTAGTTGATGTAGGTGAGGTGAATAGCTAGCTCAAGAACTGCATAAGCAGGTCTGAAATTGGCCTATTGTGTTTGATACCTTTAAAATGTTCTTGGATATTGTTTAGCTGGCGGAACAATAGCTTGCGCTGGCATTTTCTTTGACCTGCTATTCTACTTAGCTCCGTTAACTAACTTTGAATGTCTCCATCCATGTCCTAAGTAGCTGAAACTTCAAAAATCCTTCTTTTATGTCAGTTGTTTTGTACGACTGGATTATACATAACGACTTCATCCTATAGATCCAGATGGTCATAAAGATGATATCTATTATCTGGAACTCTCGGGGGGGGGGGGGGGACTTGAACCTAGTTTGAGAAGTCGAACTTTGAAGATAAGAGGCATTGTTTCACAAGAAGCCATAACAAGAAGAAATGAAACTTCGTTCGAAATACCGAATAGACCATTTCGACAATTAAAAAGGAGACTGGGGATAGCGGTTTGTTCTGGTAAATGGCTGCCACGGAGCTTCAACGAATGATAGATTTCTCCCCACAAAAACTTTTAGCTTTGAATTCACGGTTGAAACTACAAATCTTTAGAAAGAAGTCCTTAAAAAGTAGCCGCAAGGATGTCCCATGACTCATATGCCTCGTAACGAGGGGGAGACCTCGCATGAAACAGCTTTGGCGGGAAGGCGGGAAGGTATTCGTCATTTTCCTTCGAAGTTGTGCAATTAGATCAGAATTCAAGCAAGAATATGAAAGCAAGATGAACAAACGTTTCGATATTGTTCCTGGCAATTTTGAGAAGGTTCCTGATGACAAAGCTTTGCCTCTTTGAGTCCTGCAGGCTTGATGAGCTAGGAATTCAAATTTAGAAATATTCTTGTGCTTGATAAAGGAAGAAAATGAAACGAAGTCAATTTATGCATTTGTTTCGTTTTGCTGAGAAATGGTAGAGTTCGAACGAAAGTCAGGGGGATTTTGAAAAATCTAACAGATTCCAAGCCAAGGTTCGTTGGTAGATGTAAGTTAAAATATTGATTTTAGTTGTTTGCAAGGAATATTGCTGCCCATGTTTTACTTGCAGAAATATAGGTATGGCTAGCAAAGCAACTGATTTCTACCACCATAAAGAAGTCTAAAAAACGGACGAGCTAATCAAATCAAACTTTCGGTTTTATCAGCGAGTTGCAATATAAAAAGCTTTCTAAAAAATAAGGATGCAGCTTACCTGTATAAGGATCAAGAAACTCTCTGCAGGTGCTCCTCGACCTCGTCTGTTGAGTTTCAATTTCAATTAATATCATTAAGAAGCAACTTTTCAGCAAGAAAAACGTTGTAAAAAATGACTTATTTATGCTGCTATCTTCAAGCCTAAACAGTATTACACCAAATTTTATGTCTTCTTTGCACACAAGATAAAATAACTGCGGAGTTCTTCTCCATATTTATCACAACAATGTTTCTTGTTTCTTGCTTCGTTTCTGATCTGCTCGAGCAACTTCGACGGAAAATGACGAATACCTTCCCGCTTTCCCGCCAACGCTGTTTGATGCGAGGTCTTTCCGGGCCTATTTTGAAATTGGTCGCGCTCAGAGAAAATCGTGTTTCTGCGAATAACAAAAATTATGTGAGTTCCAAAGTAATTTAACTGTTTTCAGTATCTGCAGGAGGAAGATAGTGACTCATTTTACCATCATTTTCACGACAAAATCGTGAGGTGAAAATTTTGCTGCTTAAAAACTGATTTTTGACCAAAAACGTGCCATTTTTGAACTTGTCTTAATGGTACTGAATGGAGACGAAGTTTTCATTCAATGTGGGGCTGAGGACAACATTTGGCACGGGATTATGCTGAAGTTTACTCGAAACAGCGCCACAAAGGCATAGGGGCTTCCAGTATGAAGTAGACGCTGCCAAAAGGATAGGAAAATTTTGTCCATCCGACAGTGTCCGTCCGACAGACAGACTGCATGCACTTAATGTATTCTCATGCCATGTGATTAATCATTTTAAGCAAAAAGCTAGATCGAAACGCAATCTTGAAGAGTTGAGCGATGCATAGATACCGAGAGTGTAAATAAAAGCGTTTTTTAGCAGCAATTGAAAAACATGCATTAATATTTCACTTTCTATCTAGTCCGTCCGACACACAAGGAAAACCTGGATTCCTGCAGAACAGGGGGGGTCAAACGCCGATCCATATGGTCTATTTTATAGACAATGATCTGTTTTAGATAGGTTCATGACCGAGGTAGCCATACGTATCAAGGTTTGGGCAGGCAGAGGCTTCAAAGTATCTAATGTCCATCCGACAGATTTTTTAATTAAAAAATAGGCCCTTCCCTCGTTACGAGGCATATGAGTCATGGGACATCCTTGCAACTACTTTTTAGGGACTTCTTTCTCAAAGATCTGTGTTTTCAACCATGAATTTAAAACTAAGAGCTTTTGTGGAGGGAAATCTATCATTCGTAGAGGCTTTGTGGCAGCCATTTACCAGAACAAACCGCTCTCCCCAGTCTCCTTTTTTAATTGTCGAAATGGTCTATTATTGACGTCACAGGCCTTAAACTTAACCTTAACCTCAAACTTGAAGCCATTTTACAGGTTTGATTGAAGCACAGTTGATCACGGTTTTGTTGCATACGCTTCTATTCAAATGCCCTTATTCTTGGGACTGTCAAGACCTAATTGACAGTATTTTTAATGATATTACAGAAATTTTAATCATCAGATTTTCCTTTCTCAGTTTTCATGAACTTCCAGTTGATCACATGCTCACACTTCTTGAAGATTTGACGTCATTGTGTCATTTCTGTCTGGTTGCAAAAGAGGCTGCTGTCCCAACTGCCCCTCACCGACCATCAAACACCACAAAATCTGGTCCTAATGCTCGACACGAAGACAACCCTTCATCCATATTCACAAGCCTTGTCCATGTTTTCTCATCTCAAAGTGCACCAAATAGGGCGACAAATACTGACGAAGGTATCTTTTTTTAATGTAATCATTTACAATGTGTATCCAAAAGTTTGCAGAGCCTTTGTGCTGCCTTTTAATTTTGTTATTTTCTCGCAAAGATGTTTGATTTTGAATTGGCTCCTTTTTTCTGCCCATACCTACTTGATAGTTGCTGAGGTATAGCCAATGAAACCTAAGATGGCTCTGATTTCTTGTAGCTATTTATTGTGAATGGTTTTCAGGCTGTTAATTGCATAGTTGAGCTCTACTGTCAATATACAATGATGTCACTGAAATAACTTGCAGCCGAAAATCATAAACAACCAAGAATGATACATTAGTTATATAATATATCATATATATATAAATATATTATATATATAAACAAAAATACAATTGATTTATCAAACAATAGCTTCAGACGAGCCCTACCTAGTACAAGGTGTAAACGAAGCGTGAACGTTATATCGGCAGAGGAAAGATCAGAGGAAGCGCAGAAATAGGAGCCACTGAAGTCGGCGGCCTTGTCTGTCTCTATTTCTAGCTCCTGCGAGACAGACAAGGCCGCCGACTTCAGTGGCTCCTATTTCTGCGCTTCCTCTGATCTTTCCTCTGCCGATATAACGTTCACGCTTCGTTTACACCTTTCTATTTCTATTTCTATTTCTAATTCTTTATACACCGAGACCCTTCAGCAACAAAATAACTTTAGCTAAAAAACATAAATCTAATTACAATCATTGTTAAAACAAAAAAAGAAAACTACTGCTGATCTTCCAGGGGGCCGTGTTTGCATTGGTTTCAGCTCATCAAATGACTTTTTAACTGTTTTTTATATTGATACAAGGTGGGGAGCTCCCTAATATTCATAGGAATCTCGTTCCAAGCCTTCAGAGCTGTGTAAGAAAATCTCTTTTTAGAATATTCCAGATTATACTTTGGGATTTGAAGGTTCTCACAAAATCTAGTACTATAGTTAGAGTAATGAGATCTCCGTTGAAATTTATTCCAAAGGTTTTCTGGACATAGCCTGTTCATGATCTTATATGTCATGACTGATCGATCAAACGTAATGAGTTGTTTAACTTGTAAAAAATTCTTCGACCAGTCATCCTTTATCCTGGCAGTGTCAATTATCGAAATGGCCCTGTCTTGAAAACGCTGTAATGATTCCATTTTGGAGTTGGATACACTACCCCATATGACATCAGCGTATCTTATATGACTCTCTACGAGCGCACGATAGACATTGCTTAATTGAGATTGCGAAACAATGTTTTTTAGGGTTTTTAAAGAAGCAAGGCCCCCGCGTACTTTCGCTTTGATAGCTTTAAATTGGTCCTCCCAATTGAGTCCTTGATCGATAATTACCCCCAATGATTTTGTTTTCTTCACTCGTTTTATTTCTGAGCCATTTAATTTTAGTTTTTCTTGTTCGGTTATCTTATTAGTTCTATTTGGGTGGCCAATAAACATATATTCTGTTTTTTGTGGATTAGCACTTAATTTATTCAGTCGCATCCACTCAGAGATATTACTTAATTCATCTTGGGCTTTGCGAACCAACTCATCGACACTTGAAGATGCCAACGATACTTGAGTATCATCAGCATACATGCCAGCCTTAGATGCTTTCAAACATTTTTCAAAGTCATTTAGATACACTATGAACAGAAGAGGACCCAAACAGGATCCTTGGGGAATCCCGCAAGTGACAGTCTTAGCCTTAGACTCATAGCAGTTAAGCTTGCAGTATTGTTGTCTGCCTTCCAGATATGATCTGAACCAGTTACCGGCTAATTCTCGGATTCCATACGCTTCTAATTTTTCAAGCAAGATCTCATGGTCAACGGTGTCGAACGCTTTTTTCAGATCAAGGAATATTGCCAAATTAACCTTTCTGTGATCAACATTTTCATACCAAAACTCCGTACTGTCAATTAAAGATGTTACCGTTGAGCAGAGTTTCTGAAAAGCGGATTGGCTAATCGTCAAGATGCCACGTGATCTTAGGTAATCATACATCTGGTCATGCACGATTCTTTCCAGAATTCTCGAAAAAACGGAGATGACTGAGATAGGTCTATAATTATTTGCATCACTTCTCGAGCCCGATTTGAAGATGGGAGTGACTCTCGCCAATTTCCAGATATCAGGAAAGATGCCATGCCGTAAAGAGGAGTTAAAAATCATCGCTAACGGTTCACATATAACCTCTGCAGCATCCTTTATTAGCATAGTCGGAATCTTGTCGGGTCCTGGTGCCTTCCCATTTTTTAACTGCTTGATGGAGTTAAGTATGAAGATGTCGCTAACAAGATTAAACTTCATGACACTAGATTGCTTAACTACGTATTTTAGGGGATCATCATTCGTCCATTGTTCGATTTTACCTGCAAGTTTTGGGCCAACTGTGACAAAATGATGATTTAGTGCCTCTGCTATGTCTGCTTCTTTCGTAATTCTATTGCCCTCAACGTCTAAACATGAGGTTGTTATTGATTGTGAAGATTTATCTAACACTTTGTTAATGGTCTTCCACATCTTCTTTGGGTTATCCTTATTTTCTTCTATTAACCCGCGATAATGTGTTTCTATAGCAACTTTTATCTCTTTTGTTACCTTGTTTCTAAGCTGCTTGTATACTGACCACTTCTCAGGAGATTTTTGGGCAATTCTCTTTGCCAAATCCCTTTCCTTCATCAAGTTTCTTATGGACTGATTGAGCCAGGGTGCATTTTCACTACGGACCCTTCTTTTTTTCAATGGAGCATGTATGTCTAAGATTGACTCAAAAATCCCCTGAAAGGTGGATGCCATTAAATTAGGATTTTCTGCGAGAGGAGAAAGGATGGCTGACCAATTTATCTGGCGTAGGTCATTGATGAATGATATTTTATCGTATTTGGTAAGGCTACGAGTCTCAACAACTTTCTTTTTGTTTTTCCTTTTGAGTCTCCATGCATTAACTTTTCTTATCCCATACACCATATAATGATCAACCATCCCAATTCGCAGAACATCAGCTCTTAAAATGCGCTTAGGGCTCGTTGTAGAAAAATGGTCTATAAGCGTTTTCGTGGTTCGTTGCTCATTCCTTTCATTACTTGTCACAGCAACTCTGGTATACTTATTAATCATTTGAGAAAATTGAAATTCGTCATAAATTTGTTTGAGCTTTTTTGCGTTTCCATTATGATTACTTTTAAAGTCGCAATTGGTATCACCAATCAATATGGTCTCCTTTTCTTCCCTATCCTTGTACTAGGTAGGGCTCGTCTGAAGCTATTGTTTGATAAATCAATTGTATTTTTGTTTATATGTACGCATTTGGATTTGAACAGCATTACTGATGAAGACGCAAGTCGAAACGTTTAACAAGTTGTATTTTTGAGTCTATATATATATATATATTCTCATAAGCTCATACGCAATATGTAATAAAATAAATATAGATTCTCAAGAAAAACACATTCGTTAAAGGAATTGAGTCCATATAAATAGTTGAGCGTTAACGCTGTCCTGAATTTTTGCTGACAAACCGCTGACGGCCTTTTGTTATCGCACAATAGTGCTAAAGTCATTAGCGGTGGAGACCAAAGACTTCTTAATCCTTGCATTATCCTCGGGAATTTCTTTGGTTTAATTTCAATAGGGATTAAATGACAACTTTGTTTTATGATTGAAAAGAAGTTGATATTGGTCATGAGAACGCTATTTATACGGACTCAATGCCTTTAAACGTTTCGGCGCAAGCCTTCATCAGTATGACTTTTCAAATTCAAATAGGCGTACATATAAATCCTAAATACAAAGAACTACGAAAACAATAGCCTAAGCGGGATCCTATTACATAAACTTTATTGTTAAAGGTGTAAGATAACGGTTATGTACAGAGGCGGCAGGAGGAAGATCAAAGAAAGCGCAGAGTATAGAGCCGCTAAAGTCGGCGTATTTGTCTGCCTCACAGGAGCTGGAAAATAAGTGCGTTAGAACAAAACAAACAATAGGAAGATCCAAGGACGGATGGGCAGAAAGAAATCCCTAAAGAACAGCGTGTGTCCCTAACGAAAGCTGAGGGCAAAAAATAAAAACAACACAACAACCAAAATGTGAACAAAAATAAAATCTATGTATCAACCTGCCTAGTGTTCAAACCCTTAGGGGCAAAGCAATCCAGCCGATACTGCCAGAAGCTTTCCCGCATCCTATTTCCCCCCGTTAGCCTATCGATTATCTTAACACTAATATCCTTCAGAAACCCGTGGTGGCCTTCTTCAGTAAAATGTCTGAAGAATTCCACCTGGGGTACTGAGGCCCCCGCATTAAACTTACGACTGCACGCCTTGTAATTATTAAACCTAAGCCTAAAAGGCGTGCAGACACGGGTGAAGAAGGCTTCTAATAGTCATAGGACACGGGTGAAGAAGGCTTCTAATCTATGCAGGATAGCAGGACTTGAATGGACACGCAACAGAGCAGCACAGCTAGACACCACCAGCCATCACAGAAACGGTTTGTTTGATGGAACGGATCTGCCGAACAGAATCATCATGCGTGCGATAGGCCAGGACAGTTTGAATGAGGAAAGGAGACAAGGGACAAGCGAAAATGTCGACGTCGAAGAGGAAGTACCAGAGACGGTACAAGGAGTAGAAGAAGATGAAAATGGCAGATTGGTTGGACGATTTGTCAGTGGGAGTGTGGTGAATCTATCACGGAGGGAACTTTCGGAGGAAGACATAAGTCTTCTATCGAAAGGCCTGAAGTTTTCACCCACTCCCACTGACATCGACAAAGCTAAGTTAAAAGAGGATTTGGAAGCCTACAAGCGAAGAATGCGATTGAGATGGCATTTTAGGAACAATGAAGAGGAATATGTACCGGACGAGAACGCTAATTTTAAACCTAAATCCACGTGGCAGCCCCCTAAGGATGACCCTGTTCTTGAAAACTACCTTTCGCTGCTGGAGAAGGAGGTAATGTCTGTCTCACCGGAGGGTAAAAATTTTAGTAATCTTTCTTCTTCTGAACAACTTTCTTTAAAGCAACTTAAATCTGATAGGAACATAGTTATCAAGGAAGCGGACAAGGGATCGGTGGTTGTAGTTTGGGATCGGGGGGATTACATATGTGAGGCTAACCGACAATTAGACGATAGGCAGGTTTATGAAGAAGTAGAGGTGGACCCCACGGTAGATTTGGGTAAGACCATTAATTCTAGGTTGAAGGAGCTGAGGGAGGGGGACCCGGGTTTAGAGGAAGTGACTGAGTATTTGAAAGTTGAAAATTCTAGGTTAGGTAGATTTTATTTGTTGCCTAAGATCCACAAGGGTCTTAGTAGTGTAAAGGGGCGACCGGTCATTTCCAATTGTGGTACAATAACAGAACATATTTCAGAGTATTTAGACCACCATCTTAACCCACTGGTTAGCCAAAGTAGGTCTTATGTTAAGGACACTAACCACTTTCTATCTGGGCTAAGTAAGTTAGGTAAGATACCAGAGGGGGCTTTGTTGTGCACAGTTGATGTTGTGGGACTCTATCCCAGCATTCCACACGGGGAGGGTTTAGAGGCCATCAGGGAGGCGCTGGATAGAAGGGAAAACCCGGGCGTGGCTACTGATACCCTAGTGGGGTTGGCGTCTTTGGTCTTGGAGAATAATTATTTTGAATTTAATGATAGGTTTTATAGGCAGAAATTGGGGACGGCTATAGGCACGAAGTTCGCTCCGGCCTATGCCAATCTCTTCATGACCCGGTTGGAAGAGAGGTTGTTGGAAGCTTCACCTGACAAGCCCCTCGTCTGGATGAGATTCATCGATGATGTTTTCTTTATCTGGACGCACGGGGAAGAGAAGTTGAAGTCTTTCATCAATCATCTCAACAGTAGCCACGAAACCATTAAGTTTACTAGCGAGGAATCACGGGATAGCATTAGTTTCTTAGATGTTCAGGTTAGTAGGGGGGAGGGGGGAGTCCTTACTACAGACTTGTTTTGCAAGCCAACTGATACACATCAGTACTTGCATAAGAAGTCTTGTCACCCCTGGCATACGAAAAAGGCGATCCCCTATGGTCAGGCTCTTAGGTTTCGTAGGATATGTTCTGAAGATCGCCAATTTCAGGAGAGGGTAGGCGAGTTGGCTGGATGGCTTAAGGACAGGGGCTACGAAGAGTCTTTAGTTAACGAGCAAATAGATAGGGTACGTAGGTTGGATAGGACAACTCTTCTAGCGAATTCAGGAAATAGGACCAATGACCAAGGGAGGGAGGAAAGGGTTCCACTTGTTGCGACATACCATCCAGCGCTCAATAGTTTGGGGAAGGTTGCCAGGAAACTCCATCCTATGCTCACGAATTCGGAGGAGCATAGGGAGGTGTTTCCTGAGCCACCTTTGATAGCATTTAGGAGATGTAAGAACCTTAAGGATATTCTTGTTAGGGCTAGGCTGAATAATGAGGGAACTGGGGGGACTGATAAGAAGGGATGTTCTCGTTGTGGTAAATCTCGTTGTCAAGTGTGTCATGTCATGACAAATAGTGAGCATTTTCATTCGAATATAGATAGCCGGGAATATAGGATAAACTATTCGTTTAATTGTGACTCGTCAAATGTTGTGTATTTGTTGGAATGTACTGTTTGTGGTGTACAATATGTTAGTAGCACCTGCACGCCTTTTAGGCTTAGGTTTAATAATTACAAGGCGTGCAGTCGTAAGTTTAATGCGGGGGCCTCAGTACCCCAGGTGGAATTCTTCAGACATTTTACTGAAGAAGGCCACCACGGGTTTCTGAAGGATATTAGTGTTAAGATAATCGATAGGCTAACGGGGGGAAATAGGATGCGGGAAAGCTTCTGGCAGTATCGGCTGGATTGCTTTGCCCCTAAGGGTTTGAACACTAGGCAGGTTGATACATAGATTTTATTTTTGTTCACATTTTGGTTGTTGTGTTGTTTTTATTTTTTGCCCTCAGCTTTCGTTAGGGACACACGCTGTTCTTTAGGGATTTCTTTCTGCCCATCCGTCCTTGGATCTTCCTATTGTTTGTTTTGTTCTAACGCACTTATTTTCCAGCTCCTGTGAGGCAGACAAATACGCCGACTTTAGCGGCTCTATACTCTGCGCTTTCTTTGATCTTCCTCCTGCCGCCTCTGTACATAACCGTTATCTTACACCTTTAACAATAAAGTTTATGTAATAGGATCCCGCTTAGGCTATTGTTTTCGTAGTTCTTTGTATTTAGGATTTATATGTACGCCTATTTGAATTTGAAAAGTCATACTGATGAAGGCTTGCGCCGAAACGTTTAACGAATGTGTTTTTCTTGAGAATCTATGTATATATATATATACTCATAAGCTCAATCTCAATGTGTAATAGAAATAGATATATAAACTCAGAAAAAACACATTCTTGTAAACGTTTCGGCCAAAGCCTTCATCAGTATAACTTTATAGTTTTCCAGAAAAAGTTATACTGATGAAGGCTTTGGCCGAAACGTTTACAAGAATGTGTTTTTTCTGAGTTTATATATATATATATATAATATATAACATAACATATATAAATATATGTTAAACATAAATATATGTTTAACATATATATATATATGTTAAAACGAGAAAAGGTCTGTGCACCGTTAGATATAGAGTAAAACACAGAAATGACTCAGAACCTCAAGTGACTACAACTTTATAAAAACGCTACTAGTTTCATCCGTTCACGCGGACTCTTCAGGCTACAGTGAATGTTATGCATTCATATCGCTAACTTTATACATGTTATACTTTAATTAATGTGACGTATTGATTGAATATAACGAAATCGAGGCTTTGTCAGTTGTTCTGAGCTCGATTTAGGGAAGGCTTGAATTTCTGTATGAAATATTCCTCCTTTTCTTTTCGAAATGTTTCGTCCTGGTTTTGGAGCTTGTAGAAAGGACAAATAGTAAACATGGGGGAGATGTTTTTTGCACAATTATAAACATGATTACTTACATTTAATTTTCTATACTGGGCTTGAATTATTTGGTTTCGATGGACCGCTGCTCTGTGTCTTAGTGTATCACCTGATTCTCCGATGTAGTTTTCTTTGCATGCGTTGCATGTTAAGACATAAAGGAAATCTCTTACTCCGCAATTCATTTTTGTTTTGATATTAAAGATTGCCTTGTTATCTTTGGAGCCTATTTCTACCTGGCTGCCAACAAGGATTTCTTTACAGGTTTGACAGCGGGGGTCCTTACATTGAGATACTTTGGGTTCGTTGGAAGTGCCGTAGTTTGTTGCGAACTTAGCTCTGGTTAGAATTCGTTTTAGATTTTCTGGTTGTCGCCTGCTAGGTATTAATTTGATTTCTTTCATTGCCTTATCCATTTTGGGGCTTGCATTTAAAATTGATATAGATTCTCGTATTACTGAGAACATATCAGGGTTTCTAGGATTATATGTTGATACAAATGTTAGCAGATTGTCTGTTGTGTCTTTTGGTGTATTTGAGCGTAATGTTTCTTGTGGAATATTTTTGGCTTATTTATATATATATATATAAATATTCAACAGCTAGCGAGCAACCAGGATTTCTCCTTTTTTTCGGTGCAAACGGAAACAATTTTTTTTAAATTCTCAGGAAAATCGAGAAAATTAAAACGCGCCACAGCCGGGAATCGAACCACGGATCTCCTGCTTTCCGGGCAAGTGCCTTAACCATTATATATATATATATGTTGTATATTATATCATATTATATTATATTATATTATATTATATTATATTATATTATATGGTTATAAATAGCTTGTTTACTCTTATTTGCATGGGTTGATAATGAATCGTGTTGATTCGAAACGTTCTAGAAAATTTGAACACTGAAAATGATTTGAGTCGTATAATTTGAATTTTAGGCCTTTGCCTATTTAACCACTGGATATGTCGAATGAATAGAATGAATAATGGTAATGATTGTCGTCGTTTTGCTCGTCCTGAGATATATTATATACATTTATATAGCACTCAATACTGTATGTTACATCTTTGGGTTTTATTACTGTGTAATCATGATAAAGTTACTCTCAAGGGGACTAAATATTGCAAATTTTCATAAATCCATCATGAAATATAGATATTGAATCAGGATCTTACCCCACGATAAACTTAATGCTTCGAAAAATGTTTTTTCAAGTCCTTGCTCATTACTGAAGCTACTAGTTTTCCAGAAACGTTAAATGTATGACTTTGAGTGAGTAGAAGTCGACCGATTGGCAAACGATTAAATAGAAATTGGCAGACGAATTATTGATCTGATTTGAAGCCTTATCTGAAGTTGAATCAGAAATTCTAAAATCAAAATTGTTCAACATCAACTTCTCAGAGGCTGAAACTTTAATTTGGGACATTTGATACATTAAGAGATTTATGTATTATAATATGTATTATTAAATTGATTTTTCAGTCAGCAAGCCATGCTTGGAAGCAAAGGAAGGACTGCTTAGCATTTTGCCGGCAATCTTATCGTCGCTATTGACGGTTTGGCATACTTGGAAGAAGTCAGAGACGCAAAAATATCGCTGGAGAATAGCTACAGAATTACCACTGCCTATTGGAAATGCAAAAGTAAGCACATATTATATTTCATTTTTGCTACGACTTAAAATTACTCATTATCAAAACATTATCGACAGACTTCTAGAGGGCCAAGAAAGTGCCACGTTAGACAGGCGACGATAACTCTTACATTTGAACTAATTTTGAAGATCTATGGTTCAGTGTTAGTGAACTGAAGCTGGATTTGTGAATTGTCACGCACAGCACTCATTCAATGGGTAGGCTCACTGGTTTGAAGCAAACTTGAATCATGCAGTGAAATCTCCTGCCCTTAACAATTTTGTTTTGCCATGTTTGCAAAGTTTAGTAACTCTGTATTTGCGAAGAGATGGCATCTATCCTGTTTGCAAGAGCGGATGAAATTTAGGACCCTTTTGCTTATTGAAATCTTTGATTTTTTTTGCAGCATGTTCGTCAATCCATCTTACAATTTCTAACACCATTAGCGATACAACATACGCTCGTTTTCCTTGCTGCAGTTGCAGATGTTTGGAATTCATTGAAACTAGGCAATAGGGACGCAACTCCCTCAGCTCCCTGTTGCTCTGGACAAATCGGAACAGGGAAACATGAGAAGCAATGGCTTGCCTTAATGAATCAACGTGTGTTGCCATTAGTAACTGAAGAGCAACAGTCTTTGATGGAAATCGTCATGGCAATTAAGGTGGCTCGTTATTTTTCATAAAAGCGATTTTGCTTAGCGACCTGTACTTACTTTTGTTTGCTTCCCTTTCCAAGGTCTTGTCCGAAAATGTAATAAGATGTAAGTTTATGACATTAGATATTTATAAAACAAAAATGAATGACGGTTGTTTATTTTTTGATGAATGAATGATTTATTTCTGATGGTGTTTCGCATTCGGCAAGGGATTGATTTTCAGATGCTTCAAAAGCTGCTCGAACTCTGAATCTCCCCAACGAAACTATATTATATACCGACTAAGTTTGTTTTGCTTCAACTAGTCAGATGGATGAATTATCAAACATTTCACCAACTGCCTTTTATCATAACATCCTTCTTTCTTCTTGGCTCATCCGCTGTAGAAATATAATATTTTCAAATAGATAATTCCTTGAATCTTGACAGCTTGATTTGATCTTTTAGCTAATACTTTTCATCTTTCTGATTATCTTACAAATGCGTTCACTGTAACATTTATTCATCTTTCTTAGGTCTTGTCCATTGATACTATCATCGAGACATCAAAGCAAGTCTTGCGCCAAACTCTTGTTGGAAAAGAAAGGTCATCAACTGGCGGTCAGTCCTTGGAACTCAATTTGCTTCAGTTTCTTTATGAACTGCTTCAGAAGATCTCGAATGACCAATTGATGCAAATTAAACCAGTTTTGCTGTCACTTATGAAAGATGTGTTGAGCTTAAATACACCGCCACCAGCTTTGTTCGTGCTGCTCAATGTATTTTATGTGTTCGTTGTTCGAATTCCATGCCCTGAAGAGAGACGTACACGCAGGGAACTGCAGGTGACTATCTTCTATCATTTTGATTTAGTGATTCTTCAGATCGGTGATGGTTAAGAAATGAACGTACTACTATACCGGGTGTCCCAGAAAAAAGGTAACAGATTTGATCACGACTAGCGCTAACAATTTGGCTCGAATCAGTCGGAAATAACGTTTAAACTAATCTTCGATAGTTAAATTGAAGATAGATACCTTGTTTGTCGATCTTGGAGCATTGAGAGTAGAAATTTTAGTCTTGAAAGTCTAGATTTGCCTCTATCTCCAAACCATAGCTTTTGGGTTTTGGCCTAAGCTGTCAACGCGCTTGTTGTGGAATCTCCTGAATAATAGCCAGGACTAGCCAAGTACACACAAGAAGCCTCGTGCTTCGGAAAAATTCTTAATAGAAATCCAAATCGTTCTTGACAATTAAACTCAAGAATTTTTCCCATAGGGATATCTCTGTTCATTCTACGAAAGCAGTGAAATGCCGCTGCCAATTAAAAGTCACCCTACAGGGAAATGATTCTCTTGAGTGTGGAAAAATCTTCCTTGTTCGAATAAAATGCATTTTTTGATCATTGAAATTATTACGAAACAAGAATTCATCTCTTATACCCAAATTATTAAACATCCACGAGGGTAAGATCCTTGAAAGCGCTCTCTCGTGCTTATGTTGTTTCTTCTTTGTAATTCATTTTCATTTTGGCTGTGCAAAGATATTCCTTAGTGACTTTTTCACTTTTCAGTTTTTGCATTTGTACTCAATTGTGCATGCACAAAGCAAATTTCCTTCCGCGGACTTTCTACATTTTGCCTATCCTTGAGGATGTTCCCCACAACAGCGCATTTGTAGTTTAGGCCAAAGCCAAAAAGCTCTGGTTTGGAGGTGAAGTCAGATCTGGACTTTCAAGATAAAAATGCCTACCCTCAATGCTCCAATATCAACAAACAAGGTGCCTATCTTCAACTGAACTATCGAGAATTAGTTTAAAGGTTATTTCCGATTGATTGGAGTTAAATTCTTAGCGCTAGCGCCGACCAAATCTGTTACCTTTTTTTGGGACACCCGGTATATCATTTTAAAGAATACCGGATATGCCAAAAAGTCATTTGCGTAATCGGTAGTCCTCCGAAAGTTACTTTTTTATGTGTGTTGCAAAATGGGCACCTATGTTCGTTGCATTCCTGTGGTTACTGTTGAAATAAAATGCAGGGGAAAGAGGGGCTCAAGTAATACGTCTGGGCTTATTATCTAGTCAATTTTTTGACTGCGGGGGAAATTTTACTGGAGGTTGAGGTGGCAGAATTTATTTTTTGTTGACTTGAAATAGATATAGTACTTTTTGGCCTATTTGTGTTAAATTGCTTTGATTTGATATTGCCTGTTCCAATGACGCACACTTTTGTCAAATATTTGGGGTGGGGATCTATACATTTGAGTTTTAATGCGCTGTTCACTTCTAGTTTGTACGATATCATCGGTTTCTGTAACATTTGGGGCAATTGCACCCTCACTCCCCCGCCCTCTAGTGTCCTGCCAATGCTTTTAATGCAAATTCATTGCAAGTATTTTCCACAACTCTACCCACATAGGCCTACTGTTTGTGTTTTAGAACTCAATTCAGTTGATCATACGCCGGGACAGTAACCAGCGTTTCAAATGAGAATTCGATTTTACATTGATTTGCCGAGTACTTGCACTACCTTTGAAAGGTCGTTGCTATTTTAATTGTAAATTTTGTATTATTTCCACAGGATTTGGCTCTCAAGTTTTTCGAAGCATGTAATGCGATTGCAGCTGCATCGCTTGAAAATTCAACTTGGTTCAGGCGAAATGTTGCAGTCTTACCACAGTCCAGTAACAGTGGAGAAACAGTAGAGCCATCCCCTACTGAATTCACACATAAGGACAATGAAATATTGCTAAATCAAAATAGTACAATGCAGACTCGAAATGCTCAATATAGCACACAGGCTATTTGTTTAATGGCTGAGGTAATTCTTTCTTTTTCATTACTTTCATTTTTCATTATTTCAACCCTTATTCTTTTGACAGTCTACATTTTGCTTCTTTTTGATTTATATGTTATATATATATATATTATAATATTGATGAACCATTTCAATTTGGATCATAAGCTGCGGTTGGGATTGAGAACATAGTTGTACCAATACTTGTCACTGTACTGATAAAGAACATTACCTTATTTTGATGAAATGGCAGATACAGTTATCTTTACACTGCTGAAGGATTCAGTCTATTTCAACCAACATAATATTACTTCTGAACAAGAACTTCATCAATGTTCAAAACTTTCTATTGACCTTCTAATTTTAAGAAGTTTTTTCTAGGATACAACGAAGTAGGTTTTGACTCAACAAGAATTCATCCTGTCTCCTCCAAACTCTGTAGTTTAAAGAATGACTCAAGGAGGATAAGAATGGATTGGTTATTTAACGCAATGCTTTTGCCTGTCAATGCTCGTACATTTGCTTGAAATAAATAAAGTTTTATGTTGATTGTTTTAAATTTTATATTATAGGTATTACCTTCCATGCTTGACTTGTTGTACATCAGCGAAGAAAAAGACAAAATTGCAAATTTCTTCTTTTATGTCATGTACAATTTGACGCCTTACTTGAGAAATCACAGGTATTCTCACTGTTATCAGATTTACTTTCTTTCTGTCTTTCCTTTTTGTGATCGAGCTATTGATAAACTCACTTACCGATTGACCAACTGACAGAATGGGTGATTCATTGATTGGGTAATTCACCGATTAGATGATTGATTTTTAGGCTATTCATTGATTAAGCTAATTTCCTTACAGCAACTTTTTTATTGTTTCAGTTGAAAAAAGTTCTGGTTGCGTTAATTTTATTGTATAAAATTCCGCTCTCTCGCAAAGTACTACTGCGTGGAAATTAGCATTATGTGATAGCACAGCTTCCAAGGTTAATTCAAGTGTAGTTTCTATTCGGAATAGAATTCTTTGAGGTTTGGATGCTAATGCTTATTGTTCATGAAAATTTTGAAGTCCTTCGTAAACAATAAGGCTGACCTGGGCTAGTTGTAGCACTTTTCAGAAAAATATCAGCAAACGCAGGCATGACTTTATCAGCAAAACGCAGGCATGACTTTATACTGCAATGTTGTATGTTTGATCATTCGCTTTTGAAAACTGCTGTTTCTCAAATATGGTAAAGTTTCGGTAGACTGTAGAATGATAATCAAAATCGGAGTTTTACAACTTGTCCCGACCTCGGGGCAAGTTATAACAGAGCAAATGAATAAAGTCTGTCTGCTTGTATAATCCTATTTTTTGCATCTCGTTATAAACTCAAAATCAGGTAAAATATAATCAAATAAACCCTATATGACATAAAACACATTTCGTTTAGTATATATTATTTCATTATTTACATACCAGATGTCTTAGCTTTTTTCAATTCATATCTCATCAGAATTTTACTTACAATAATGTAATGATTTCCCAAACAGAAGAAAAAAATTCAAGCAGTTGTTATACCGGGTGTCCCAGAAAAAATGTATATAGATTTAGTCGACCCTAGGGACTAGAATATAGGGTGAATCAATTCGAAATGATTTCCCAAACATATCTCGATTGCTAACTTGAACATAGATACCTCTTTTGTTGATATCGGTGCGTTGAGAGTGAAGATATCAATCTTCAAAGGAAAAGTTTGCCTCCACTTCCAAACCAGAGCTTTGACCTTTTGGCCTAAGCAAATTCTCGAAGCACAGTGAACAAAATCAACAAAATTTGAAGACGGCACAACAGATGTGTTTACAAAATACAGTTTATGTGAGACCTATCGTCAGGGGAGCTCCCAAATCAGCTTCATTTACACATACTTTTCATCGGTGAAAGTACTCCCTTGAGCATCAACACACTCTTGGAACCATCGAATCATTCCTTGAAAAGAATTTGTTATCAGATCTCTCGGGAGTCAAGACAGAAAGGTCTGAAAATCATTTGGGGACCAAAAGATGTCTCCTCTCTTGTTGATGACCCACCCCGGGAGAGCAGCTTCGAAGATACGGTATGATCAACCTGATCTCGAGAGATCCGATAGCAAATTCTTTTCATGGAATCATTCGACGATGTTAAAAGTGCGTTGATACTCAAGGGAGAACTTTCACCGATGAATAGTATGTGTGAAATAAATTGCCGATATTGAGATGAATGAAGCTAATTTCGGAGCTCCCTTGACGGTAGGTCTCAATTAAACTGTATTTTGTAAACACATCTGTTGTGCCGTCTTCAAATTTTGTTGATTTTATTCATTGTGCTTCAAGAATTTGCTTAGGCCAAAACGCCAAAGCTCTGGTTTGGAGGTGGAGGCAAATTTGTTCTTTGAAGATTGATATCTTCACTCTCAACGCACCGATATCAGCTATTGAGGTATGTTTTGAAAATCATTTCGGACTGATTCACGCTATATTCTTATCGCTAGGGTCGAAAAACCCGTATACTTTATTTTGGACACCCGGTACAATCCGAGGTCTGATCTTCGTGAGAGTCGTGTTTTAGTTAGGGTTTTCTGAGCTCTTTAAATGCATTTTTGATTTCCATTTGTACTGATAGAGAGAAGGGGTTTTCTTTATTTCAAAAGGTATTTTATTCCTAGCTTTCAGCCCAGAGAGGTGGAAACCCTTTTTTGTGCACTCAAGCTTAAACTTTGGGACGTAGAGATTTCTAATGTTTCTTGTGTTATTGCTGGAAATCTTCTTCCTCTGACTATACTTGTTCCAGTGTCTTTCGGGGCACTGCTTATTGACTTATTTGTGTGTCATGATAGATCGATCAAAATAGATGATTTGATCAACGTTCCGCCCGTTATTGCTCCAGGGGTCTTTTAGTCTAGCATTTACAAAACGCATGCTGGTTCTTTTTTAGTATCTGTTTCTCTTTGAAATAGTCAATCAGCTGATCATGAACTATCTTTTCCAGAATCCGTTCAAATGTTGACACAACGGATGTAGGCCTGCAATTATGCATTTCACCATTTGCGCCTGATTTTGCCGTTTTTCATCTCTTTTAGTGTTCTTAAGATGTACTGAATAGCTACTGTCTTAAAGTTTAAGATCTTAGAGGTTTTGCCACTTATCCGGGCAAGAGGGTCATCATTCGGTTCAGTTTTGATTTCCTCTGCGCGTTTTGGACCAACTGAGACAAAGTGGTTGTTAAAGGCATTGGCAATTTCACTTTCATTAGTTAAAAGTTTGCCTTCGCAGTTTAAGCTATTGACTGGTACCTTAGAGGAGTCTCTTTCTAATACTTTGTTAATGGCTCGCTACATTTTCTTTGGATCATTTTTATTTTGTTTAATTAAACCCGAGTAACGGTCCTGCATTGCGATCCGGATGGCCTCTGTAACTTCGTTTCCCAGTTTTATGTATAAAGGCAGGGCCGTCGAGAGCCAGGTCGGGCCCTGGAGTGATCTATCGCGACGGGCCCTAGGGGGTTTGGGGGCGCAGCCCCCAAGAAAATTTTTAAGACCACGCCCTTTAGTCTCCCGGAAAATGAGGGAAACGCCCCTTTTTATGACTAATTATTCTAAAAAATTGCTTAAACATTCCGTGTAAAGGCTATACGAAAAATTGTACTTATGAATCAAGGACGTCGCTTTATGCTAGAAATGCCTTGTTCACACAAGGTGGTGCTAGAAGGAATGAGCGACTCAAAGGCCGAAAAGAATGAATGTGAACGGAAACTCAATGACCCTACGACACCTACGAGTGACTCGCTGGGATAGAAACAGTTTCGATAGATTAGAAATATCGATACGACAGTTTGGTTTCGGACATGAAAACTGTCATCAAACTCAACGGTTCTTGCAAATACCCTTTTAAAGCAGATCAATTGCCATAAAAATGCACTGAAGAGATATAAAGCAATAACAAAATTGTATGGCACAAAACATTTACGGGCCCCCTCGGGGTCCGGGCCCTGGACCTTTTACCCCCTCTACCCCCCCTTCTCGACGGTCCTGTATAAAGGCCATAGTTCAGGGTTCCGACGAGCGTCCTTTGTGCTTTATCCCTGCTTATCATCAGAGACCTTATGCCTATATTGAGCCATGGAGCATATTCACTTTTCTTTTTTCGTTTTCGCATTGGAGCATATAGGCTGAGAATAGCTGCTGTCCCTGATGTCAAAGTCTCAGAGAGAATCATGTACTGAATGCAAAAGTTTACTTGATTTCATTCTCAGTAAACTCTAATTCCATATGAAGCAAATCGAACAATTGTTTTAGAGAAATACACTGTTTTGGAGAAATACATTTGAATAAGGCATTCAAGATTTCAGGAGAAACAATACGTAGTTTATTGCAATACTGCATGGGGATTAGGCATTCACATTAACTACGAAACGCTGCAGAACAGAAAGTTCTGAAATCCAAAACTTCACTTTTAGGCCAAAAATGGGGATAGCAATGCTAAAAATACCCGCTGGTAAGGACAATAAGAATCAGGACTGTTTAAATTGACCAAGACATTTAGGTACACGAAAGCTGATGAGCACAGCTTTAATAGTAGCAGAGAAATGCTCTCTTGTTTCAAGTTGCCCCGGTTACTTCTAGCCGTGTTCCCCTTCTAAAGTCATATGGATTTGTTTAAAGAAATAGTTTATAATATGTGATAAATTAATCTTTTTCCTTTCAGTTCCCAAAATACAGCGAGTTTCAGAGCATGCAGCAGCCTGCTTTCAGCCGTCACAGATTATCAATACACATTGAGATCTTGGAAGAAAGACGTTTACGAATTGTTTCTTGACAACGATTTCTTCAAGCTAGATCTCCTTTCCCTACAATATTGGCGTTCGATTATCGATCGTTTGATGACATATGACAATGCAACGTTTAAAGATCTGATGACGCGCATCAACCTAACCCAAAGTGGTGCCATTAACATCTTTGCAAATCGGGAGCAAGAAATGGAGCTGCGTGCAAATCTTCTCAAAAGATTGACTTTTGTCATTTTTTGTGGTGAAGTTGATCAATACCATAGTTATATGCCTGACATACAAGAGAGGCTGGTTGATAGTCTCAGGCAGATGCAGGTACGTCAAAGTGAGGCTTATTTTATGGGCAACGCATTTCTAGCCATGGTGTAAAATAACCGAGAACAGTTGTCATTATTTACAGTTTGATTTACAATGTGTCTCAAAAATAATGCTCGACGTTTGATTTAATCTAAAAAGTAACGATACGCTGAATGGACACTTCTTGGTCAAGTAACCCTTTTCCTGAGATTTTAAATTAATTTTGACACGAGAATTTTGTTGTCATAACTCGATTTAATGACGTCATATTCTTCTCTAGGCACCAGTCCTTTATGAGCAAGTCTTTTTTAGTCTGCTGTCGTGTCATGATAATACGCATATCATAACTTGATTCAATGACGTCATGCTCTTCTCTAGGCACCAGTCCTTTATGAGCAAGTCTTTTTTAGTCTGCTGTCGTGTCATGATAATACGCATATCATAACTTGATTCAATGACGTCATATTCTTCTCTAGGCACCAGTCCTTTATGAGCAAGTCTTTTTTAGTTTGCTGTCGTGTCATGATAATACGCATATCATAACTCGATTCAATGACGTCATATTCTTCTCTAGGCACCAGTCCTTTATGAGCAAGTCTTTTTTAGTTTGCTGTCGTGTCATGATAATACGCATATCATAACTTGATGCAATGACGTCATATTCTTCTCTAGGCACCAGTCCTTTATGATCAAGTCTTTTTTAGTCTGCTGTCGTGTCATGATAATACGCATATCATAACTTGATTCAATGACGTCATATTCTTCTCTAGGCACCAGTCCTTTATGAGCAGGTCTTCTTTAGTCTGCTGTCGTGTCATGATAATACGCATATCATAACTTGATTCAATGACGTCATATTCTTCTCTAGGCACCAGTCCTTTATGAGCAGGTCTTCTTTAGTCTGCTGTCGTGTCATGATAATACGCATATCATAACTTGATTCAATGACGTCATACTCTTCTCTAGGCACCAGTCCTTTATGAGCAAGTCTTCTTTAGTCTGCTGTCGTGTCATGATAATACGCATATCATAACTTGATTCAATGACATCATATTCTTCTCTAGGCACCAGTCCTTTACGAGCAAGTCTTTTTCTGCTTTCGTGTCCTGATAATGAGAATGTCATCCCATCATCTGACGTCACTATGGCCACCAATCGTTACTGAGTTGATACTGGTCTTTTTGCAAATGGAAAGAGAATTATTATCGAATGAAGGACAGCAAGGAAAGAGTGGTATCATAGGAACACTCGGATCATTCTTCACGTTGAATGGTGTCTACAAAAGCAAAGGAAAATGGTTAGGTTTGTATTTGGAGACTTGTAAGCTTCTCGATTTATCATTTTCACTCCAGAGTGATGATGTACCTCACTTTCAGTTGTACCGATGGGCCTTTGTTGATACTCCTGGTGTGGAATACGAGGCTAGGCTTCTTGGCAACATGGATGAAGATAAAACTAACAAGAAGCAAGGCATATCTGATCAAGGTAGCATTGCTGGAGGCAAAAGTCATCATGTTGGAAAAGGTGATAAACAACCAACAGCGAAACAAGACAAAGTGAACTCAGATAACGTCTCAAAGCTTAGTGTTATGAATGCGCCATTGTCATCAAAACTGAGAAAAGCTGACAAAAAAGGCAGTAAAAAGAAAAGTAACCCAGAACAAGACAAAGACAAAACTCAAAGAACAAACTTTGCACCATATTTATCAAAAGTGACAAAATTGTTGTTGAATAAAGTCCCTGATGCAGAACAAAAACCATTGACCGTAGAGCATCCTTTGGAAATGAGGCGAATAACATCTGTCTTTGAACTTTTGCCGTTCTTCATTTCCGTAACAGGTACACAGGGCTACAATGAGGACCAAAAGATTACGCCATTGTCATCAGTTCATTTAGAGGAACTTATAGAAAAGGATTTCCAAGATATATTGCCAGCAAAATAATTTCCTGAAATGATTGAAAGAGTTGATAAATTTGAGCAATATTGAATTACATTGTTGAATTATAACATAACGTTGAATTATAGTTGTGGAGTAATTAAAAACGTGTAATTTTTTTGCATTTTGTTTCATCAATTTACTCAATAAATTTATTATAAGGAAGCATTTGAATGATGATTATTATTCAGATATTTATTAAGGACAGTCCGCCACGAAACTGATTGGATGATAAGGACAATACCAAGAGCAGGAGCATTGCATAGCAGGTGGCCCTTCTGACGTTCTACGGCTGTGATAAGGATTAGCCGTCTTTTCTTCTCAATACACAATGCATACATATAGTTTTATTTGTTAAAGCAGGTAGTAGCTAGCAGCACAGAAGTGCTGATGAGGACCTGGAAGGAAGACTTGTCTAAATGAATAAAGTAAAAGAAGCTAATTACAGTTGATAAATATGTTCCAAAAGTAAATGAAATCATTTTTCTTGTTTGTTCCAATCGATGCTTCTTTTTCATAATATATTTTCTCAAGTTGACAAATTCATAAGTTTTTTTTGAATTCTGAAGTGTTTAGTGTTTTAACTGACTCGGGTAGATTATTCCATGTAAGACGTCCCCGATAAGAGAATGATGATCTGCCATGCTCTGTTCTTGGCCTTGGTAACTTATAGTTGTTTGTTCCCCTTGTTTTAGAATATTTGTTCTTTTCAAAAAGTTCAGTTAGTTTTATGCTCAGCTTATCACTATGAACCTTGTGCATTATCGTTGCCACTCTTCTTTTGTAAAGGTAGCTTATTGGTTTCGATTTAGCTACCTCCAGAGGATCTTCATCCCTTTTCACATTATATATAAACTTTGCTGCTCTCTAGTGTATCCTCTCTAACATAATGGCAATAAACTACCCCAGCTATTACTGACTTGTAGTAAATTTCTCCCAATACTTGTCTTTGTAGAGATTTCATCCTCTTGAGTTACGATAGTTTTGCATTGACAGACTTGGTTACAGACTTTACTTGTTTGCTCCAGTTAAAGCAACTATCCATATAAACCCCCCAATACATCTCGCAGAATCTGCAAACTGCATGTCTTCGCCTCCAATTGATGGACTCTGTATTGGTCCCACAAACTTTTGTCCGGTTATGAGCATATCTTGAATTTTTTCAGTATTGACAGGCCTCTGAGGTCAACCATCCGGAGTTTGACCTCACTCGATCGAGCTTAACTTCAGTCACCTAACGAAGACTGTAGAAGCCACTCTGCCACTCACCCCAAAATCGTCAATACACCTGATATATTGTGTCTGCTATTCTATTTAGGCCATCAATAACCTCTTTCATATTGTTTCTTCCAGTTGCAGCCAATCATATACTTGACAGACTGACTTAAATATTAGCATGAATCGCAATTGCTGATGTAAGGAAATGTCTATTTCTTAGATGTAAGAAGTCGTCCCATAATCTGGGATGCTAAAAACATCTATTTAAAATAGCTTTCAGATTTTAATCCTGTCTGGCCTGGGAGGGGGAGCCCCCCCTCGTACATTTTCATTTATACCTTTTCCGTGTTTGCTGGATGCCTCTGAGATTTAGCAAGTACTCTCTGGTCTCTAATAGACGTCCCCTCCCGCTTATTAATTTTCAGAAAATTTTCCACCCAGGACATTCTTATTCCAACCCCCCCTCCCCGCTTATTAATTCTGGCAACGAGTTCCAAGCAAGACAAAAGCTACACAACAAAATTCTATGCACCCAACTTAGATTAAGACTTTCGAGCGAAATCTGTGATGTCATTGCATTGTATTTTTTCCAACCCCCCGGCTATTAATTTTTGAGATTTTTTCCAACCCCCCCTACTGTTCCAACCCCCCCCCCCCCGACCACTAGAGACCAGAGAGTATAAATTTCTACCACACAGTAATGAAACGGTAACAAGTTCGTTGTTCCAACTTTAGCCTTGTCTCCATGGTAATTAGGTTTTCGTGCACCACTCTGTGAAAAATATACATTTTATCTCTTAATCCTTTTTGTTTGGTCCAATTAATTCTAAATTATGAATTTACATCTATTTTGATATACAAATTCCATTTCTACACAAAAATTAAAGTTTTACGACCTTTTAACACAGTTTCATTTTCATGACGTCATATGACGTCATAATGTTAATCATGCTCTAGCAACAACAACAATAATGCTAATTATGCTATTGTTTCAAAAATTTATTGTTTATATAATGAACAACCTTTGTGCCAAATGTGGTTGCCATATCTCAAGCAACAACAGAGATAAACAGGGGGGCGGAATCCGCCCCCAGGCATTGAGTGCTTCAAATCACCCAGGTCAGATAGGGTTAATGAAGAAGGCGACAATCCAAAAACATTTATCGGATAGATGCAAGAAAACATCTATTTCTTAGATGTGAGAAATACATAGTATTTTGTATTTTGTCCCGTATTGTGATTTTTTAGTTCATGTATAGTTCTGTCCCTTAGGGTGGCTTTGCCCTCCCATCAGCGGAGGGCAGAGTTACCCCTAAGCCGAATTTGCACTTGAGGTGTCGTCCTCAAAGCACTTTAGATATAAGCTCGGCAGCACGACGGAGTTGGATCAATCTGACACTGCTGCGTGCGCCACATTGAAAGATCACCTCAATGGCTGGCTTCAGTATTATTTTTGTGTTGTGTAAAGTTTATTTCAATTTAAAATATTCGTATATTTGTGATGTTGGGTGTGGAGGCAACTCGATAACGTTATGTTTTTTGCCTCCACCTCAACAAAATTAAATTTGAGTTTGTTTTTCGTTTTTAAATTTTAGTGATAAAAAAAAGATGTGAGAATTCATCCCGGAATCTGGGATGCCAAAATACATCCATAAAGAATAGCTTTTAAGTTTTTGAATGAAAAGTCCGACAATAAAAAAACATCAATTAAGCCCCTGCCTCTTTTCCAAAAAAGATCTTTTTCTAAAAAATCGATTTTTTAGAAAAAAGCAAGGTTAAGCCCCTGCCTTTTTTCCAAAAAAGATCTTTTTCTAAAAAATCGATTTTTTGGTAAAAAGGAAGGTTAACCCCTTGCCTTTTTTCCAAAAAAGGCCTTTTTCAACAAATCGATTTTTTAGAAAGAAGTAAGGTTAACCCGTTTCCTTTTTTCCAAAAAAGGCCTTTTTCGATAAACTCGATTTTTTGGAAAAAAGTAAGGTTAACCCCTTGCCCTTTTTCCAATAAAGGCCTTTTTCAGAAAAGTTGAATTTTTTGAAAAAGTAAGGTTAACCCCTTGCCTTTTTTCCAAAAAAGGCCTTTATCGAAAACCTCGATTTTTTGGAAGAAAAGCAAGGTTAAGCCCCTGCCTCTTCTCTAAAAAAGGATCTTTTTGAAAAAAAAAGATTTGTTGGAAAAAAGTATTGTTTACCCCTTGCCTTTTTTCCAAAAAATAGATTTTCTCAAAAAATTTATTTTTTGTAAAAAAGTAAGGTTAAGCCCCTGCCTCTTTTCCAATAAAAGGATCTTTTTCTAAAAAATCGATTTTTTACAAAAAAAGTAAGGTTAACCCCTTGCCTTTTTACAAAAGGCCTTATTCAGAAAAATCGATTTTTTTAGAAAGAAGTAAGGTTAACCCCTTTCCTTTTTTTCCAAAACAAAGGCCTTTTTCGAAAAACTCGATTTTTTGGAAAGAGTAAGGTTAGCCCCTTGCCCTTTTTCCAATATAGGCCTTTTTCAGAAAAATCGAGTTTTGGAAAAAGTAAGGTTAACCCCTTTCCTTTTTTTCAAAAAGGCCTTCTTCGAAAGACTCGATTTTTTAGACAAAAGTAAGGTTAACCCCTTTCCTTTTTTCCAAAAGAGGCCTTTTTCGAAAAACTCGATTTTTTGGAAAAAGTAAGGTTAACCCCTTGCCCTTTTTTCCAATATAGGCCTTTTTCAGAAAAATCGAATTTTTGAAAATGTAAGGTTAACCCCTTGCCTTTTTTTCCAAAAAATCGATTCTCTCAAAAAACTGATTTTTTGTAAAAAAAGCAAGGTTAAGCCCCTGCCTCTTTTCCAAAAAAGATCTTTTTCTAAAAAATCGATTTTTTAGAAATAAGCAAGGTTAAGCCCTGCCTTTTTTTTCAAAAAAGGCCTTTTTCGAAAGACTCGATTTTTTGGAAAAAAGTAAGGTTAACCCCTTGCCTTTTTTAGATTTTCGCAAAAAAATCGATTTTTTGTAAGAAAGCAAGGTTAAGGTAGCTGGATACACATTTTTTCAGGAAGAATTGATAATTTTTGGAAAAAAATTTTTTTTCGTCAAAGGGTAGTCCAGTCCAGGGAGATTAAGTAGGGAGAGGAAACGCGCATTGACAGCGCGAGCGATGTGGTATGCAACCTCCTTCACAGCGCACCGCACACTTTGCAGTGGAAGCGAGAAGGAGCTGCTGTTTGGAAGGAAAGGCAGATCACACTTTGGATTGGATTTTGACAACAGTGGTAAGCCTTAAAGGTTATTTTGAACATTGATTTATCTCTTTTATGTTTTATCTTTGACTTGAGTGACTTGCTCAGGCATTTTGAGCGAAGGAAATGATTCCAACGACATATTTTATTCTGCAGCTAACTTAGGCCAGTTCATCTGTTTATCACGCAGCCAGCACGCACTTGTGAAAATTTATCGTGCCCATGACTGCCCATGCTGGAGGTGATTTTGTATTTCTGCGGACGTCTATAAGCAAGAAATAAGGCAAAAAAGATTTATGATATTTTATGATACTTTTTAGATATTCTTATTTTCCAGTTGTTAGGGCCTAGCCCAAGCTCTCGGCATTTTAGGCCTAATCTTTTATGCATTGTTTTGATCTGTTTCTTTGAACAACCAAAGCGAATCTGCCTGGAACACCAGGTACTAACTTCTACTGTTAGTTTTTCTGAGTATTGTTTTCTCTTAGGAACATTAAAATCTGCAAATAACTTGAATATTTAAAGAATCGTTAGGCCTACATTTAACATAACTTCTGTACACCGCTGCATGTGTCTTGCAGGTAAGGGAACATCACAGAACCAAGACACAGTAAAAGACTCTGCTGAGATGGGCACTGTTGTACTGCTTAGCCATTCAATGCAGATACATGGAAAAGAGCAAACTAAATTAGAATGACTCCATTTTATTCATTGTCCAACACTGTTCATGTGATAAGCTGCAGTCCTTCTCAAATTAGGTATCAGGTGCATGTGAGATTTGCAGCAACATAAAATTGCCCAAGCAAACCACTTCAGTTGTTTTCTGTAAATTTCACCTGACATCTAATTTGAGACAAATTTTAAAATAAATGTTTGGCACAGTGCTGTAATCCTTTGACTTTGCAGCCAAGACATGCAGGCAGGGTTGTGTGAAACATTGTAACAGGGGATCAAAAACTTGATTACTCAACTTCTGTGATACCAGCAATTGGCACTATAAAAAATACACAAAATCTGGTTTTTTATACCAGCCTCATTTTTCTGATAGCTTCCAACTTTATGGCAGAAAAGTCAAATGCAGTAATTGTAAGACTGACAATTTTCTCATAATTTGAACACCAGTTAGGCTAAAAAGGTTCAAATCCTGACAAATCTATCTCAGCCTTGGAAGGTGCACTATAGTACATGTTTGATAATATTCAACCTCTTGACAACTGGCACACTGAAAAACACTGTGGTTAATTCTATGTTGGTGAATATTTGTTGGTGCTAATTGTACAATTTCAAGCTTCTTTTCTTAATTTTGTGCTACCATTTTGCAGCTTCACAAAACCTGTAAATATATATACAGTTTCAACAAGAAACTTCCAGTAGACAACCTACAAGTTATGAAATTCTCTTAATTTTTAATGAAAGTGTTGAAATATGAATGCCAAGAGTTCCATGATCTGTGTCTATCTTCTGGTGCAAAGATTGTGATCTTTCTTTGACAATTGTGAGAGCTTTCCAGAGAAGTTAAATTGCATAGACCAAATTTGGCTAAGGTTTGTTTACTTATTTCAAGTCATGTGACCATACTCTTGGGAACTTTTGATATTTTGGACTCAAGGTATAACTTTTCATGGCATGATATGTGTTTAGAAATCAAAAGATGTTAACATGATCTGAAATGGGTGTAAATAAAACCTTAGCCGATTTTGTCCATTGAACTAGCCTGTATGCAGACTTTACGGAACATAGATAAAGTTTGTGCAATGAGGCGTGATTCACTGCTTTTTCTTCGAAACAATGTGCTTGTGTGTCCCAAACTGCTATTGCTCCATAGCCAATGAAAATTTGCATTTCTCAAAAGCATTGTTCAGCAGAAAAAATTGTTCCAATGGAGCTTCTGCATCATTGGTTGTTCCTGCATCCTCAAATTCATTATTCCTCTACCTACTTGTGGGGACTGGCTCTGCTGACTATTCAAAACAATATAAATTGTGTGTCATTAAACAGATTTTACTTATTTCAGGCTACATTGGCTAGGAAATGGTGCTATGGGCTCAAAAGACACAATTGCATGGAAACTAATCTATTGCTTATCTAAATCAGTTATGTTGTTTCAGAATTCCACTGATCCCAGGGGGTACTCAGGTATATTTAGGGGAAGGGTGCTCAGGCTGCAGTGCAAAGCAATGACTCAAAAATATAATCTCTGGCATAAAAATAGACTCATGGAAAAAATAATACTTTCCAGCCCAACATACCAGAGGTCATGAAGTCAGTATCTTAGATCTGTTGGAGAACACCCCATCCTCTTAGATTCCTCATAATCCATAGAATACTTAAGCATTTTGACTTTAGTAAATGTTATTTGATTTGAAGTTATTAAGTAGGTTCTATTACCTTTCCCAATTTTTGAGACCTAAGACAGTAACACAGAATTTCAGGAAAAAAAGAAAACTAACTATACAAGTGTACCCAAAGAAGTAAGCTCTGCCTGAATTTTAGACACCTAGAAAGTATTAGTAACCTGTGCACCCCTATCCTAGATAAAACTGAGTACCCCCCCATAGGCCACTGATACAAAGATCACTAACTGAAGCAGAACTAATAAATATATAGATGATGATGATTCTTCATCAAAAATTTCACTGGTGAACAGATGCTGCATGCTGCAGTTGGAGAGACATTATGAAAGCAGAGGAGAAAATTTTATTGACCAATTCTTGAGCAAAACTAAGAAGAACATGCATGCATTAAGGATGAGCTTGTTGATAATTCACCCAGATAGTATTTCCAACTTAAATATTTGCACAGTGTAAAAATTTGACAAATTTAGTCAGTGATGAGTCTTTGAACATTAAGTACCAAGAACACCTTTCTGATGATGAAAGCATTAATTAAGGAATAGCATCCATCAGCCTTTGCACCAGGGGAATCTGTTAGAATGCATCAAGTTGGTCTCTTGACGTAATATATTGAGAATCCAGTTTTAACATCCAGATTGTTCACAATGCATTGTCTGTCAATTGAAAGACAAAAATCATTCTAAACTTCATTACAAAATATGGCTGGCAAAAATATTTGGTTACGTAATGTTACTTGTATTTAAATACAAAGTTTGGTAAGTCCATTGGTCAGTAATTTTCCTGCAAACTTTGATTTTTGGAAACCCTACAAAACAAGTGTATCATCTCTACACTAGGGCCATTAACAAAATAAGAAACTCATAAGGAGACTTTTGGTTGCAAAATGGCCCTGAAACCGCCTACCAAAACCAAATTTCTTGCAGGCAAAATGGGAATAATGGCTGAAAAAGCCTGAAACTCATATTGTTGATTGTCCTTCAAGTCTACCTTCTTGCTGACTTGCACAGCAGTCATTTTATGCGCACACACAAAATGCCCTTGTTTATTCTCAGTTTCAAGGTTAAAAAAGTGTCCGTCCAGTGACAAAAGTGATTTTCTTGATAGCTCCACCCCGTTAAATAAGGACCTACCCTCGCAGCACCTCTCCCAGAACAGCAGTGAATGCTCGCCACAGACCGAAAACAGAGCCAGGGAGGTTGAAGAAGGAAGAGAAGTAGGAAGAAATCCAGAGACCTCGAGTACCCCATGGAAATACCTCAATTCCCTTAATTGCTCAAATTTGCTCAAAAAACTTTTTACACAGCCTCAAAGTCTATGAGTTTCCTTGACGAAATATAACATGCACTCGCGTGGGCAAGCATGGGCCTGCCAGTAATTAAGAAAATGCGCGCTTTGTTGTGACAAGAAAGTTGCACTGGCCTAAGTTACCGCTGAAGTAAATCACTCATAGCTGACAAACTGATGTTGCTAAATGGCCTAGAGTTAGTTGAATTGACAGAATGTAGCTTCACATAAGTTCAGATCAATTCTCATAATTTCCAAATGGTACTAACCATGTGAAACTCCAACTCAAAACCAAATCAGCTCTCCGAAGAAAATGTCAACTTCCATCTTGCTTCCACTGCAAAAAGCGCGGTGCGCTGCGCAGGCGGTGCATCACACATCGCTCAACGCAAGTCAATGCGCGTTTCCAGGGCCTGGTCCAGTCTATAAATTACCATATCCCAAAATCTTGTTTCGATGCAATGTCTCTTTTGGGTGCAAAAAGTAATTTTTCTGAGAGTGGTAGGGATCTTCTTCCTTAGCAACGCATTGTTTATTACGGATGATTGGTTTCTAGGGACGTTTTAGGCACAATTGGCACATTTTTTGCACCCCAAAAGTACCCACAACTGCCATGTTTTGCTTTCTGGTTGTTTTGCCTTCGTTTAGCCCTTGTATCCCTGTGATCCTGGCAAAGGATGATGGGAACTTGCTCTGCAACCAAACCTGAGAAGTAAATTACTCCATGTCGGCCTTTGCAGTTTTGCTTGCTTCGTTCAAAGCTAATGATGGAAGATTATCAAGGTGAGGGAGAAAAAGAGGAAGAAACAGAAATTATTGACGTGGCAGATAAGAATACAGGTGAAAAGAGTGACAAGGGTAAGAAAAGATACAAATTCAGGGCTGGTAGGAGAAGTCAGAGTAGAGAGTGGCAAGGCCATCAAGGAAAGAGGGCCTAATCCCTAAATGAGGGAAGGAGGATGTGGTGGCAGCCTCCAGCCTTGATGAACATAAAAACGTTACACCAAAGAGAAACAAGGATAGAGGTGATAAGGGACAACAAATTGATCCAACTGTTGCTACGATTTATAAACTACTTATCAACAGGGGAGTGCAAGAAAAGTTGAATCAAAGTCAGGTCTCTTTATTTGACAATCCAAGCAAGATACAAACAAGAACTAGCCTAGATCTTACAGAAAAGAAAATGGAAAGGGACAGTCCATGAAGTCAAAAGGTTTCAAAATTATGGATACAGAACTGATTGCAGATTGTCTAAAGATGGCTGCAATGTGCAGTATTTGCAAGAGGGCAGATTAGTCAGCTGACTTTGAAGGAGATGCAGACAAAAAGGGGTTGGAGAAGAGTTATTTCTTTTGTAGTATTTGCTACAAAAAACAGAATCATCATGGCGCAGCCATCAGTCACTTCAATGATCCAGATGGGATGTATGTGTCCATTTGGGCAATTTTAAAGCATATGATCAAACCTAAAAGTGAATCACTGAAGAGTAGCACATTTATTGCCCTAAAACACAAGATAAATCATTCAAATTTTGGAAGGAAGGTGCAGAATATAGTGGTGGCAGTTGTTTGCTAAGTGCATTTCAAGAGGGGCTTGAACCAATCTTTGTTTGGCTGTCTGAGGACAAGCTTCTTCATAGATGTCTCATGGGCCTTATTCAGAACCAACATGAGGCAATAAATGGAATCCTTTGGTCAAATTGTCCAAATACCTCTTTGGTGGAAGACAGAAGGTGGAAATAGCTTCTTGTGAGGCAACTTGTTACTTTAATTCTGGAGTTGCTACCAAGGGCTTTAAAGGAAATCAGGGAACAACAAAAGGAAAACAGAGTGATTTCTAACAGGGGGGACACAAAGGGCAAGATCGAAAGGAAAAGGAAGCGACAGCTGCTAGGAAAGATGGGGAAATTTGGCCCTCAGTAGAACCAGAGATCAGATTTGTAAGTGACTTTGAAGCTCAAGACATTATCCAACAGAATAAACAGTCAGGCAGATGAGACATTGATCCCATCATTTGCTCAGCTTGAAAACAAGTAGATATCACATATGGTTGATACTGGGAAACTGTATTTTTGAGAAACATTGCCTGGTATTCTTGAATTATGTGTACAATGTTCTAAAATGATCTTTAAATATTTCTTCCAAACAAGGTTTACCCAAACATGGTCATGTTATGTCAATTTCTGCAGAAAAGTTGCAAGAATTGAAGTATTTCTGCCCAAAGTAATAGCCCAGAACTTTAAGGCCGATTTTCTCAAAACTACATTTCCGCAGGTTATCTATCCTGTCCAAGTGATATTTTGATAATCACATGCTCAAACACAGTGAAATTTGGCTTACTAACACATTTTTCCATGCTTTATGCACTGAGTGAGACAGATTTCTCCTATTTTCAAGTATATTGAAAATTTTCCAAAAAAACACATTTTTCTGTGTTTACCCCCTGGAACGCACAACATTGAAAAAAAAATTCATTCAGTGCACACTTTGTGTTTCATTGAACAATAGTCCACAGACAGATTTGTTGTTATTTATCCATCTAAGAGGTAATCTTTTGGAAACATTTTGGTTGATTATAACTTTTAGACATTACCCCCTGAATGGTCTTGAATTTTTGAAAAAAAATTTTTGATATTCTTTTTTATCATGATGTATTCTACATTTTGTGCAAATTTCATATTGATACTATTTATACTTCACATTTTATGGCCGTGAGAAGTGTAACTGTACATTTTTCATCAAATGTGTATCCAGCCACCTTAACCCCTTGCCTTTTTTCAAAAAAAGGCCTTATTCAGAAAAATCGATTTTTTAGAAAGAAGTAAGGTTAACCCCTTTCCTTTTTTCCAAAAAAGGCCTTTTTCAAAAAATCGATTGTTTAGAAAGAAGCAAGGTTAACACCTTGCCTTTTTTCCAAAAAAGGCCTTTTTCAAGAAAATCGATTTTTTAAAAAGAAGTAAGGTTAACCCCTCTCCTTTTTTCCAAAAAAGACCTTTTTCGAAAGACTCGATTTTTTTGAAAAAAGTAAGGTTAACCCCTTGCCTTTTTTTCCAAAAAATAGATTTTCTCAAAAAAATCGATTTTTTGTAAAAAATCAAGGTTAACCCCTTGCCTTTTTTTCCAAAAAATCGATTTTCTCAAAAAAATCGATTTTTTGTAAAAAAGCAAGGTTAAGCCCCTGCCTCTTTTCCAAAAAAGATCTTTTTCTAAAAAATCAATTTTTTAGAAAAAAGCAAGGTTAAGCCCCTGCCTTTTTTCCAATAAAGGCCTTTTTAAGAAAAATAGATTTTTTGTAAAAAAACTTTTTTCTTTTTTCTGTATTCATTTAAAAAACAACAAACTATAAAACCATCAAGATTACTGAACTACATGCCATCCATAGTGGGAAAATGACTTATAGTCAGTGAGTTCCCGCTATGTATTGCACTTACAATTAAATATAAACTATTTTAATCATAGCCGTAGGAGAGGGATACCCCAAGGGCAAACAATTCGCCATTGTGCTTCGCTTTAGAAACTCACAAGGCAAAATGAGCCCGTTTTGAAAATACCGATTTCTGGCCAAAAAGTAAGGTCTCATTTATAAAAGTCTTCAGGCTGGCTTCAGGCTGGCTGGTATCTGCACAAAACAGTGAGCCTGACTTTATTTCAGTTTCTTATAAGTTCTTATTTGACAGCAAAAACACGTGAAACAAAATAAATCTAAGAAGCAACAATTTTCCAAAAACAAGCTAGGTTTCAATTCATCACAGTTTCCATTACCCAATAATACTGATTGAAATTATTTTCTCTGTTGTTTTGCCTTTTTCAAAGATTTTTTATGGAGCATTTATCGAACTATCATTGAGTACTTTCCTTTACTGCCTGGTCTTGCTATTTTCATCAGAGTTCCTTATAAGAAACTTTCCCACCTCATCCGAAAAATGAGTTTTTTTGATGCTGGTTAGTGACATTAGAATGCAGAAAACCATGACTTTCCCAAAAGGTAGATGGCTGCTGTGTGTTCTTTGCCAACGAGGATGGAATTCTTGAAAGGATTTTGTCAAATTTGATCAAAGGGAGAAAACTGCATAGAACCCCTCCATTGAATAAGCTCTGTAAATGGATTTACTGTTTGTGTGGCATTGGAAAAAACCTGTAAATGAAAACAGGAAATGTTTCAGCTTTCTCTTGCGTGCTTTCAAAAATTTGTCAAAAGATGATTCGATGTACGTTCTATTTATACTGCCCGAAAAATTCGTGCGCTAGGCACTTCTTTAGATCCCAAGTGATAAGAAATTGCAAAACATTGAACAGGTTTTGAATAACCCGTGGTCATGTGCACTGGTATGCGGCTGGATGACCACGCTTTTTGGTTCAGTTTTTTTGTGTTTTATTGACCAATAAGGGAAGTGAAAAGATTTTGGATGATTTTGATTGGTCGATGTATCATGGCCTTGGTCTAATATTTCCCCGCGCTGCATTTTGGGCCATTCGTCAGAGCACGTTGAAGGATCCAGTGACACGAGTGACAAGAGCTCAACTTCATTTGCTTCGAGTTTGACCAGCAGAAGCTTTCACAGTGAAGAGAAGCATGGAGAAGGAGAGAAGAGACGGGAGAAGCATTTGCAGAGTATGTAGTTGTGTCGGTAAGCAAACTTTCTCATGCTCTGTCATTATTACCACGCCACGTTGAACCATACCGTAGGAAATTCAGTTCGACCTTGGATCGGGGACCGGGGGCAATTAACTTACTTAGGTTTTTAAGTATGGATAAGATGGCCTGAAACACGGGGCAATATTTTCCATATTTATAGGAGAGGAATCTGTCAAGGGGCAAGGGTGCATTTTATCAAACAAGATCTGAGAAGTGGGTTACCTTGCAAAATTGCCTGACACATATTGTTGCATGTGTATAGGATTTGGTCAAAAATATCCACCTGACTGGTAAGCATTACTGGTGTTACAGAGTCGGCTGTATTTTCCTAGTCTTGTTTGTTTTATGGGAGGAATCACTACGAATGGATTTTACATGTTTAAAAAAGGCGTGCCATATCAACCAAAAAGCGATTCACGAGGCTTTTCTGCTGCTAGGCCTTGATTTGACTCGCGTCGCCAAAATCCGCATAGGCAAATTAAAAATCTATTTATGGGCCGCACACAAATCGATTCTTTCACGCAAAATGTCTAATGTACGTTTGGAGGGGGGGGGGGAGGGGGATAAAAGAACTAGATGTTTTCAAAATTTTTGTTTCATTTCAACGATAATTCTTCCGAGAATTTCAGGAATTTACTGCAAGGAACTTTATTCTACAGCTTTCGTTTCCTGTATATTTCGTTGATGCGAAAGAATTTCGACAGCAGTGAAAGTATCTTGTCCGTTTTTGTTGAGTCTGGTCATGGAAAGGACGTCGAACGTCTCCTTCATAATCACTCAGGCCCATTTGATATGCAACAAAACAACGGTATGAAATTTTCTCGCGATCTGAGAAATTACATCGATTTTCAATTGGATGTTCATGGGGAGGGAACTAGGGTATTTTGAATGCGTCCAAGGAACGTTTGGCGTGAAAGAATCAATTTGCTTGTGGCCCCTTATGTACTTCGAACTAAAACCCTTTACCCGAAATAGACTCGTAAGATTTTTGTGAAGGAAAGGGTCCCATCGCGCGCTGTAAAATGGGAACACTTGGGTTCAGTCTGAGGGTTTTTTCGTTATGGCTCTCGTTGTATTTCGGAAAATATATACAGTTTTTTATCATAGATATTTGTGTATTGGCAGGAAAACGCATTCTTTATCAATTTCAATATTTCCTTTCAGAAATGTCAAATTACCTGAGGTGTGATTCTGGCTCAATGATGCACATATTCAGCAGCACTTATGATCGTGAGTAGTTTTGAGAATTTTCCCCGAGGGGGGAGAGGGGACCTTATATAGCGGTACGGGATGTGCCGTTTTTGGGGGTACCTTTTCTTGGGCAGCAAATGAATTTTAGGATATCACTTTTGGCAAAGTCACAAATATACATAGAATTTTGGGGTGTCATTTGAAGGAAATCACAGGAAAATAACTCTTTAGATTTTGATCAAATTTCACTTGCTTGGTTACAATTTTAGGGTATATATTTTGAATTGTATGCGAATTTTTGGGTATCGGTTTCACAAAAACTGATGAATTTTAGAATGTGATTTCAGATATCAAAATGGCACACCCCGTCACCCACCTGTTGAAGCTATTCCCCCCCTAGGAATTTTTTCGCTCTTTTCTGTTTTTCGGATCTAAGTCAATATACCATTGCGAACGAAGCAGAACGGGACAGGAAGACTGGCGATGCTGGATACCACCATAAGCATTAGACCAATGTATGTTATGGCGATGGCGCTAAGCTCAATTTACGAGTGTATGATTCTCGATTGTTTCCATCCCAGGTGGGGGGGGGCACTTGTAAAAATTTTGATAGGGATGCTCATGTCATTTTTGGGGGGTTTTAAACTTATGAAAATATCATTTTTTTGGGTTTATCTAAATTGGCGTCATTTATTTGGGGTTGAAAAAATTGCCGTCATCTTTCTGGGTCCATTGAAAATTTGCGTCATTTTTTTGGGTTACCATTTTTTGGGTTGACAACAAAGCAAATGTTGCCATCGCTTGTAGTTAGAAAATTATAATCTCATTCAATTAATGGAAGTGCTATAAGTTGTTGAATAATTCTTTCTTACCAATTGAGCTGAATCAGAAGTTAGAAAATTATAATCTCATTCAATTAATGGAAGTGCTATAGGTTGTTGAATAATTCTTTCTTACCACTTGAGCTGAATCAGAAGTTAGAAAATTATAATCTCATTCAATTAATGGAAGTGCTATAAGTTGTTGAATAATTCTTTCTTACCAATTGAGCTGAATCAGAAGTTAGAAAATTATAATCTCATTCAATTAATGGAAGTGCTATAAGTTGTTGAATAATTCTTTCTTACCAATTGAGCTGAATCAGAAGTTAGAAAATTATAATCTCATTCAATTAATGGAAGTGCTATAGGTTGTTGAATAATTCTTTCTTACCAATTGAGCTGAATCAGAAGTTAGAAAATTATAATCTCATTCAATTAATGGAAGTGCTATAAGTTGTTGAATAATTATTTCTTACCAATTGAGCTGAATCAGAAGTTAGAAAATTATAATTTCATTCAATTAATGGAAGTGCTATAGGTTGTTGAATAATTCTTTCTTACCAATTGAGCTGAATCAGAAGTTAGAAAATTATAATCTCATTCAATTAATGGAAGTGCTATAAGTTGTTGAATAATTCTTTCATACCAATTGAGCTGAATCAGAAGTTAGAAAATTATAATCTAATTCAATTAATGGAAGTGCTATAAGTTGTTGAATAATTCTTTCTTACCAATTGAGCTGAATCAGAAGTTAGAAAATTATAATCTCATTCAATTAATGGAAGTGCTATAAGTTGTTGAATAATTCTTTCTTACCAATTGAGCTGAATCAGAAGTTAGAAAATTATAATCTAATTCAATTAATGGAAGTGCTATAAGTTGTTGAATAATTCTTTCTTACCAATTGAGCTCAATCAGAAGTTAGAAAATTATAATCTCATTCAATTAATGGAAGTGCTATAGGTTGTTGAATAATTCTTTCTTACCAATTGAGCTGAATCAGAAGTTAGAAAATTATAATCTCATTCAATTAATGGAAGTGCTATAGGTTGTTGAATAATTCTTTCTTACCAATTGAGCTGAATCAGAAGTTAGAAAATTATAATCTCATTCAATTAATGGAAGTGCTATAAGTTGTTGAATAATTCTTTCTTACCAATTGAGCTAAATCAGAAGTTAGAAAAATATAATCTTATTCAATTTATGGAAGTGCTATAAGTTGTTGAATAATTCTTTCTTACCAATTGAGCTGAATCAGAAGTTAGAAAATTATAATCTAATTCAATTAATGGAAGTGCTATAGGTTTTTTGAATAATTCTTTCTTACCAATTGAGCTGAATCAGAAGTTAGAAAATTATAATCTCATTCAATTAATGGAAGTGCTATAAGTTGTTGAATAATTCTTTCTTGCCAATTGAGCTGAATCAGAAGTTAGAAAATTATAATCTCATTCAATTAATGGAAGTGCTATAGGTTGTTGAATAATTCTTTCTTACCAATTGAGCTGAATCAGAAGTTAGAAAATTATAATCTCATTCAATTAATGGAAGTGCTATAGGTTGTTGAATAATTCTTTCTTACCAATTGAGCTGAATCAGAAGTTAGAAAATTACAATCTCATTCAATTAATGGAAGTGCTATAGGCTGTTGAATAATTCTTTCTTACCAATTGAGCTGAATCAGAAGTTAGAAAATTATAATCTCATTCAATTAATGGAAGTGCTATAAGTTGTTGAATAATTCTTTCTTACCAATTATGCTGAATCAGAAGTTTTGCCTACTCTATGAAATAGTTTTTGGAAAGAAAAGTCGGTTATCAAAATATGATAATCAGACAAATTAGAAGAGTTGCTGTGATGGTTTCCAAATTCAATATCTACTATAACTAAGCGGTGAGCGATGAGATCAAGCGAAAAACGCTAATCCATACGTCAACACTGAGATCTCCTTCTTCCCGTCCGGGTAGCCCCTGCATTTACGCGTCAAAAAATCCGCGATAATACCTAAGTTCCACAAGTCTGCTTCTTTTCGCCCAAAACCGCCAGGCAGCGAGGCAAGGAGCGAAAAAGCCTTCTTGCGGTTTCACTTGGATATCTGCAGAGCTTGCAAAAAACTTCGTTTTTCGAGTCCTTGAGAACATAGATTGTTTTGAACCAGAGAACGTTATTGTAGCAAGATCAACTATCAACAGGCTTGTGAAAACAGAACGGATTTCCGTCCATTGATCGAAAAACTAGGCTGACCCAAAGCATGGTTGCCAGCTCTTTCAGCGAAGGAAACTATCCTCATAACTGTTTACTTTCACCGTTTGTAAAGATTTAAGTTTACTTGAAATCTATAGATAACAACGAAGAATTTACCTGTATTATTACTCTGAGTGCTGCTGAAATCCCAGTTCGAAAATATAAACCAAACAGCTTTTACTGGGCCTTTACTACGTTGCTATAGTTAGAAATTACACGACGGAGTGAGTTTAGCTTCTCCAGATTTCGTGACTGAAAGTCGACACCCTAAATCATAATCTTGTATGCAACCATAGCTATTTGCCTTACTTTTGTTCAGTGTTGCTTATAAGTAATCTAAGTTTCATGTGGAACACACTAACAACCCGCGAAATTCAAACCACATCTTTCAAAGCAAACTGTCCACTTTCCCATTAAAGGGAATAGACATAGGTATATCCCATAGTTGCTATAAATAGGCCAGAGAAACGCCCACAAATCCATTGTTTCTTTAGCTACACAATGAAACCGGATGCGTTTAAGCTGTCGATTACAATAGATTTTATTTTTGACCTGGCCCGGGCCAGCTTTTAAGCATGTCGATTCCCTTTAATAAATATTGTACAAGCTTCTTATATGAATCGAGTTTCTCATACAAGTTTCCCATTTGAGTCAAGTTTCTTATATTTATATGATTATGTGAGGGTACCAATTCTCGACAGAATTAGGGTGAGGTGTCTTAAAAGTAGTAGTTTTTATTTTGTGGGCTCTAACAACAACAAAGGATTGACCAGGAAATCGAAGAATCGTAAAAAAGAGAACGGTGGAATAACGGCCAGTAAATGACAAAATTAGCATTAATAGTAACGCAGAAAACCAATTCTTTCAAAGGAACCTGTTCGCTTTCCCATTAGATATTGTACAGATTTCCTTTGTTTCTTATGAGAGTACCATTTCTCAAAAGAATTAGTATGCGGTGTCTTAAAAGTAGTAGTTTCTATTTTGTGGGTTGTAACAAAAGGATTGACCAGGAAATCGAAGAATCGTATAAAAGAGAACAGTGGAATACCGGAAAGTAAATAAGAAAAGTAACATTAAGAGTATCGCAGAAAACCACTTCTTTCAAAGGAACCTGTTCGTTTCCCATTAAATATTGTACAAATTTTCTTTGTTTCTTATATGAATATAGGGGTACCATTTCTCAAAAGAATTAGTGTGAGGTGTCTTAATAAAGGTAGTAGTTTCTATAATGCGGGTTCTAACAGCAGTAAAGGATTGACCAGGAAATCGAAGAATCGTATAAAAGAGAACAGTGGAATACCGGACAGTAAATAAGTAAAGTAACATTAAGAGTATCGCAGGATACTACTTCTCACAAAGCCACCTGCTCACTTTCCCATGAAATATTGTACAAGTTTCCTATCACCTCTTATATAAATATGAGGGTACCATTTCCCAATAATCATTGCTAGGTATCTACCCAGAGGGAGGGGGGGGGGGGAACACCTGAAATCGAACCAAAAGTTCAATTTGAATGGACACAAAATTAAGTTCAACATAGCTAATTAGACTGGCCATAGTAGAAGGGGAAATAAAAGAACCTTCATTGGGAAGAAGCGTAAGAATGCAATGATTTTTTTGCATGGGTAAATACTGAAGTCACCAGTATGTACCATTCCGGAAAAAATTCTGGGCACGTCAGTCTGCAAGGCGCTTTTCAATTAAAAGTCGTTTTGGTCACTATGACTTTTGGTCTTAATCACATCAGTTGGATGGATATTTCAATGCCTTCATTATAAGCTGCCCGGCACTGAGGAAGTGGCGCGCGAAGCGCGCCACTTGATCAGTGGTAGCCGCCGCAGGCGGCCAGGCGCCGAAGGGGCCAAGCCCTCCGCAGGTTTGCAGCTGCGCGCGGGTTTGCAATTCCTAGTCTGTTTTATTATTTTGTGCAGAATTTTAAGGTGCAATTTTCTCATTTTAACTTGTTGTACGAAAAGGATAGTTATGGGGGCTTGAGAATAATTCTGTGGTTTTTTTGGGTTTGCAAATTTTGGGCCTGTCATTTTTTTTGGTAGACAAAAATCTGTCCAAATGAGCATCCCTATCTTAAATCTTATAGAGTGCCCCTCTGGGGTTTCTATCAACACTTGCTTGGCAAACGATTTTGAAAACTTTCTGTCGATTGCATTTCTGATAATGAGATTTATCTTCAAACCACGAACCTCGTTCCCAAGGCCTTTTTCATATTGGATGGACTTTTCGTCTCCGGCCAAATATGACAAGGACCCTGGGAACGAGGTTACAAAATCAATCGAAAAAATTTCTATTTTCTTCCTAATACGTAATTGATTTCTCTCTATGTTTAGCTGGGTTTTTGATTTGCAACTTCACCAAATCTGATTGAAAAAGCTATGCTAGATTTGCTGCAATCGAATCTTATATTTCTAGTTATTTTTCGACAGACAGCAAGGAGTAAACATCTTAGTCAAAAGATTACTGCATTTTGATTCGCTCTATCAAAGCTCAGATTTGTAATATCTTTCGCAAATGTTTCCATTGCTACACAAGTGAACATGATCTGTTGGGAATGCTATGTCCAAGTGTCTAAAGGTATCCTTGGTGCATATATAATGTAGTTTCACAACCTTGCTTTGCGATGGGCATTCAAACAATATTGGTTTCCCCCCTTCGATGTCGATGAGATGACAGAGCTGTGGAATTTGATTGCAAAATATCTTGCCCTACTTTTTCAATCATACTTGATAAAGTTATAGATGAATGACCTAACTAAAGATAGACTGAAAGAAAGTCAACATTTGTGTAAACAGTTTTGGAGATAAATCCACATTTCTGAAATCAAAAACTTGGTACGAATTATAACTAGAAACTTTATATAGAGAGGTTGGACGACAAAAAAATACTAAGATTTAACACACTGAGGCCTTTCGGATTCGTGTCCTCATCAAAGTGTGATTTCGATTGAATCTAAAATAGCAACGAGGTGTATGTAAGAACTATTACAAGGAAGTTCTAGATGTGAGGATAATGTCTTATGACGTAGGCATCAATTAAGAGTTTAAAAGGGCGTGTCCCTCTTTGAATAGTTTTTCTTCGTGATATAAAAGAGCAGACGAGTCATTAAGTGCAAAGAAAACGAATATTTTGAAAAAGAGTTTTCAAGAATAATTCGTGAACCCAGCGTTGATGGATAGTTGATTGCCAGAGGACCACAAATTTCAGACGTTTATATCAAAGTATATGTTCGAACTTCCGAGATATTCAGCGTTCGAAATTTTCCGAAATTTAGCATCCGAAATTTTTTGCAGCATGGAAAATCACAGCAAAATGTTACACTTGTTTAGAATGTAATGTCTTCCTCTGAAAAATACAGGATCTCTTGTATGAAATAAGCAAAAATAGACTTATACTAATATAGTTGTTTATTCATTCGAAATTTCTTTTAAAATTGTCCCAAATTCCATGTCAAAACAACCAAACATTTTTTGTCCGAGAGTAGATTGTCCGTTATTTTTTAATCCGAAAAGTTGCTATCTAGAGATTGCAAATTCTATGCAGATTATGTTTCTCTGGGATCTAGATTTGAAATTTATGCTATATCGGCAAACATCTTTTATCAATATTAAATTTCCTTTTAGAATCTTGTAATCTTATCTGATGTTTATCTTCATCACAATTTTCTTCTTATCTAATGTCTAATTTTATCACAATTTCACTCTTATCAGATATCCAATATCCTCACAATTTCATTCTCATCTAATGTCCAATTTTATCACAATATAATTCTTATCTGATGTCTAATTTTATCACAATATCATTCTTATCTGATCTCTAATTTTATCACAATTTCATTCTTATCTGATGTCTAACTTTATCACAATATCATTCCTATCTGATCTCTAATTTTATCACAATATCATTCTTATCTGATGTCTATCTTCATCACAATTTCATTCTCATCTGATGTCTAATTTTATCACAATATCATTCTCATTTGATGTCTAATTTTATCAATATTTCACTCTTATCTTAAGACTAATTTTTTCACCGCTTCATTCTTAGCTAATGTCTAATTTTATCACAATATCATTCTTATCTGATCTCTAATTTTATCACAATTTCATTCTTATCTGATCTCTAATTTGATCACAATTTCATGCTCATATGATCTCTAATTCTATCACAATTTCATTCTCATCTTATCTCTAATTTCATCACATCTTCATTCTGATCTGATCTCTAATCATATCACAATTTCATTCTCATCTAATCTCTAATTTGATCATAATTTCATTCTTGTCTGATCTCTAATTAAATGACAAATTCATTCTTGTCTGATGTCTAATTTTATCACAATTTCATTCTTATCTGATCTCTCATTTTATCACAATTTCATTCTTATCTAATGTCTAATTTTATCAGAATTTCATGCTCATCTGATGTCTAATTTTATCACAATTTCATTCCTATCTGATTTCTAATTTCATCACAATATCATTCTTATCTGATCCCTAATTTTGTCACAATCTCATTTTCAGCTGCTCTCTTATTTTGTCACAACTTTATTTTTATCTGATCTCTTATGTTATCGCAATTTCATTCTGATGTGATCTCTAATTTTATTACAATTTAAATCTTATCATCTGATCTGTAATTTTATCACCATTCATTTCTGATCAGATTTTCAATTTTAGCAAATTTTCATTCTTGTCTTATCTCTAATTATTATGAAATTTTGTTCTTATCTGATGTCAAGTTTTATCACCATCTTGTTCTTATCTGCTCTCTAGTATTATTGCAATTTCATTCTTGTCTTATCTCTAATTATTATGAAATTTTGTTCTTATCTAATGTCAAGTTTTATCAACATCTTGCTCTTATCTGCTCTAGTATTATTGCAATTTCATTCTTGTCTTATCTCTAATTATTATGAAATTTTGTTCCTATCTGATGTCAAGTTTTATCACCATCTTGTTCTTATCTGCTCTCTAGTATTATTGCAATTTCAATCTTGTCTTATCTCTAATTATTATGAAATTTTGTTTTTATCTGATGTCAAGTTTTGTCACCATCTTGTTCTTATCTGCTCTCTTGTATTATTGCAATTTCATTCTTGTCTTATCTCTAATTATTATGAAATTTTGTTCTTATCTGATGTCAAGTTTTATCACCATCTTGTTCTTATCTGCTCTCTTGTATTATTGCAATTTCATTCTTGTCTTATCTCTAATTATTATGAAATTTTGTTCTTATCTGATGTCAAGTTTTATCACCATCTTGTTCTTATCTGCTCTCTAGTATTATTGCAATTTCAATCTTGTCTTATCTCTAATTATTATGAAATTTTGTTTTTATCTGATGTCAAGTTTTGTCACCATCTTGTTCTTATCTGCTCTCTTGTATTATTGCAATTTCATTCTTGTCTTATCTCTAATTATTATGAAATTTTGTTCTTATCTGATGTCAAGTTTTATCACCATCTTGTTCTTATCTGCTCTCTTGTATTATTGCAATTTCATTCTTGTCTTATCTCTAATTATTATGAAATTTTGTTCTTATCTAATGTCAAGTTTTATCAACATCTTGCTCTTATCTGCTCTAGTATTATTGCAATTTCATTCTTGTCTTATCTCTAATTATTATGAAATTTTGTTCTTATCTGATGTCAAGTTTTATCAACATCTTGTTCTTATCTGCTCTCTAGTATTATTGCAATTTCATTCTTGTCTTATCTGTAATTATTATGAAATTTTGTTCCTATCTGATGTCAAGTTTTATCACCATCTTGTTCTTATCTGCTATCTAGTATTATTGCAATTTCACTCTTGTCTGATCTCTTCTTTCATCACAATTTCATAGTTCTCTTTGTCAATTCATATTTAATCTTAAAAAAGTCTAGTGAACGTTTATTTGTTATTTTCATTGTTAAAAATTCTGGCATCTAATTGAGTATCTAAGTTAAAGATTAATTCACAAATCTTTCAAATCGGCCAAGTATAACATTTCAAAATTGCTTAGTTTATTTTTCACAACCTGTACTATTTTGATTGAACTCATACAAAAATGCTATGCAGTTCCGCTGTTAACTGGTTTTTGAAAAGAAAAATGCTTTCAATTTCGCTCTTAACTTGTTTAAATTCATATATAATTTCGCTTTCATCTCATATTTGAAAGTTTATGTAAAATTTCGTTTTGAACTTATTTTAAAATGTAACACAATTTCATTTCGAGCCAATTTTTAAAGTTTTGTCGACATTCATTAGCTTTGAAATGTTATATCGTTGTGTATTAAAGTTATCTTTAATTTTTCATCTTTGGTACATCGCAAAACTTATCATATTAGACAAGGCCGGTGAAGAAAAATATTGTTGCAAAAAACATACTCGCCTCGTATGAAGTCATTAAAAAATTCAACTGCCCAGTCACCCTTTCCTTAACAAATACATCAGCCCCGCATTAATGAACAACAGATGTTATATATTACTATAGTAAAACGGCTGAATTAGCCAAAGACAATAAGAAGGGCATTTCATCTCTATACAAATGCATCAGCCCCGCATTAATGAACAACAGATGTTATATATTACTATAGTAAAACGGCTGAATTAGCCAAAGACCATAAGAAGAAGGGCATTTCATCTCTATACAAATACATCAGCCCTGCATTAATGAACAACAGATGTTATATATTACTATAGTAAAACGGCTGAATTAGCCAAAGACCGTAAGAAGAAGGGCATTTCATCTCTATACAAATACATCAGCCCTGCATTAATGAACAACAGATGTTGTATATTACTATAGTAAAACGGCTGAATTAGCCAAAGACAATAAGAAGGGCATTTCATCTCTATACAAATACATCAGCCCTGCATTAATGAACAACAGATGTTGTATATTACTATAGTAAAACGGCTGAATTAGCCAAAGACCATAAGAAGGGCATTTCATCTCTATACAAATACATCAGCCCTGCATTAATGAACAACAGATGTTGTATATTACTATAGTAAAACGGCTGAATTAGCCAAAGACAATAAGAAGGGCATTTCATCTCTATAAAATCTTTGTCAATGACTGGAGAATACTTCTTGCAAGAAACTAGCAAGGAATTTTGGTCTCATTTATACACAATTCATTTCTCAACTTTCATGACTCACAATTTTTTCCTCAACGTGAGTAATTTTATATTTTAAAGTTCATCATATCTTGAGCTCAAAACAAGTTACTAATCCGTTCAAGCCCGTTCATATTTCCTTAATAAGAAGTGTTCATCAAGGTGTCTACAAGCTCAAAAAAGCAGTTGCCCTGTTACGTTTTGCACCGGCCATGTTAAAAATGAACTTTGCATTATTCCTTAGTGCCGACTTTTTTGTCGTAGACTTCTAAATAACTTACCTTAAATTAAAATTTGCAAAATTTAACTTTTTTTTTTAACATCAAATTGGTTATGATTGAAGATGACGATCAACTGTTTCCACATTCTGTTGCTTGATGAGATGTAATGAAGAAAATGATGATATGAAAATGCTGTTGCTGATCTAAGTAGACAAGGTGTGTTGAATTCAATCGAGATAATTCTTGAGGATCTTTTGCATGATTCCATGATATGATTCCTTTCTGCGAAGCGCAATATTTTTTAGACACATTGGAAATCATTGATCAATGGATAACATGGAGGATTGTGGGAGGCTATTACATTTATTTTTGGATTGCATGGCCAGCAAGGAAATGACTTATCTCCAAAAGTAAGTAATCTACATTGATCTTTATATCTATTTAATTTTGTTCCAGCTGGAGCAGCTTGTAGGGAACAGAAAAAGGGTTTCTTAGTTAGGACAACAAGTGCAACAAGCCCATCTCCCTGCTACAAGAATTATACACTCATTTGCTCGCCATCTCAGGCACTAGGACTTCGCATTGCATCCGCTCTTTACTTTGACAACGAGGAATTAGCGCTACCTAGTTGTGGAAATGGGGAGCAGGCTCAGAGTAAAGTTGTAATGGTTTAGATGAGGAATGAATGAAGTGTAATGTTCTTGTGGCACAATCCCTGTCCCTTGGTTGGGACTTTACACTGTTTCGGCCATCACAATTAAGGCGTTTTAAAGGAATTTTTCTGCTCCTATCTGGAACAATAAGACTTTAAGCTTCGCTAATTCTTCATTTCTTATTTTTTGAGTTTCCTGCAGCATCTTGTCTTTTGTCTTCCGTCTTCTCTTGTCTTTTTACAGGACCACGTTTTACACCTATATCATCAATGTCATCTTTGGCTCCGTTTGCTGTCAATCAATCGTTGAAATATGAAACCAATGCTGATTATGGTTTCGCATTTCTTCAAGCCAACGTATGTAAGTCAAATTTTTTCAAATCAAACTTTAATCCGACTTTAATTGCAATTTTACTGCATTAACATTGGTGTTATCCTTTCTTTGGAATTTATCAAATTTCGGATTTATTAATGTCTAAATATTATATAATTCAGCTTTCCACTTGTTTCCTAATTTTTTAAATAATTTTACTTTTAAATGACTTTTATAATGCTATATAATTTCATTTGTAACTGACTTTTGACATTTTATATGGTCTTACTTTTGAGAGAATTTTTTAATTTCGCTCTAATCTTACTTCCAACATTTTTGTGGATGGACTTATGTACAAGTTGCCTTTAATTGAAATTAATAAAATTTGTCATTTCCTTAGACCAAGACCAAGCTGATTATGATTGAAGATGGCGATCAATTGTTTCGAAATTCTGTTGCTTGATGAGATGTAATGAAGAAAAAGATGATATAAAAATGCTGTTGCTGATCTAAATAGACAAGGTGTGTTGAATTCAATCGACATAATTCTTGAGGATCTTTTGCATAATTCCATGATATGATTCCTTTCTGCGAAGCGCAATATTTTTTAGAGGCTTTGGAAATCATTGATCAATGGATAACATGGAGGATTGTAGGAGGCTATTACACTTATTTTTGGATTGCATGGCCAGCAAGGAAATGACTTATCTCTAAAAGTAAGTAATCTACATTGATTTTTATATCTATTTAATTTTGTTCCAGCTGGAGCAGCTTGTGGGGAACAGAAAAAGGGTTTCTTAGTTAGGACAACAAGTGCAGTAGGCCCGTTAAAACGCTTATGCTGCATCCCCCTCCCTGCTACAAGAATTATACACTCATTTGCTCGCCATCTCAGGCACTAGGACTTCGCACTGCATCCGCTCTTTACTTTGACAACGAGGAATTAGCGCTACCTAGTTGTGGAAATGGGGAGCAGGCTCAGAGTAAAGTTGTAATGGTTTAGATGAGGAATGAACGAAGTGTAATGTTCTTGTGGCACAATCCCTGTCCCTTCGTTGGGACTTTACACTGTTTCGGCCATCACCATTAAAGCGCTTTTTAAGGAATTTTTCTGCTCCAATCTGGAACAATAAGACTTTAAGCTTTGCTAATTCTTCATTTCTTATTTCTGGAATTTCCAGCAGCATCTTGTATTTTGTCTTCTGTCTTGTCTTGTCTTTTCACAGGACCACGTTTTACACCAATATCATCAATGTCATCTTTGGCTCCGTTTGCTGTCAATCAATCGTTGAAATATGAAACCAATGCTGATTATGGTTTTGCATTTCTTCAAGCGAACGTAAGTAATTCAAATTATTTAATGTCAAACTTTAATCCGACTTTAATTGCAATTTTACTGCATTAACATTGGTGTTATCCTTTCTTTGGAATTTATCAAATTTCGGTTTTATTTATGTCTAAATATTATATAATTCAGCTTTCCACTTGTTTCCTAATTTTTTAAATAATGTTACTTTTAAATGACTTTTAAAATGCTATATAATTTCATTGGTAACTGACTTTTGACATTTTATATAGCCTTACTTTTAAGAGATTTTTTTAATTTCGCTCTAATCTTACTTCAAACATTTTTGTGGATGGACTTATGTACAAGTTGCCTTCAATTGAAATTGATAAAATTTGTCATTTCCTCAGACCAAGACCAAGCTGATTATGATTGAAGATGGCGATCAATTGTTTCGAAATTCTGTTGCTTGATGAGATGTAATGAAGAAAATGATGATAGAAAAATGCTGTTGCTGATCTAAATAGACAAGGTGTGTTGAATTCAATCGACATAATTCTTGAGGATCTTTTGCATAATTCCATGATATGATTCCTTTCTGCGAAGCGCAATATTTTTTAGACACATTGGAAATCATTGATCAATGGATAACATCGAGGATTGTGGGAGGCTATTACATTTATTTTTGGATTGCATTGCCAGCAAGGAAATGACTTATCTCTAAAAGTAAGTAATCTAAATTGATTTTTATATCTATTTAATTTTGTTCCAGCTGGAGCAGCTTGTAGGGAACAGAAAAAGGGTTTCTTAGTTAGGACAACAAGTGCAGTAAGCCTATTAAAACGCTTATGCTGCACCCCCCTCCCTGCTACAAGAATTATACACTCATTTGCTCGCCATCTCAGGCACTAGGACTTCGCACTGCATCCGCTCTTTACTTTGACAACGAGGAATTAGCGCTACCTAGTTGTGGAAATGGGGAGCAGGCTCAGAGTAAAGTTGTAATGGTTTAGATGAAGAATGAATGAAGTGTAATGTTCTTGTGGCACAATCCCTGTCCCTTCGTTGGGACTTTACACTGTTTCGGCCATCACAATTATGGCGTTTTAAAGGAATTTTTCTGCTCCTATCTGGAACAATAAGACTTTAAGCTTCGCTAATTCTTCATTTCTTATTTCTGGAATTTCCAGCAGCATCTTGTCATTTGTCTTCCCTCTTGTCTTGTCTTTTCACAGGACCACGTTTTACACCAATATCATCAATGTCATCTTTGGCTCCGTTTGCTGTCAATCAATCGTTGAAGTATGAAACCAATGCTGATTATGGTTTTGCATTTCTTCAAGCGAACGTAAGTAATTGAAAATATTTAATGTCAAACTTTAATCCGACTTTAATTGCAATTTTACTGCATTAACATTGGTGTTATCCTTTCTTTGGAATTTATCAAATTTCGGTTTTATTTATGTCTAAATATTATATAATTCAGCTTTCCACTTGTTTCCTAATTTTTTAAATAATTTTACTTTTAAATGACTTTTATAATGCTATATAATTTCATTTGTAACTGACTTTTGACATTTTATATGGTCTTACTTTTGAGAGAATTTTTTAATTTCGCTCTAATCTTACTTCCAACATTTTTGTGGATGGACTTATGTACAAGTTGCCTTTAATTGAAATTAATAAAATTTGTCATTTCCTTAGACCGAGACCGAGCTGATTATGATTGAAGATGGCGATCAACTGTTTCGAAATTCTGTTGCTTGATGAGATGTAATGAAGAAAAAGATGATATAAAAATGCTGTTGCTGATCTAAATAGACAAGGTGTGTTGAATTCAATCGACATAATTCTTGAGGATCTTTTGCATAATTCCATGATATGATTCCTTTCTGCGAAGCGCAATATTTTTGAGAGGCTTTGGAAATCATTGATCAATGGATAACATGGAGGATTGTAGGAGGCTATTACACTTATTTTTGGATTGCATGGCCAGCAAGGAAATGACTTATCTCTAAAAGTAAGTAATCTACATTGATTCTTATATCTATTTAATTTTGTTCCAGCTGGAGCAGCTTGTGGGGAACAGAAAAAGGGTTTCTTAGTTAGGACAACAAGTGCAGTAAGCCTATTAAAACGCTTATGCTGCACCCCCCTCCCTGCTACAAGAATTATACACTCATTTGCTCGCCATCTCAGGCACTAGGACTTCGCACTGCATCCGCTCCTTACTTTGACAACGAGGAATTAGCGCTACCTAGTTGTGGAAATGGGGAGCAGGCTCAGAGTAAAGCTGTAATGGTTTAGATGAGGAATGAATGAAGTGTAATGTTCTTGTGGCACAATCCCTGTCCCTTCGTTGGGACTTTACACTGTTTCGGCCATCACAATTATGGCGTTTTAAAGGAATTTTTCTGCTCCTATCTGGAACAATAAGACTTTAAGCTTCGCTAATTCTTCATTTCTTATTTCTGGAATTTCCAGCAGCATCTTGTCATTTGTCTTCCCTCTTGTCTTGTCTTTTCACAGGACCACGTTTTACACCAATATCATCAATGTCATCTTTGGCTCCGTTTGCTGTCAATCAATCGTTGAAGTATGAAACCAATGCTGATTATGGTTTTGCATTTCTTCAAGCGAACGTAAGTAATTGAAAATATTTAATGTCAAACTTTAATCCGACTTTAATTGCAATTTTACTGCATTAACATTGGTGTTATCCTTTCTTTGGAATTTATCAAATTTCGGTTTTATTTATGTCTAAATATTATATAATTCAGCTTTCCACTTGTTCCCTAATTTTTTAAATAATTTTACTTTTAAATGACTTTTATAATGCTATATAATTTCATTTGTAACTGACTTTTGACATTTTATATGGTCTTACTTTTGAGAGAATTTTTTAATTTCGCTCTAATCTTACTTCCAACATTTTTGTGGATGGACTTATGTACAAGTTGCCTTTAATTGAAATTAATAAAATTTGTCATTTCCTTAGACCAAGACCAAGCTGATTATGATTGAAGATGGCGATCAATTGTTTCGAAATTCTGTTGCTTGATGAGATGTAATGAAGAAAAAGATGATATAAAAATGCTGTTGCTGATCTAAATAGACAAGGTGTGTTGAATTCAATCGACATAATTCTTGAGGATCTTTTGCATAATTCCATGATATGATTCCTTTCTGCGAAGCGCAATATTTTTTAGAGGCTTTTGAAATCATTGATCAATGGATAACATGGAGGATTGTAGGAGGCTATTACACTTATTTTTGGATTGCATGGCCAGCAAGGAAATGACTTATCTCTAAAAGTAAGTAATCTACATTGATTTTTATATCTATTTAATTTTGTTCCAGCTGGAGCAGCTTGTGGGGAACAGAAAAAGGGTTTCTTAGTTAGGACAACAAGTGCAGTAGGCCCGTTAAAACGCTTATGCTGCATCCCCCTCCCTGCTACAAGAATTATACACTCATTTGCTCGCCATCTCAGGCACTAGGACTTCGCACTGCATCCGCTCTTTACTTTGACAACGAGGAATTAGCGCTACCTAGTTGTGGAAATGGGGAGCAGGCTCAGAGTAAAGTTGTAATGGTTTAGATGAGGAATGAACGAAGTGTAATGTTCTTGTGGCACAATCCCTGTCCCTTCGTTGGGACTTTACACTGTTTCGGCCATCACAATTATGGCGTTTTAAAGGAATTTTTCTGCTCCTATCTGGAACAATAAGACTTTAAGCTTTGCTAATTCTTCATTTCTTATTTCTGGAATTTCCAGCAGCATCTTGTATTTTGTCTTCTGTCTTGTCTTGTCTTTTCACAGGACCACGTTTTACACCAATATCATCAATGTCATCTTTGGCTCCGTTTGCTGTCAATCAATCGTTGAAATATGAAACCAATGCTGATTATGGTTTTGCATTTCTTCAAGCGAACGTAAGTAATTCAAATTATTTAATGTCAAACTTTAATCCGACTTTAATTGCAATTTTACTGCATTAACATTGGTGTTATCCTTTCTTTGGAATTTATCAAATTTCGGTTTTATTTATGTCTAAATATTATATAATTCAGCTTTCCACTTGTTCCCTAATTTTTTAAATAATTTTACTTTTAAATGACTTTTATAATGCTATATAATTTCATTTGTAACTGACTTTTGACATTTTATATGGTCTTACTTTTGAGAGAATTTTTTAATTTCGCTCTAATCTTACTTCCAACATTTTTGTGGATGGACTTATGTACAAGTTGCCTTTAATTGAAATTAATAAAATTTGTCATTTCCTTAGACCGAGACCGAGCTGATTATGATTGAAGATGGCGATCAACTGTTTCGAAATTCTGTTGCTTGATGAGATGTAATGAAGAAAAAGATGATATAAAAATGCTGTTGCTGATCTAAATAGACAAGGTGTGTTGAATTCAATCGACATAATTCTTGAGGATCTTTTGCATAATTCCATGATATGATTCCTTTCTGCGAAGCGCAATATTTTTGAGAGGCTTTGGAAATCATTGATCAATGGATAACATGGAGGATTGTAGGAGGCTATTACACTTATTTTTGGATTGCATGGCCAGCAAGGAAATGACTTATCTCTAAAAGTAAGTAATCTACATTGATTCTTATATCTATTTAATTTTGTTCCAGCTGGAGCAGCTTGTAGGGAACAGAAAAAGGGTTTCTTAGTTAGGACAACAAGTGCAGTAAGCCCATTAAAACGCTTATGCTGCACCCCCCTCCCTGCTACAAGAATTATACACTCATTTGCTCGCCATCTCAGGCACTAGGACTTCGCACTGCATCCGCTCTTTACTTTGACAACGAGGAATTAGCGCTACCTAGTTGTGGAAATGGGGAGCAGGCTCAGAGTAAAGTTGTAATGGTTTAGATGAGGAATGAATGAAGTGTAATGTTCTTTTGGCACAATCCCTGTCCCTTCGTTGGGACTTTACACTGTTTCGGCCATCACCATTAAAGCGTTTTTTAAGGAATTTTTCTGCTCCTATCTGGAACAATAAGACTTTAAGCTTCGCCAATTCTTCATTTCTTATTTTTGAAATTTCCCGCAGCATCTTGTATTTTGTCTTCTGTCTTGTCTTGTCTTTTCACAGGACCACGTTTTACACCAATATCATCAATGTCATCTTTGGCTCCGTTTGCTGTCAATCAATCGTTGAAATATGAAACCAATGCTGATTATGGTTTCGCATTTCTTCAAGCCAACGTATGTAAGTCAAATTTTTTCAAATCAAACTTTAATCCGACTTTAATTGCAATTTTACTGCATTAACATTGGTGTTATCCTTTCTTTGGAATTTATCAAATTTCGGATTTATTAATGTCTAAATATTATATAATTCAGCTTTCCACTTGTTTCCTAATTTTTTAAATAATTTTACTTTTAAATGACTTTTAAAATGCTATGTAATTTCAGTTGTAACTGACTTTTGACATTTTAAATGGTCTTACTTTTGAGAGAATTTTTTAATTTCGCTCTAATCTTACTTCCAACATTTTTGTGGATGGACTTATGTACAAGTTGCCTTTAATTGAAATTAATAAAATTTGTCATTTCCTTAGACCAAGACCAAGCTGATTATGATTGAAGATGGCGATCAATTGTTTCGAAATTCTGTTGCTTGATGAGATGTAATGAAGAAAATGATGATATAAAAATGCTGTTGCTGATCTAAATAGACAAGGTGTGTTGAATTCAATCGACAAAATTCTTGAGGATCTTTTGCATAATTCCATGATATGATTCCTTTCTGCGAAGCGCAATATTTTTTAGACACATTGGAAATCATTGATCAATGGATAACATGGAGGATTGTAGGAGGCTATTACACTTATTTTTGGATTGCATGGCCAGCAAGGAAATGACTTATCTCTTAAAGTAAGTAATCTACATTGATTTTTATATCTATTTAATTTTGTTCCAGCTGGAGCAGCTTGTGGGGAACAGAAAAAGGGTTTCTTAGTTAGGACAACAAGTGCAGTAAGCCCATTAAAACGCTTATGCTGCACCCCCCTCCCTGCTACAAGAATTATACACTCATTTGCTCGCCATCTCAGGCACTAGGACTTCGCACTGCATCCGCTCTTTACTTTGACAACGAGGAATTAGCGCTACCTAGTTGTGGAAATGGGGAGCAGGCTCAGAGTAAAGTTGTAATGGTTTAGATGAGGAATGAATGAAGCGTAATGTTCTTGTAGCACAATCCCTGCCCCTTGGTTTTGACTTTATACTGTTTCGGCCATCACAATTATGGCGTTTTAAAGGAATTTTTCTGCTCCTATCTGGAACAATAAGACTTTAAGCTTCGCTAATTCTTCATTTCTTATTTCTGGAATTTCCAGCAGCATCTTGTCATTTGTCTTCCCTCTTGTCTTGTCTTTTCACAGGACCACGTTTTACACCAATATCATCAATGTCATCTTTGGCTCCGTTTGCTGTCAATCAATCGTTGAAGTATGAAACTGATGCTGATTATGGTTTTGCATTTCTTCAAGCGAACGTAAGTAATTGAAAATATTTAATGTCAAACTTTAATCCGACTTTAATTGCAATTTTACTGCATTAACATTGGTGTTATCCTTTCTTTGGAATTTATCAAATTTCGGTTTTATTTATGTCTAAATATTATATAATTCAGCTTTCCACTTGTTTCCTAATTTTTTAAATAATTTTACTTTTAGATGACTTTTATAATGCTATATAATTTCATTTGTAACTGACTTTTGACATTTTATATGGTCTTACTTTTGAGAGAATTTTTTAATTTCGCTCTAATCTTACTTCCAACATTTTTGTGGATGGACTTATGTACAAGTTGCCTTTAATTGAAATTAATAAAATTTGTCATTTCCTTAGACCAAGACCAAGCTGATTATGATTGAAGATGGCGATCAATTGTTTCGAAATTCTGTTGCTTGATGAGATGTAATGAAGAAAATGATGATATAAAAATGCTGTTGCTGATCTAAATAGACAAGGTGTGTTGAATTCAATCGACATAATTCTTGAGGATCTTTTGCATAATTCCATGATATGATTCCTTTCTGCGAAGCGCAATATTTTTTAGAGGCTTTGGAAATCATTGATCAATGGATAACATGGACGATTGTAGGAGGCTATTACACTTATTTTTGGATTGCATGGCCAGCAAGGAAATGACTTATCTCTAAAAGTAAGTAATCTACATTGATTTTTATATCTATTTAATTTTGTTCCAGCTGGAGCAGCTTGTAGGGAACAGAAAAAGGGTTTCTTAGTTAGGACAACAAGTGCAGTAGGCCCATTAAAACGCTTATGCTGCATCCCCCTCCCTGCTACAAGAATTATACACTCATTTGCTCGCCATCTCAGGCACTAGGACTTCGCACTGCATCCGCTCTTTACTTTGACAACGAGGAATTAGCGCTACCTAGTTGTGGAAATGGGGAGCAGGCTCAGAGTAAAGTTGTAATGGTTTAGATGAGGAATGAATGAAGTGTAATGTTCTTTTGGCACAATCCCTGTCCCTTCGTTGGGACTTTACACTGTTTCGGCCATCACAATTATGGCGTTTTAAAGGAATTTTTCTGCTCCTATCTGGAACAATAAGACTTTAAGCTTTGCTAATTCTTCATTTCTTATTTCTGGAATTTCCAGCAGCATCTTGTATTTTGTCTTCTGTCTTGTCTTGTCTTTTCACAGGACCACGTTTTACACCAATATCATCAATGTCATCTTTGGCTCCGTTTGCTGTCAATCAATCGTTGAAATATGAAACCAATGCTGATTATGGTTTTGCATTTCTTCAAGCGAACGTAAGTAATTCAAATTATTTAATGTCAAACTTTAATCCGACTTTAATTGCAATTTTACTGCATTAACATTGGTGTTATCCTTTCTTTGGAATTTATCAAATTTCGGTTTTATTTATGTCTAAATATTATATAATTCAGCTTTCCACTTGTTCCCTAATTTTTTAAATAATTTTACTTTTAAATGACTTTTATAATGCTATATAATTTCATTTGTAACTGACTTTTGACATTTTATATGGTCTTACTTTTGAGAGAATTTTTTAATTTCGCTCTAATCTTACTTCCAACATTTTTGTGGATGGACTTATGTACAAGTTGCCTTTAATTGAAATTAATAAAATTTGTCATTTCCTTAGACCGAGACCGAGCTGATTATGATTGAAGATGGCGATCAACTGTTTCCACATTCTGTTGCTTGATGAGATGTAATGAAGAAAATGATGATATAAAAATGCTGTTGCTGATCTAAATAGACAAGGTGTGTTGAATTCAATCGACATAATTCTTGAGGATCGTTTGCATAATTCCATGATATGATTCCTTTCTGCGAAGCGCAATATTTTTTAGACACATTGGAAATCATTGATCAATGGATAACATGGAGGATTGTGGGAGGCTATTACATTTATTTTTGGATTGCATGGCCAGCAAGGAAATGACTTATCTCTAAAAGTAAGTAATCTACATTGATTTTTATATCTATTTAATTTTGTTCCAGCTGGAGCAGCTTGTAGGGAACAGAAAAAGGGTTTCTTAGTTAGGACAACAAGTGCAGTAAGCCCATTAAAACGCTTATGCTGCACCCCCCTCCCTGCTACAAGAATTATACACTCATTTGCTCGCCATCTCAGGCACTAGGACTTCGCACTGCATCCGCTCTTTACTTTGACAACGAGGAATTAGCGCTACCTAGTTGTGGAAATGGGGAGCAGGCTCAGAGTAAAGTTGTAATGGTTTAGATGAGGAATGAATGAAGTGTAATGTTCTTTTGGCACAATCCCTGTCCCTTCGTTGGGACTTTACACTGTTTCGGCCATCACCATTAAAGCGTTTTTTAAGGAATTTTTCTGCTCCTATCTGGAACAATAAGACTTTAAGCTTCGCCAATTCTTCATTTCTTATTTTTGAAATTTCCCGCAGCATCTTGTATTTTGTCTTCTGTCTTGTCTTGTCTTTTCACAGGACCACGTTTTACACCAATATCATCAATGTCATCTTTGGCTCCGTTTGCTGTCAATCAATCGTTGAAATATGAAACCAATGCTGATTATGGTTTCGCATTTCTTCAAGCCAACGTATGTAAGTCAAATTTTTTCAAATCAAACTTTAATCCGACTTTAATTGCAATTTTACTGCATTAACATTGGTGTTATCCTTTCTTTGGAATTTATCAAATTTCGGATTTATTAATGTCTAAATATTATATAATTCAGCTTTCCACTTGTTTCCTAATTTTTTAAATAATTTTACTTTTAAATGACTTTTAAAATGCTATGTAATTTCAGTTGTAACTGACTTTTGACATTTTAAATGGTCTTACTTTTGAGAGAATTTTTTAATTTCGCTCTAATCTTACTTCCAACATTTTTGTGGATGGACTTATGTACAAGTTGCCTTTAATTGAAATTAATAAAATTTGTCATTTCCTTAGACCAAGACCAAGCTGATTATGATTGAAGATGGCGATCAATTGTTTCGAAATTCTGTTGCTTGATGAGATGTAATGAAGAAAATGATGATATAAAAATGCTGTTGCTGATCTAAATAGACAAGGTGTGTTGAATTCAATCGACAAAATTCTTGAGGATCTTTTGCATAATTCCATGATATGATTCCTTTCTGCGAAGCGCAATATTTTTTAGACACATTGGAAATCATTGATCAATGGATAACATGGAGGATTGTAGGAGGCTATTACACTTATTTTTGGATTGCATGGCCAGCAAGGAAATGACTTATCTCTTAAAGTAAGTAATCTACATTGATTTTTATATCTATTTAATTTTGTTCCAGCTGGAGCAGCTTGTGGGGAACAGAAAAAGGGTTTCTTAGTTAGGACAACAAGTGCAGTAAGCCCATTAAAACGCTTATGCTGCACCCCCCTCCCTGCTACAAGAATTATACACTCATTTGCTCGCCATCTCAGGCACTAGGACTTCGCACTGCATCCGCTCTTTACTTTGACAACGAGGAATTAGCGCTACCTAGTTGTGGAAATGGGGAGCAGGCTCAGAGTAAAGTTGTAATGGTTTAGATGAGGAATGAATGAAGCGTAATGTTCTTGTAGCACAATCCCTGCCCCTTGGTTTTGACTTTATACTGTTTCGGCCATCACAATTATGGCGTTTTAAAGGAATTTTTCTGCTCCTATCTGGAACAATAAGACTTTAAGCTTCGCTAATTCTTCATTTCTTATTTCTGGAATTTCCAGCAGCATCTTGTCATTTGTCTTCCCTCTTGTCTTGTCTTTTCACAGGACCACGTTTTACACCAATATCATCAATGTCATCTTTGGCTCCGTTTGCTGTCAATCAATCGTTGAAGTATGAAACTGATGCTGATTATGGTTTTGCATTTCTTCAAGCGAACGTAAGTAATTGAAAATATTTAATGTCAAACCTTAATCCGACTTTAATTGCAATTTTACTGCATTAACATTGGTGTTATCCTTTCTTTGGAATTTATCAAATTTCGGTTTTATTTATGTCTAAATATTATATAATTCAGCTTTCCACTTGTTTCCTAATTTTTTAAATAATTTTACTTTTAGATGACTTTTATAATGCTATATAATTTCATTTGTAACTGACTTTTGACATTTTATATGGTCTTACTTTTGAGAGAATTTTTTAATTTCGCTCTAATCTTACTTCCAACATTTTTGTGGATGGACTTATGTACAAGTTGCCTTTAATTGAAATTAATAAAATTTGTCATTTCCTTAGACCAAGACCAAGCTGATTATGATTGAAGATGGCGATCAATTGTTTCGAAATTCTGTTGCTTGATGAGATGTAATGAAGAAAATGATGATATAAAAATGCTGTTGCTGATCTAAATAGACAAGGTGTGTTGAATTCAATCGACATAATTCTTGAGGATCTTTTGCATAATTCCATGATATGATTCCTTTCTGCGAAGCGCAATATTTTTTAGAGGCTTTGGAAATCATTGATCAATGGATAACATGGACGATTGTAGGAGGCTATTACACTTATTTTTGGATTGCATGGCCAGCAAGGAAATGACTTATCTCTAAAAGTAAGTAATCTACATTGATTTTTATATCTATTTAATTTTGTTCCAGCTGGAGCAGCTTGTAGGGAACAGAAAAAGGGTTTCTTAGTTAGGACAACAAGTGCAGTAGGCCCATTAAAACGCTTATGCTGCATCCCCCTCCCTGCTACAAGAATTATACACTCATTTGCTCGCCATCTCAGGCACTAGGACTTCGCACTGCATCCGCTCTTTACTTTGACAACGAGGAATTAGCGCTACCTAGTTGTGGAAATGGGGAGCAGGCTCAGAGTAAAGTTGTAATGGTTTAGATGAGGAATGAACGAAGTGTAATGTTCTTGTGGCACAATCCCTGTCCCTTCGTTGGGACTTTACACTGTTTCGGCCATCACAATTATGGCGTTTTAAAGGAATTTTTCTGCTCCTATCTGGAACAATAAGACTTTAAGCTTCGCTAATTCTTCATTTCTTATTTCTGGAATTTCCAGCAGCATCTTGTATTTTGTCTTCTGTCTTGTCTTGTCTTTTCACAGGACCACGTTTTACACCAATATCATCAATGTCATCTTTGGCTCCGTTTGCTGTCAATCAATCGTTGAAATTGATTTTCCACTTGTTTCCTAATTTTTTAAATAATTTTACTTTTAAATGACTTTTATAATGCTATATAATTTCATTTGTAACTGACTTTTGACATTTTATATGGTCTTACTTTTGAGAGAATTTTTTAATTTCGCTCTAATCTTACTTCCAACATTTTTGTGGATGGACTTATGTACAAGTTGCCTTTAATTGAAATTAATAAAATTTGTCATTTCCTTAGACCAAGACCAAGCTGATTATGATTGAAGATGGCGATCAATTGTTTCGAAATTCTGTTGCTTGATGAGATGTAATGAAGAAAAAGATGATATAAAAATGCTGTTGCTGATCTAAATAGACAAGGTGTGTTGAATTCAATCGACATAATTCTTGAGGATCTTTTGCATAATTCCATGATATGATTCCTTTCTGCGAAGCGCAATATTTTTTAGAGGCTTTGGAAATCATTGATCAATGGATAACATGGAGGATTGTAGGAGGCTATTACACTTATTTTTGGATTGCATGGCCAGCAAGGAAATGACTTATCTCTAAAAGTAAGTAATCTACATTGATTTTTATATCTATTTAATTTTGTTCCAGCTGGAGCAGCTTGTGGGGAACAGAAAAGGGGTTTCTTAGTTAGGACAACAAGTGCAGTAGGCCCGTTAAAACGCTTATGCTGCATCCCCCTCCCTGCTACAAGAATTATACACTCATTTGCTCGCCATCTCAGGCACTAGGACTTCGCACTGCATCCGCTCTTTACTTTGACAACGAGGAATTAGCGCTACCTAGGTGTGGAAATGGGGAGCAGGCTCAGAGTAAAGTTGTAATGGTTTAGATGAGGAATGAACGAAGTGTAATGTTCTTGTGGCACAATCCCTGTCCCTTCGTTGGGACTTTACACTGTTTCGGCCATCACCATTAAAGCGCTTTTTAAGGAATTTTTCTGCTCCAATCTGGAACAATAAGACTTTAAGCTTTGCTAATTCTTCATTTCTTATTTCTGGAATTTCCAGCAGCATCTTGTATTTTGTCTTCTGTCTTGTCTTGTCTTTTCACAGGACCACGTTTTACACCAATATCATCAATGTCATCTTTGGCTCCGTTTGCTGTCAATCAATCGTTGAAATATGAAACCAATGCTGATTATGGTTTTGCATTTCTTCAAGCGAACGTAAGTAATTCAAATTATTTAATGTCAAACTTTAATCCGACTTTAATTGCAATTTTACTGCATTAACATTGGTGTTATCCTTTCTTTGGAATTTATCAAATTTCGGTTTTATTTATGTCTAAATATTATATAATTCAGCTTTCCACTTGTTTCCTAATTTTTTAAATAATGTTACTTTTAAATGACTTTTAAAATGCTATATAATTTCATTGGTAACTGACTTTTGACATTTTATATAGCCTTACTTTTAAGAGATTTTTTTAATTTCGCTCTAATCTTACTTCAAACATTTTTGTGGATGGACTTATGTACAAGTTGCCTTCAATTGAAATTGATAAAATTTGTCATTTCCTCAGACCAAGACCAAGCTGATTATGATTGAAGATGGCGATCAATTGTTTCGAAATTCTGTTGCTTGATGAGATGTAATGAAGAAAATGATGATAGAAAAATGCTGTTGCTGATCTAAATAGACAAGGTGTGTTGAATTCAATCGACATAATTCTTGAGGATCTTTTGCATAATTCCATGATATGATTCCTTTCTGCGAAGCGCAATATTTTTTAGACACATTGGAAATCATTGATCAATGGATAACATCGAGGATTGTGGGAGGCTATTACATTTATTTTTGGATTGCATTGCCTGCAAGGAAATGACTTATCTCTAAAAGTAAGTAATCTAAATTGATTTTTATATCTATTTAATTTTGTTCCAGCTGGAGCAGCTTGTAGGGAACAGAAAAAGGGTTTCTTAGTTAGGACAACAAGTGCAGTAAGCCTATTAAAACGCTTATGCTGCACCCCCCTCCCTGCTACAAGAATTATACACTCATTTGCTCGCCATCTCAGGCACTAGGACTTCGCACTGCATCCGCTCTTTACTTTGACAACGAGGAATTAGCGCTACCTAGTTGTGGAAATGGGGAGCAGGCTCAGAGTAAAGTTGTAATGGTTTAGATGAAGAATGAATGAAGTGTAATGTTCTTGTGGCACAATCCCTGTCCCTTCGTTGGGACTTTACACTGTTTCGGCCATCACAATTATGGCGTTTTAAAGGAATTTTTCTGCTCCTATCTGGAACAATAAGACTTTAAGCTTCGCTAATTCTTCATTTCTTATTTCTGGAATTTCCAGCAGCATCTTGTCATTTGTCTTCCCTCTTGTCTTGTCTTTTCACAGGACCACGTTTTACACCAATATCATCAATGTCATCTTTGGCTCCGTTTGCTGTCAATCAATCGTTGAAGTATGAAACCAATGCTGATTATGGTTTTGCATTTCTTCAAGCGAACGTAAGTAATTGAAAATATTTAATGTCAAACTTTAATCCGACTTTAATTGCAATTTTACTGCATTAACATTGGTGTTATCCTTTCTTTGGAATTTATCAAATTTCGGTTTTATTTATGTCTAAATATTATATAATTCAGCTTTCCACTTGTTTCCTAATTTTTTAAATAATTTTACTTTTAAATGACTTTTATAATGCTATATAATTTCATTTGTAACTGACTTTTGACATTTTATATGGTCTTACTTTTGAGAGAATTTTTTAATTTCGCTCTAATCTTACTTCCAACATTTTTGTGGATGGACTTATGTACAAGTTGCCTTTAATTGAAATTAATAAAATTTGTCATTTCCTTAGACCGAGACCGAGCTGATTATGATTGAAGATGGCGATCAACTGTTTCGAAATTCTGTTGCTTGATGAGATGTAATGAAGAAAAAGATGATATAAAAATGCTGTTGCTGATCTAAATAGAAAAGGTGTGTTGAATTCAATCGACATAATTCTTGAGGATCTTTTGCATAATTCCATGATATGATTCCTTTCTGCGAAGCGCAATATTTTTGAGAGGCTTTGGAAATCATTGATCAATGGATAACATGGAGGATTGTAGGAGGCTATTACACTTATTTTTGGATTGCATGGCCAGCAAGGAAATGACTTATCTCTAAAAGTAAGTAATCTACATTGATTCTTATATCTATTTAATTTTGTTCCAGCTGGAGCAGCTTGTGGGGAACAGAAAAAGGGTTTCTTAGTTAGGACAACAAGTGCAGTAAGCCTATTAAAACGCTTATGCTGCACCCCCCTCCCTGCTACAAGAATTATACACTCATTTGCTCGCCATCTCAGGCACTAGGACTTCGCACTGCATCCGCTCCTTACTTTGACAACGAGGAATTAGCGCTACCTAGTTGTGGAAATGGGGAGCAGGCTCAGAGTAAAGTTGTAATGGTTTAGATGAGGAATGAATGAAGTGTAATGTTCTTGTGGCACAATCCCTGTCCCTTCGTTGGGACTTTACACTGTTTCGGCCATCACAATTATGGCGTTTTAAAGGAATTTTTCTGCTCCTATCTGGAACAATAAGACTTTAAGCTTCGCTAATTCTTCATTTCTTATTTCTGGAATTTCCAGCAGCATCTTGTCATTTGTCTTCCCTCTTGTCTTGTCTTTTCACAGGACCACGTTTTACACCAATATCATCAATGTCATCTTTGGCTCCGTTTGCTGTCAATCAATCGTTGAAGTATGAAACCAATGCTGATTATGGTTTTGCATTTCTTCAAGCGAACGTAAGTAATTGAAAATATTTAATGTCAAACTTTAATCCGACTTTAATTGCAATTTTACTGCATTAACATTGGTGTTATCCTTTCTTTGGAATTTATCAAATTTCGGTTTTATTTATGTCTAAATATTATATAATTCAGCTTTCCACTTGTTCCCTAATTTTTTAAATAATTTTACTTTTAAATGACTTTTATAATGCTATATAATTTCATTTGTAACTGACTTTTGACATTTTATATGGTCTTACTTTTGAGAGAATTTTTTAATTTCGCTCTAATCTTACTTCCAACATTTTTGTGGATGGACTTATGTACAAGTTGCCTTTAATTGAAATTAATAAAATTTGTCATTTCCTTAGACCAAGACCAAGCTGATTATGATTGAAGATGGCGATCAATTGTTTCGAAATTCTGTTGCTTGATGAGATGTAATGAAGAAAAAGATGATATAAAAATGCTGTTGCTGATCTAAATAGACAAGGTGTGTTGAATTCAATCGACATAATTCTTGAGGATCTTTTGCATAATTCCATGATATGATTCCTTTCTGCGAAGCGCAATATTTTTTAGAGGCTTTTGAAATCATTGATCAATGGATAACATGGAGGATTGTAGGAGGCTATTACACTTATTTTTGGATTGCATGGCCAGCAAGGAAATGACTTATCTCTAAAAGTAAGTAATCTACATTGATTTTTATATCTATTTAATTTTGTTCCAGCTGGAGCAGCTTGTGGGGAACAGAAAAAGGGTTTCTTAGTTAGGACAACAAGTGCAGTAGGCCCGTTAAAACGCTTATGCTGCATCCCTCTCCCTGCTACAAGAATTATACACTCATTTGCTCGCCATCTCAGGCACTAGGACTTCGCACTGCATCCGCTCTTTACTTTGACAACGAGGAATTAGCGCTACCTAGTTGTGGAAATGGGGAGCAGGCTCAGAGTAAAGTTGTAATGGTTTAGATGAGGAATGAACGAAGTGTAATGTTCTTGTGGCACAATCCCTGTCCCTTCGTTGGGACTTTACACTGTTTCGGCCATCACAATTATGGCGTTTTAAAGGAATTTTTCTGCTCCTATCTGGAACAATAAGACTTTAAGCTTTGCTAATTCTTCATTTCTTATTTCTGGAATTTCCAGCAGCATCTTGTATTTTGTCTTCTGTCTTGTCTTGTCTTTTCACAGGACCACGTTTTACACCAATATCATCAATGTCATCTTTGGCTCCGTTTGCTGTCAATCAATCGTTGAAATATGAAACCAATGCTGATTATGGTTTTGCATTTCTTCAAGCGAACGTAAGTAATTCAAATTATTTAATGTCAAACTTTAATCCGACTTTAATTGCAATTTTACTGCATTAACATTGGTGTTATCCTTTCTTTGGAATTTATCAAATTTCGGTTTTATTTATGTCTAAATATTATATAATTCAGCTTTCCACTTGTTCCCTAATTTTTTAAATAATTTTACTTTTAAATGACTTTTATAATGCTATATAATTTCATTTGTAACTGACTTTTGACATTTTATATGGTCTTACTTTTGAGAGAATTTTTTAATTTCGCTCTAATCTTACTTCCAACATTTTTGTGGATGGACTTATGTACAAGTTGCCTTTAATTGAAATTAATAAAATTTGTCATTTCCTTAGACCGAGACCGAGCTGATTATGATTGAAGATGGCGATCAACTGTTTCGAAATTCTGTTGCTTGATGAGATGTAATGAAGAAAAAGATGATATAAAAATGCTGTTGCTGATCTAAATAGACAAGGTGTGTTGAATTCAATCGACATAATTCTTGAGGATCTTTTGCATAATTCCATGATATGATTCCTTTCTGCGAAGCGCAATATTTTTGAGAGGCTTTGGAAATCATTGATCAATGGATAACATGGAGGATTGTAGGAGGCTATTACACTTATTTTTGGATTGCATGGCCAGCAAGGAAATGACTTATCTCTAAAAGTAAGTAATCTACATTGATTCTTATATCTATTTAATTTTGTTCCAGCTGGAGCAGCTTGTAGGGAACAGAAAAAGGGTTTCTTAGTTAGGACAACAAGTGCAGTAAGCCCATTAAAACGCTTATGCTGCACCCCCCTCCCTGCTACAAGAATTATACACTCATTTGCTCGCCATCTCAGGCACTAGGACTTCGCACTGCATCCGCTCTTTACTTTGACAACGAGGAATTAGCGCTACCTAGTTGTGGAAATGGGGAGCAGGCTCAGAGTAAAGTTGTAATGGTTTAGATGAGGAATGAATGAAGTGTAATGTTCTTTTGGCACAATCCCTGTCCCTTCGTTGGGACTTTACACTGTTTCGGCCATCACCATTAAAGCGTTTTTTAAGGAATTTTTCTGCTCCTATCTGGAACAATAAGACTTTAAGCTTCGCCAATTCTTCATTTCTTATTTTTGAAATTTCCCGCAGCATCTTGTATTTTGTCTTCTGTCTTGTCTTGTCTTTTCACAGGACCACGTTTTACACCAATATCATCAATGTCATCTTTGGCTCCGTTTGCTGTCAATCAATCGTTGAAATATGAAACCAATGCTGATTATGGTTTCGCATTTCTTCAAGCCAACGTATGTAAGTCAAATTTTTTCAAATCAAACTTTAATCCGACTTTAATTGCAATTTTACTGCATTAACATTGGTGTTATCCTTTCTTTGGAATTTATCAAATTTCGGATTTATTAATGTCTAAATATTATATAATTCAGCTTTCCACTTGTTTCCTAATTTTTTAAATAATTTTACTTTTAAATGACTTTTAAAATGCTATGTAATTTCAGTTGTAACTGACTTTTGACATTTTAAATGGTCTTACTTTTGAGAGAATTTTTTAATTTCGCTCTAATCTTACTTCCAACATTTTTGTGGATGGACTTATGTACAAGTTGCCTTTAATTGAAATTAATAAAATTTGTCATTTCCTTAGACCAAGACCAAGCTGATTATGATTGAAGATGGCGATCAATTGTTTCGAAATTCTGTTGCTTGATGAGATGTAATGAAGAAAATGATGATATAAAAATGCTGTTGCTGATCTAAATAGACAAGGTGTGTTGAATTCAATCGACAAAATTCTTGAGGATCTTTTGCATAATTCCATGATATGATTCCTTTCTGCGAAGCGCAATATTTTTTAGACACATTGGAAATCATTGATCAATGGATAACATGGAGGATTGTAGGAGGCTATTACACTTATTTTTGGATTGCATGGCCAGCAAGGAAATGACTTATCTCTTAAAGTAAGTAATCTACATTGATTTTTATATCTATTTAATTTTGTTCCAGCTGGAGCAGCTTGTGGGGAACAGAAAAAGGGTTTCTTAGTTAGGACAACAAGTGCAGTAAGCCCATTAAAACGCTTATGCTGCACCCCCCTCCCTGCTACAAGAATTATACACTCATTTGCTCGCCATCTCAGGCACTAGGACTTCGCACTGCATCCGCTCTTTACTTTGACAACGAGGAATTAGCGCTACCTAGTTGTGGAAATGGGGAGCAGGCTCAGAGTAAAGTTGTAATGGTTTAGATGAGGAATGAATGAAGCGTAATGTTCTTGTAGCACAATCCCTGCCCCTTGGTTTTGACTTTATACTGTTTCGGCCATCACAATTATGGCGTTTTAAAGGAATTTTTCTGCTCCTATCTGGAACAATAAGACTTTAAGCTTCGCTAATTCTTCATTTCTTATTTCTGGAATTTCCAGCAGCATCTTGTCATTTGTCTTCCCTCTTGTCTTGTCTTTTCACAGGACCACGTTTTACACCAATATCATCAATGTCATCTTTGGCTCCGTTTGCTGTCAATCAATCGTTGAAGTATGAAACTGATGCTGATTATGGTTTTGCATTTCTTCAAGCGAACGTAAGTAATTGAAAATATTTAATGTCAAACTTTAATCCGACTTTAATTGCAATTTTACTGCATTAACATTGGTGTTATCCTTTCTTTGGAATTTATCAAATTTCGGTTTTATTTATGTCTAAATATTATATAATTCAGCTTTCCACTTGTTTCCTAATTTTTTAAATAATTTTACTTTTAGATGACTTTTATAATGCTATATAATTTCATTTGTAACTGACTTTTGACATTTTATATGGTCTTACTTTTGAGAGAATTTTTTAATTTCGCTCTAATCTTACTTCCAACATTTTTGTGGATGGACTTATGTACAAGTTGCCTTTAATTGAAATTAATAAAATTTGTCATTTCCTTAGACCAAGACCAAGCTGATTATGATTGAAGATGGCGATCAATTGTTTCGAAATTCTGTTGCTTGATGAGATGTAATGAAGAAAATGATGATATAAAAATGCTGTTGCTGATCTAAATAGACAAGGTGTGTTGAATTCAATCGACATAATTCTTGAGGATCTTTTGCATAATTCCATGATATGATTCCTTTCTGCGAAGCGCAATATTTTTTAGAGGCTTTGGAAATCATTGATCAATGGATAACATGGACGATTGTAGGAGGCTATTACACTTATTTTTGGATTGCATGGCCAGCAAGGAAATGACTTATCTCTAAAAGTAAGTAATCTACATTGATTTTTATATCTATTTAATTTTGTTCCAGCTGGAGCAGCTTGTAGGGAACAGAAAAAGGGTTTCTTAGTTAGGACAACAAGTGCAGTAGGCCCATTAAAACGCTTATGCTGCATCCCCCTCCCTGCTACAAGAATTATACACTCATTTGCTCGCCATCTCAGGCACTAGGACTTCGCACTGCATCCGCTCCTTACTTTGACAACGAGGAATTAGCGCTACCTAGTTGTGGAAATGGGGAGCAGGCTCAGAGTAAAGTTGTAATGGTTTAGATGAGGAATGAATGAAGTGTAATGTTCTTTTGGCACAATCCCTGTCCCTTCGTTGGGACTTTACACTGTTTCGGCCATCACAATTATGGCGTTTTAAAGGAATTTTTCTGCTCCTATCTGGAACAATAAGACTTTAAGCTTTGCTAATTCTTCATTTCTTATTTCTGGAATTTCCAGCAGCATCTTGTATTTTGTCTTCTGTCTTGTCTTGTCTTTTCACAGGACCACGTTTTACACCAATATCATCAATGTCATCTTTGGCTCCGTTTGCTGTCAATCAATCGTTGAAATATGAAACCAATGCTGATTATGGTTTTGCATTTCTTCAAGCGAACGTAAGTAATTCAAATTATTTAATGTCAAACTTTAATCCGACTTTAATTGCAATTTTACTGCATTAACATTGGTGTTATCCTTTCTTTGGAATTTATCAAATTTCGGTTTTATTTATGTCTAAATATTATATAATTCAGCTTTCCACTTGTTCCCTAATTTTTTAAATAATTTTACTTTTAAATGACTTTTATAATGCTATATAATTTCATTTGTAACTGACTTTTGACATTTTATATGGTCTTACTTTTGAGAGAATTTTTTAATTTCGCTCTAATCTTACTTCCAACATTTTTGTGGATGGACTTATGTACAAGTTGCCTTTAATTGAAATTAATAAAATTTGTCATTTCCTTAGACCGAGACCGAGCTGATTATGATTGAAGATGGCGATCAACTGTTTCCACATTCTGTTGCTTGATGAGATGTAATGAAGAAAATGATGATATAAAAATGCTGTTGCTGATCTAAATAGACAAGGTGTGTTGAATTCAATCGACATAATTCTTGAGGATCGTTTGCATAATTCCATGATATGATTCCTTTCTGCGAAGCGCAATATTTTTTAGACACATTGGAAATCATTGATCAATGGATAACATGGAGGATTGTGGGAGGCTATTACATTTATTTTTGGATTGCATGGCCAGCAAGGAAATGACTTATCTCTAAAAGTAAGTAATCTACATTGATTTTTATATCTATTTAATTTTGTTCCAGCTGGAGCAGCTTGTAGGGAACAGAAAAAGGGTTTCTTAGTTAGGACAACAAGTGCAGTAAGCCCATTAAAACGCTTATGCTGCACCCCCCTCCCTGCTACAAGAATTATACACTCATTTGCTCGCCATCTCAGGCACTAGGACTTCGCACTGCATCCGCTCTTTACTTTGACAACGAGGAATTAGCGCTACCTAGTTGTGGAAATGGGGAGCAGGCTCAGAGTAAAGTTGTAATGGTTTAGATGAGGAATGAATGAAGTGTAATGTTCTTTTGGCACAATCCCTGTCCCTTCGTTGGGACTTTACACTGTTTCGGCCATCACCATTAAAGCGTTTTTTAAGGAATTTTTCTGCTCCTATCTGGAACAATAAGACTTTAAGCTTCGCCAATTCTTCATTTCTTATTTTTGAAATTTCCCGCAGCATCTTGTATTTTGTCTTCTGTCTTGTCTTGTCTTTTCACAGGACCACGTTTTACACCAATATCATCAATGTCATCTTTGGCTCCGTTTGCTGTCAATCAATCGTTGAAATATGAAACCAATGCTGATTATGGTTTCGCATTTCTTCAAGCCAACGTATGTAAGTCAAATTTTTTCAAATCAAACTTTAATCCGACTTTAATTGCAATTTTACTGCATTAACATTGGTGTTATCCTTTCTTTGGAATTTATCAAATTTCGGATTTATTAATGTCTAAATATTATATAATTCAGCTTTCCACTTGTTTCCTAATTTTTTAAATAATTTTACTTTTAAATGACTTTTAAAATGCTATGTAATTTCAGTTGTAACTGACTTTTGACATTTTAAATGGTCTTACTTTTGAGAGAATTTTTTAATTTCGCTCTAATCTTACTTCCAACATTTTTGTGGATGGACTTATGTACAAGTTGCCTTTAATTGAAATTAATAAAATTTGTCATTTCCTTAGACCAAGACCAAGCTGATTATGATTGAAGATGGCGATCAATTGTTTCGAAATTCTGTTGCTTGATGAGATGTAATGAAGAAAATGATGATATAAAAATGCTGTTGCTGATCTAAATAGACAAGGTGTGTTGAATTCAATCGACATAATTCTTGAGGATCTTTTGCATAATTCCATGATATGATTCCTTTCTGCGAAGCGCAATATTTTTTAGAGGCTTTGGAAATCATTGATCAATGGATAACATGGACGATTGTAGGAGGCTATTACACTTATTTTTGGATTGCATGGCCAGCAAGGAAATGACTTATCTCTAAAAGTAAGTAATCTACATTGATTTTTATATCTATTTAATTTTGTTCCAGCTGGAGCAGCTTGTAGGGAACAGAAAAAGGGTTTCTTAGTTAGGACAACAAGTGCAGTAGGCCCATTAAAACGCTTATGCTGCATCCCCCTCCCTGCTACAAGAATTATACACTCATTTGCTCGCCATCTCAGGCACTAGGACTTCGCACTGCATCCGCTCCTTACTTTGACAACGAGGAATTAGCGCTACCTAGTTGTGGAAATGGGGAGCAGGCTCAGAGTAAAGTTGTAATGGTTTAGATGAGGAATGAATGAAGTGTAATGTTCTTTTGGCACAATCCCTGTCCCTTCGTTGGGACTTTACACTGTTTCGGCCATCACAATTATGGCGTTTTAAAGGAATTTTTCTGCTCCTATCTGGAACAATAAGACTTTAAGCTTTGCTAATTCTTCATTTCTTATTTCTGGAATTTCCAGCAGCATCTTGTATTTTGTCTTCTGTCTTGTCTTGTCTTTTCACAGGACCACGTTTTACACCAATATCATCAATGTCATCTTTGGCTCCGTTTGCTGTCAATCAATCGTTGAAATATGAAACCAATGCTGATTATGGTTTTGCATTTCTTCAAGCGAACGTAAGTAATTCAAATTATTTAATGTCAAACTTTAATCCGACTTTAATTGCAATTTTACTGCATTAACATTGGTGTTATCCTTTCTTTGGAATTTATCAAATTTCGGTTTTATTTATGTCTAAATATTATATAATTCAGCTTTCCACTTGTTCCCTAATTTTTTAAATAATTTTACTTTTAAATGACTTTTATAATGCTATATAATTTCATTTGTAACTGACTTTTGACATTTTATATGGTCTTACTTTTGAGAGAATTTTTTAATTTCGCTCTAATCTTACTTCCAACATTTTTGTGGATGGACTTATGTACAAGTTGCCTTTAATTGAAATTAATAAAATTTGTCATTTCCTTAGACCGAGACCGAGCTGATTATGATTGAAGATGGCGATCAACTGTTTCCACATTCTGTTGCTTGATGAGATGTAATGAAGAAAATGATGATATAAAAATGCTGTTGCTGATCTAAATAGACAAGGTGTGTTGAATTCAATCGACATAATTCTTGAGGATCGTTTGCATAATTCCATGATATGATTCCTTTCTGCGAAGCGCAATATTTTTTAGACACATTGGAAATCATTGATCAATGGATAACATGGAGGATTGTGGGAGGCTATTACATTTATTTTTGGATTGCATGGCCAGCAAGGAAATGACTTATCTCTAAAAGTAAGTAATCTACATTGATTTTTATATCTATTTAATTTTGTTCCAGCTGGAGCAGCTTGTAGGGAACAGAAAAAGGGTTTCTTAGTTAGGACAACAAGTGCAGTAAGCCCATTAAAACGCTTATGCTGCACCCCCCTCCCTGCTACAAGAATTATACACTCATTTGCTCGCCATCTCAGGCACTAGGACTTCGCACTGCATCCGCTCTTTACTTTGACAACGAGGAATTAGCGCTACCTAGTTGTGGAAATGGGGAGCAGGCTCAGAGTAAAGTTGTAATGGTTTAGATGAGGAATGAATGAAGTGTAATGTTCTTTTGGCACAATCCCTGTCCCTTCGTTGGGACTTTACACTGTTTCGGCCATCACCATTAAAGCGTTTTTTAAGGAATTTTTCTGCTCCTATCTGGAACAATAAGACTTTAAGCTTCGCCAATTCTTCATTTCTTATTTTTGAAATTTCCCGCAGCATCTTGTATTTTGTCTTCTGTCTTGTCTTGTCTTTTCACAGGACCACGTTTTACACCAATATCATCAATGTCATCTTTGGCTCCGTTTGCTGTCAATCAATCGTTGAAATATGAAACCAATGCTGATTATGGTTTCGCATTTCTTCAAGCCAACGTATGTAAGTCAAATTTTTTCAAATCAAACTTTAATCCGACTTTAATTGCAATTTTACTGCATTAACATTGGTGTTATCCTTTCTTTGGAATTTATCAAATTTCGGATTTATTAATGTCTAAATATTATATAATTCAGCTTTCCACTTGTTTCCTAATTTTTTAAATAATTTTACTTTTAAATGACTTTTAAAATGCTATGTAATTTCAGTTGTAACTGACTTTTGACATTTTAAATGGTCTTACTTTTGAGAGAATTTTTTAATTTCGCTCTAATCTTACTTCCAACATTTTTGTGGATGGACTTATGTACAAGTTGCCTTTAATTGAAATTAATAAAATTTGTCATTTCCTTAGACCAAGACCAAGCTGATTATGATTGAAGATGGCGATCAATTGTTTCGAAATTCTGTTGCTTGATGAGATGTAATGAAGAAAATGATGATATAAAAATGCTGTTGCTGATCTAAATAGACAAGGTGTGTTGAATTCAATCGACAAAATTCTTGAGGATCTTTTGCATAATTCCATGATATGATTCCTTTCTGCGAAGCGCAATATTTTTTAGACACATTGGAAATCATTGATCAATGGATAACATGGAGGATTGTAGGAGGCTATTACACTTATTTTTGGATTGCATGGCCAGCAAGGAAATGACTTATCTCTTAAAGTAAGTAATCTACATTGATTTTTATATCTATTTAATTTTGTTCCAGCTGGAGCAGCTTGTGGGGAACAGAAAAAGGGTTTCTTAGTTAGGACAACAAGTGCAGTAAGCCCATTAAAACGCTTATGCTGCACCCCCCTCCCTGCTACAAGAATTATACACTCATTTGCTCGCCATCTCAGGCACTAGGACTTCGCACTGCATCCGCTCTTTACTTTGACAACGAGGAATTAGCGCTACCTAGTTGTGGAAATGGGGAGCAGGCTCAGAGTAAAGTTGTAATGGTTTAGATGAGGAATGAATGAAGCGTAATGTTCTTGTAGCACAATCCCTGCCCCTTGGTTTTGACTTTATACTGTTTCGGCCATCACAATTATGGCGTTTTAAAGGAATTTTTCTGCTCCTATCTGGAACAATAAGACTTTAAGCTTCGCTAATTCTTCATTTCTTATTTCTGGAATTTCCAGCAGCATCTTGTCATTTGTCTTCCCTCTTGTCTTGTCTTTTCACAGGACCACGTTTTACACCAATATCATCAATGTCATCTTTGGCTCCGTTTGCTGTCAATCAATCGTTGAAGTATGAAACTGATGCTGATTATGGTTTTGCATTTCTTCAAGCGAACGTAAGTAATTGAAAATATTTAATGTCAAACTTTAATCCGACTTTAATTGCAATTTTACTGCATTAACATTGGTGTTATCCTTTCTTTGGAATTTATCAAATTTCGGTTTTATTTATGTCTAAATATTATATAATTCAGCTTTCCACTTGTTTCCTAATTTTTTAAATAATTTTACTTTTAGATGACTTTTATAATGCTATATAATTTCATTTGTAACTGACTTTTGACATTTTATATGGTCTTACTTTTGAGAGAATTTTTTAATTTCGCTCTAATCTTACTTCCAACATTTTTGTGGATGGACTTATGTACAAGTTGCCTTTAATTGAAATTAATAAAATTTGTCATTTCCTTAGACCAAGACCAAGCTGATTATGATTGAAGATGGCGATCAATTGTTTCGAAATTCTGTTGCTTGATGAGATGTAATGAAGAAAATGATGATATAAAAATGCTGTTGCTGATCTAAATAGACAAGGTGTGTTGAATTCAATCGACATAATTCTTGAGGATCTTTTGCATAATTCCATGATATGATTCCTTTCTGCGAAGCGCAATATTTTTTAGAGGCTTTGGAAATCATTGATCAATGGATAACATGGACGATTGTAGGAGGCTATTACACTTATTTTTGGATTGCATGGCCAGCAAGGAAATGACTTATCTCTAAAAGTAAGTAATCTACATTGATTTTTATATCTATTTAATTTTGTTCCAGCTGGAGCAGCTTGTAGGGAACAGAAAAAGGGTTTCTTAGTTAGGACAACAAGTGCAGTAGGCCCATTAAAACGCTTATGCTGCATCCCCCTCCCTGCTACAAGAATTATACACTCATTTGCTCGCCATCTCAGGCACTAGGACTTCGCACTGCATCCGCTCTTTACTTTGACAACGAGGAATTAGCGCTACCTAGTTGTGGAAATGGGGAGCAGGCTCAGAGTAAAGTTGTAATGGTTTAGATGAGGAATGAACGAAGTGTAATGTTCTTGTGGCACAATCCCTGTCCCTTCGTTGGGACTTTACACTGTTTCGGCCATCACAATTATGGCGTTTTAAAGGAATTTTTCTGCTCCTATCTGGAACAATAAGACTTTAAGCTTCGCTAATTCTTCATTTCTTATTTCTGGAATTTCCAGCAGCATCTTGTATTTTGTCTTCTGTCTTGTCTTGTCTTTTCACAGGACCACGTTTTACACCAATATCATCAATGTCATCTTTGGCTCCGTTTGCTGTCAATCAATCGTTGAAATATGAAACCAATGCTGATTATGGTTTTGCATTTCTTCAAGCGAACGTAAGTAATTCAAATTATTTAATGTCAAACTTTAATCCGACTTTAATTGCAATTTTACTGCATTAACATTGGTGTTATCCTTTCTTTGGAATTTATCAAATTTCGGTTTTATTTATGTCTAAATATTATATAATTCAGCTTTCCACTTGTTTCCTAATTTTTTAAATAATTTTACTTTTAAATGACTTTTAAAATGCTATATAATTTCATTTGTAACTGACTTTTGACATTTTAAATGGTCTTACTTTTGAGAGAATTTTATAATTTCGCTCTAATCTTACTTCCAACATTTTTGTGGATGGACTTATGTACAAGTTGCCTTTAATTGAAATTAATAAAATTTGTCATTTCCTTAGACCGAGACCGAGCTGATTATGATTGAAGATGGCGATCAATTGTTTCGAAATTCTGTTGCTTGATGAGATGTAATGAAGAAAATGATGATCTAAAAATGCTGTTGCTGATCTAAATAGATAAGGTGTGTTGAATTCAATCGACATAATTCTTGAGGATCTTTTGCATAATTCCATGATATGATTCCTTTCTGCGAAGCGCAATATTTTTTAGAGGCATTGGAAATCATTGATCAATGGATAACATGGAGGATTGTGGGAGGCTATTACACTTAGTTTTGGATTGCATGGCCAGCAAGGAAATGACTTATCTCTAAAAGTAAGTAATCTACATTGATTTTTATATCTATTTAATTTTGTTCCAGCTGGAGCAGCTTGTAGGGAACAGAAAAAGGGTTTCTTAGTTAGGACAACAAGTGCAGTAAGCCCATTAAAACGCTTATGCTGCACCCCCCTCCCTGCTACAAGAATTATACACTCATTTGCTCGCCATCTCAGGCACTAGGACTTCGCACTGCATCCGCTCTTTACTTTGACAACGAGGAATTAGCGCTACCTAGTTGTGGAAATGGGGAGCAGGCTCAGAGTAAAGTTGTAATGGTTTAGATGAGGAATGAACGAAGCGTAATGTTCTTGTAGCACAATCCCTGCCCCTTGGTTTTGACTTTACACTGTTTCGGCCATCACCATTAAAGCGCTTTTTAAGGAATTTTTCTGCTCCAATCTGGAACAATAGGACATTAAGCTTCGCTAATTCTTCATTTCTTATTTCTGGAATTTCCCGCAGCATCTTGTATTTTGTCTTCCGTCTTGTCTTGTTTTTTCACAGGACCACGTTTTACACCAATATCATCAATGTCATCTTTGGCTCCGTTTGCTGTCAATCAATCGTTGAAATATGAAACCAATGCTGATTATGGTTTCGCATTTCTTCAAGCCAACGTAAGTAATTCAAATTTTTTTAAATCAAACTTTAATCCGACTTTAATTGCAATTTTACTGCATTAACATTGGTGTTATCCTTTCTTTGGAAGTTATCAAATTTCGTTTTCATTTATGTCTAAATATTATATAATTCAGCTTTCCACTTGTTTCCTAATTTTTTAAATAATTTTACTTTTAAATGACTTTTATAATGCTATATAATTTCATTTGTAACTGACTTTTGACATTTTATATGGTCTTATTTTTAAGAGAATTTTATAATTTCGCTCTACTCTTACTTCAAACATTTTTGTGGATGGACTTATGTACAAGTTGCCTTTAATTGAAATTAATAAAATTTGTCATTTCCTTAGACCAAGACCAAGCTGATTATGATTGAAGATGGCGATCAATTGTTTCGAAATTCTGTTGCTTGATGAGATGTAATGAAGAAAATGATGATATAAAAATGCTGTTGCTGATCTAAATAGACAAGGTGTGTTGAATTCAATCGACATAATTCTTGAGGATTTTTTGCATGATTCCATGATATGATTCCGTGCTGCGAAGCGCAATATTTTTTAGACACATTGGAAATCATTGATCAATGGATAACATGGAGGATTGTGGGAGGCTATAACATTTATTTTTGGATTGCATGGCCAGCAAGGAAATGACTTATCTCTAAAAGTAAGTAATCTACATTGATTTTTATATCTATTTAATTTTGTTCCAGCTGGAGCAGCTTGTAGGGAACAGAAAAAGGGTTTCTTAGTTAGGACAACAAGTGCAGTAAGCCTATTAAAACGCTTATGCTGCATCCCCCTCCCTGCTACAAGAATTATACACTCATGTTGTATTTGTGTTTAATTCATGACGGCGATTAAGGTCCAAATCTGACGCGTGGTCCTGGTTCGTGTTTAGGGGTTAAGGGTACAAGAAAAGAACTCGGTGTGATGTTTAATGTCACTCTTTCTTCGCGAACAATAATAATAATACGTTTATTTTCCAACGATGATTCGAAATTATATTGTCCAGTCCAGTTCAACTTATACGACGGATACGAATTCGAATGCGAATGTGAGCTGCGAATATGACTGTCTCTGCGATTACGAATGTCTGCGAAAGCGAATGTCTCATGCGAATGTCTCAAGCGAATGTCTCATGCGAATGTCTCATGCGAATGTCTCATAAACGTTTTCCCAACCAATCTATTGCAACAATGAATTGCCACAGGGCGACCATCCTAATATCATAAAATCTAACACTCCCCCCGATTAACGCAGGTTAATCTGGGTTCCTAATTTACACGAAAACGAAATTACAATGAAAAAATATGTAAAATGTCAGTGAATAATGTCTTGAACGTCTTCATCTCTCACTAGCTTGATATTTGGTTCATGTCCGATAACGTTTGTGTCCGGTTGCGCCTCTAAAGGTCCTTGAACTTCCAACGGGTAAAGTTTCTTTAACGGACGTTTCACGTGAATTGGTCTGTTCGATTTATCGAGAGTCAGTACTTCGGCGGCACGAATTTTTCCTTCCTTTCCGGGAATTAGGCGAGTAATTCTTCCTAGTGTCCACTTTTGACGCGGAATTTTGTCTTTATGTATGCAAACGATGTCACCTTCTTGTGCGATACGATTTGACTGTTGAGTTTTAACACGATGATGTTCGCGTAAAGACGGCAAGTACTCACTTTTCCAACGATTGAAAAAATGTGAAAGTAAAGTTTCGAGATACCTTGCTCTTTTAGTCAACGATTTTTGATCCGATATTCCGATATCCGACGACGATGATGTTTGATCTAAGAGTCTGCGGCCAATTACTAAACATGAGGGCGTTAGTGGCGGCAGCGAAATGTCTGAATAAACAAAAGTCAGTGGCCTAGAATTCAAAATTCCCTCGGTTTCTACCAAAACTGTTTCGAGTTCTTCGTAACTCAAACGAGCGTTTCCTAAAGTTTTGCGTAACCAACGTTTCGTTAACTTGAAAAAACTGTCACACTAACATTTCATTGATTCCTTTTTCGTGCATTTGCTGAGAGCGCTGTGGACTGATGTAATTAGTTGCGCGAGAACAACGGCGGCCATTAATTCTAATCTTGGAATCGTTTCATCTTTCAAAGGCGCAATCCTCGATTTTGCAGCGACTAATTGTGTTTTGATACCCTTGCTTGATTTTATTCTGCTGTAAACGCAAGCTCCGAAAGCAATTTTACTGGCATCTGAAAAGCCGTGCAATTCTATGCTTTCTACGTCTGTCTGTTCAATGTCTGTCAACAATGAACGAGGGAATTCAATACTTGAAACATGCGAAATGTCATTTACGATATCCTCCCACTGATTTGTTATTTCCTCAGGCAAACAAGCGTCCCATTCAATTTTCTGTTTACAAATTTCTTGAAATACTTGCTTCAATGGAACGATAACTGGCGCGAGAAGTCCAAGCGGATCGTAAAACCGCGCGGTCGTTTTGAGAATGGTACGTTTTGTTACGGGCTCCTGAGTAGTGTCAGTGTGAAATGTTGACAAATCGAGCTGCATTTTATCGGTGTTTTGATTCCATTTTAGGCCCAAAACTTTGACTTCTTCGTCAGTGCAAATTGCGTGGGACGTTTGCTTGTTTTCCTTGGTTTCGACGGTTTCGTCTGTTTCTGCTTTTCCTATACGTTCTAAAAGCGACGTGTTGTTTGAAGCCCATTTTCTCATGTTGAATCCTCCCTTTGAAAAACATGATTTTAGTTGTTCGTACATTGCGAAACATTCATCTTCTGAATTAAAGGAAGATGCGTAATCGTCTACGTAAAGAGAATTTTTTACGTTTTCGACGAATTCTGCGTTGAATTCTTCATTCGACTCGAGGTGATGACGAATTGTTGCGTTTAGAACGTATGGGCTGACTGAGAGGCCGAATAAAAGGCGGGCAAATCTCAGCGACACGACTGTAGGATTGTTGGGATCTTTTGTATCCACCCATAAAAATCTGAGAAGGTCACGTTGTGAAGGATCGATTGAAATGTTGAGGAATGCTTTCTCGATATCCCCGATTATTGCCACTTTATTCATGCGAAATCGAAGTAAAACATCTGTGATCAAAGGGGCAAGATTAGGCCCAGGGTCTAAACAGTCGTTGAGACTTACTTCACCCTTTGATTTCGAACTTGCATCGTATACAATACGAAGTTTTGTTGTTTGGCGGTCTTGTCGTAAAACTTCATGATGCGGAATATAATGAACTGAGCCTGGGGGTCTGGGCTCCAGACCTTCCTCCACTTTCTCAATTACACCTGCAGCTAACTGCTCTTTAATAACACTGTCGTATTGCTCAAAAATGTCTGGGTTCAATTGAAGTCGTTTCAGTAAAGAGTTTAATCGACTGCTGGCTACACTATGATTATCCGGAATTTGGGATTCTTCATTTTTTATGGGAAGGGTAACTTCATAACGTGTTCCATTGAATTTAATTTTACCCTCAAGAGGATTTTCGTTTGATTCGAAATCGTCAATTTCTTGAAATTTACTCGAATTTTCGATGTCCCAAAATTGTTTTAGTTCTTCAGCTAGTTCTGAATCTCTTTCTATGATCACGGCACCAGTTTTTAAAACATGCGAAACTGTTACGTTTGATGAGTGGTTATTCTGACTTGAAACTGGTACGGGTCCACTCAAAACGTAGCCAAATCGTGTTAATGTAGCAACGGGGCCTAAACCGGGCTCCCCCCGTACAATATGATCCATAAGAAATGAATACGCAAAATCTGCACCAATCATTAAGTCTACTTCTAAATCATGAACTCCATCCCCACTATCAGCTAACTGAAGATTTCTCAAATGTGGGTACATTGATTGTGCGATATCAATAACTTGATGTGAAATGGGGCCACAAATGACATCTACTACGTAAGCAAGAATGAAAACTGTTAAGTTATCTGCCCCTCGAACTGCTAATTGAACAATGTCACATGACTTTAATGTGCCTCTTTCGTTACCAAACTCTTTTATCAAGACTTTATCCGTTCTAATAGTTGGAAGTTTTAGCTCATCTCTTAATTTTGATGAGATGTACGTTTTCTGCGACCCTGTATCCAAAATGAGTCTAACATTACATGAAATTGAGGCATCATTCACATTGTGTACAGTGGCCCTAGCAGTCTGTAACAAGACTGAATGGTTGCTAGGGTCTTGAGAAATAGAAATATTTGTACTTACAGGCGGTTGTTGTTGGCGCTGCGGATGCGGTGCAGTGGGTTGCGGATTTGTTACCTGATTTGTGGGTTGAAAAGACTGCCTTTGCTGGCCAATTGTTGCTCCACAAATGGAAGTATGATGTTTTCCACTGCATCGATAACATTTTGGGTTTGACGTACACTGTCGGCTTGTATGATTTCCTTTAAGACAATTGAAACATCTCTTCTTCTCTCTGATGATACTTTTCCGTGCGTCAGGGTCGGTTACTTTAGTGCAACTTGCTGAATAATGGCGATCCCCACAGAAAAGGCAAAAGGGCACGTTATTAAGGGGCACGGCACGTTGTCTCTCGTTGTTGACTACCAATGTAGACGTTGTCGACTGATTTGATCCACTTCCATATGACTTGAAATTTCCCCTTTGATTCTGTCGCGTACTCGTTTGCTCGCCTGTAGGAACAAGTACGCATTTCTCTCGCAAGCTGAGCTCTTCTCCAAATTCCTTCAATATTCCTTGCAAGTCCCATTTGTTGGACAATTTTCTGCTGATGATTAATCGCAATTCTTGTGGAATCTTTGCCATTATCATAGGCGCTAAGATGGTTTGATAACTGCTTGGGGCAATCCCAATACCTTTCAGACTGCGAACTGTCGCTTCCGTTTTGTCGTACAGGGAGCGAAGCTTTCGTAAATCTTCACATGATGTGATTTTTGGTAATTCCACAAGCGCATCGATGTGTTTTGTTATGATAACTTCTTCATCGCCAAATCTTTTATGCAATAATTCCAGAGCTTCTCTATAGTTTTCGTTTGTTATCGGGAGTCCTGATATCGTTTCTGCCGCTTCTCCCGCGAGCGACTTCTGCAGATACTTCAACTTGTCGATGTCAGCAAGACCAGAATGATCGTGTATACTCGATTTAAAGCTGTCCCAGAAAGTGTTCCATCTCGTAGGATCTCCATTGAATATCGTTAAAGGCAACTTCGGTAATTTCACTTTCTCAACTGAACTTCGAACGTCATGTGAACCTTGCAATGTTTGTTGCAAAGGTGTAGGTTGCGCTTTCTCTTTCAATGCTCTAGTGATAAGACAAATAACTTCTTCGATCTCCGCGTCGACTTCAGCTGATTCCAGTATTTCCTTTTCGATTTCATCTTCCTTTTCTAAGTTTCCAAGAACTTCTCCGTTTAATTTATCTAATGTGTTTCTCTCTTTTTGAAGTGTGTTCTTGAGTGATTCTAGTCTTGGCTTGATTTCTTCCGCGGCTTCATTTCCAGGATGCGGCAGAAATTCTTGTGCTTTCTTGATTGTGTTCGTTACAACCAATTTATGACCCGATCTTGTAGTTCTTTTCTTCTTCAATTCAGCCATAACCTAACTTGTTCCTGGGTCACGGTAACCATGTTGTATTTGTGTTTAATTCATGACGGCGATTAAGGTCCAAATCTGACGCGTGGTCCTGGTTCGTGTTTAGGGGTTAAGGGTACAAGAAAAGAACTCGGTGTGATGTTTAATGTCACTCTTTCTTCGCGAACAATAATAATAATACGTTTATTTTCCAACGATGATTCGAAATTATATTGTCCAGTCCAGTTCAACTTATACGACGGATACGAATTCGAATGCGAATGTGAGCTGCGAATACGACTGTCTCTGCGATTACGAATGTCTGCGAAAGCGAATGTCTCATGCGAATGTCTCAAGCGAATGTCTCATGCGAATGTCTCATGCGAATGTCTCATAAACGTTTTCCCAACCAATCTATTGCAACAATGAATTGCCACAGGGCGACCATCCTAATATCATAAAATCTAACAACTCATTTGCTCACCATCTCAGGCACTAGGACTTCGCACTGCATCCGCTCTTTACTTTGACAACGAGGAATTAGCGCTACCTAGTTGTGGAAATGGGGAGCAGGCTCAGAGTAAAGTTGTAATGGTTTAGATGAGGAATGAATGAAGTGTAATGTTCTTGTAGCACAATCCCTGTCCCTTCGTTGGGACTTTACACTGTTTCGGCCATCACCATTAAAGCGTTTTTTAAGGAATTTTTCTGCTCCTATCTGGAACAATAAGACTTTAAGCTTCGCTAATTCTTCATTTCTTATTTTTGAAATTTCCCGCAGCATCTTGTCATTTGTCTTCCGTCTTGTCTTGTCTTTTCACAGGACCACGTTTTACACCAATATCATCAATGTCATTTTTTTAAGGAATTTTGCTGCTCCTATCTGGAACAATTAGACTTTGCTCTGTGCTGACTCTCCATTTCTGCCTGAATATCTTCTTGCTATAATGGAAATAGAGCCTATTTTCTATCTTTCGTATTGTCTTGTTGTCTTTCCGCAGGATCTTCTCGTAATACCTAGGTAGCCGGTATCTTGGAATGATTAACAAATACGCATATAAACGATAGTTTGTGGGAACCAGAACATACTTTTTCTCCAATCTGATTGGTCATTGAAATGTGATTGCAGGAACAATGCAAAATCATGGAAAGAAAAGACGAGTATTTTTGGATCAAATGTTGATTGAATAGCTGATAGCTTGGCAAACGTAGTTTCTGCAGAGCAAAACTGGAATTTGTTCAATCTGCTTACAGTATCCTTTTCCATGTTCTGTTCGTTCTCTTATATCATTTCATCAGGCTATCCCTATCCAGATAATAGAACTTTGTTGGAGTTTCTTGAATAGTCTTCTGCAATGTTCACTGATTTTTCGTATCTAGCAAGGCAAGTTTTTAAAGTCATTTACTTAATAGCGAAAACTATATTCAAGTCAAGCTAGCCTAATTAAGCTAAAGTAAAGCAGGGTAGAACTGACCTTCTGTACGGATGACTTCCTTTCATGTTTAATTTTGTTCACATGACAAAAAGCGTCATGATATTGTTGTAGAGAGGATATTGTTGTGTATGTTTGCTCTCTGCTTTTAAAGCAGTAAATTATTTGCTGTTCATATACGATAACTGAAATTCCAGTTTACACCTTAACATATCTACATGTATGAAGATGGCCTTATTTGTCTGTTGTTTACTTGGCTTTCACTGGATGCCCAAACCATATTTCATATGCATTACACATGGCTTGCTTGGATTTTATGATTCAATCAACCAATTAATCAATCGATCAATCAACCAATCAATCAATCAATGAATAGATGGCCAGGTGGAGGCGATACAATGTTTGATGTTCATTATGAAAAGGTATTTTGTACTTTTAAATTTCTTTCTTTCAACAAATATCGACATCGTTCCCAGTAACTGGCATTATATCACTCTATACATCATTTTATGAAATTCGCAAAATGAATGCAAAGCCGATTATCATATTTGAAGTATTCTGATATTCAAGGAAATGACGTCAATAGCCGTTGTAGTATTTCTATATGTTATTATTGCCATAGCGCTTGTAAATACCTTGTTGATAGAATTTAGTTCAGCTTCAACAGTGTGTGACTGTGGATGATCGCCCTCTTGCCTAATTCCCCAAATGGGGAATATTACATTGGCGACCAGGATAAAGCATAAAAAACTCAGAGAAATATCAAGGAAAGTCTTCTTTGCATCAAGTCAAGTCGAAGCCAAACAGAAGTAAACAACGAGTATCATTCAATTCCAAGGGGGAGAAGAGAGCAGCACAACAGGAACAACCCCGAGAGGTTGGGCCTGATTCAAGTTCTTTGAAGACAATAAAGTACAAAAGTTTCTTTACTTCATCGATCAAGGCATCCTGCCAGAAGAGGATAAAACTCAACGGAGGATTGGAAACCCGAGAAGACAAAACAGTTACAAGATTAAATCGCACAAACCTTAATCGCGCAACGCTCTAGCAGCCAAAGAAAGAGCCTGTATCCACGTAAATATACGGACATCTTGTTAGAGGTGTTGTGGAGAAGGAAAATTACGCAAAGAAGCCGTACAGAAAAGTCCTTGCTCGCATTACACAAACACAAGAGAAGACAAAGTGAGCATACTCACGGAAAGCTGAGTTATGGCGTCACTTCATCCTTATTGCTCATTACATATTTTGTCACTAAAAGCGAGAGACGAAGCTCGTTCACAGAAGCTGATCGAGGAGCTGGTCGTCTTGTTCAATTTCCGCAAGGAAAGTGGGAGTGGCTACTGAAGCGAGCCAAAAAGTAAATACCGTAAAAATGGATCATTGTCGAAAGTTACGAAATACTAAGTAGAGAAGTTGTGACAAAGGAACAAAATCAAGTACTGGGTGTCTCAAAAAAAGTACCCCCTTTTGGCTGGAAATAGGAACGAAACGATAAGATATTATTACTCTAAGAGTCGACAGGTAAGTTTATCAGTCTTCAACTTAGATTCACATACCTTGCATTTAGAAATCGTCCACCAAACACCGGAGATACAAGCTTGCAAAGTCAAATTTTACAGTGCCCCTGAAACCAGAGGTTTTGAAAAAGGGCCTAGCCATGATTTGTATCATGCATATTTTCCGAAGCACCTCTAAACTTTAACTTTCCTTTGAAGAGAATAAAAGACTCGTAGACATCGCCCTGATTAAACAAATATAATAAAGATGCGGAAAGGCCTAATTCACACAAGGTCTTCAGGGTCGTTAAGATCATGCAGAAAGCCCAAAAGACAAGGGACTCAAAACCCTGCATCTTGTCTTTTGGGTCTTCTGCACGACTCCAACGACCCAAATGACCCAGTGTGAATCAGCCTTAAGAGACGTGCCACATCTCCAAAGTGAACGTACATGTGCTCTTTTCTTCTTCTTTGACACTTTGGGATGGAATGCAATGCACAGAAATCGTCCACCAAACACTGGAGAAACACTCAAGAATGCAAAGTTAAATTTTACAGTGCCCCTGAAACCAGAGGTTTTGAAAAAGGGCCTAGCCATGATTTGTATCATGCATATTTTCCGAAGCACCTGTAAACTTTAACTTTCCTTTGAAAAGAATAAAAGACTCGTAGACATAATTTTCTGTAGAACAATTGAAGCATTTCAAGGTTTAATTCTTTTCAAAAGAAAAGGCTACAGGTCAAAGTTCGAATTCGTTTGCAACATGGCTGTGATATCAAATCAGGGCTAGGCCCTTTTACCAAACCTCTTGTTTCAGGTGCGCTGTAAATTTTGACTTTGCAAGCTTGTATCTCCGGTTTTTGGCAGACGATTTTTAAATGCAAGGTATGTGGATCTAAGTTGAAGATTGATAAATTTAGCTGTTCACTCCACGTGTTATAATGTCTTATTGTTTCGTTCCTGTTTCCAGTCAAAAGGGGGTACTTTTTTTGAGACACTCGGTACATATAAAATACGATATTCGATGTTCTGCTCGATAAAAACGACACCATAAAGAGAGGGAAGGAATAATTGATCGTCCGATTGCAAGTTACAGAAGGCACAGAGCAGTTAACACGCTGAACTTAGATACAGTGATGCAGAGAAACATGAGACAGACTTTCAAGTCAAGGATTTGTCAAACATCAACGTAATCATAAATCTAGAACTGGACACGTCGTAAAATTATTGAAGAAAAACTTTGAGCTGCAGACATCTCGAATCGAATACTTCTTATTCTTGAACAAGGGGAGAGATGTAGTATTCTGATATTCAAGGAAATGACGTCAATAGCCATTGCAGTATTCATATTTAAGGAAATGACGTCAATAGCCATTGCAGTATTCCTGTATGTTATAAATGCTAAAGCGCTTGTAAATACCTTGTTGATAGAATTTATATTTAGTTCAGCTCCAACAGTGTGTGACTGTGGATGATCGCCATCTCGCCTAATTCCCCAAATGGGGAATAATACAATATTGTTTGCTAATTTGTCAACTTTTAAGTTATAATATGGAATTTATTTTCATCTTTTAAAAGCTTTCTTTTTGTTTCCAGCTTACAGCAAAGTAATCAGCAAAGTGACCAATGTCTTCAAACGAGAATAGCAAAGCACTTGATTTTCATCAGGAATGAATGTGATCCTTGGCTCTGTTTGCTGCAAATCAATAATTTAGTTCAATGTAAAAATACATGCTGATTCCGCTCTTGCACTTTTCCATACATCTTGGCATCCTCGAGGCAATAGCCAGTTCATTCTACTACCAACGTAAGTGAGTTGAATAATTTAACTCTGAAGAAGTATTAGTAATTGCCAAATATAAGTACTATGTGCTGCATCTATTCCTACTTTAGCCAAAGGAATTAGGACTACCGATTGCCTAGGGTAGGTAGTAGGTGGAATGTAATTTGTATGTTTATATTTTTGAAACTTTGATCATTTTATCATTTCATGGGAGAATTTTTCAATGTTAATCATTGTTGTTAGTATGATTTCATTAATTTTTGTTGTTATATTTTTTGAAACTTTCAGCATTTTATTTATAATTTCATAGGAGAATTTTTCAAAGGTAATAATTGTTGTTAGTTTGATTTCATTATTTTTCCTGGTTACATTTTTGAAACTTTGATCATTCTAGTTAAAATTTCAGAGGATAATTTTTCAATATTAATCATTGTTGTTAGTTTAATTTCATTATGTTTTATGGTTATATTTTTGAAACTTTCATCCTTTCGATGAATTTTTCAATGTTAATTATTGTTGTTAGTTTGATTTAATTAATTTTTATGGTTATATTTTTGAAACATTGATCCTTTTATTTATAATTTCATAGGAGAATTTTTCAATGTTATTTATTGCTGTTGGCTTGATTTCATTAATTTTTATGGTTATATTCTTGGAACTTTGATTCTTTTAATTATTATTTCATAGAAGAATTTTTCAATGTTAATTATCGTTGTTAGTTTGATTTCATTAATTTTTATGGTTATATTTTTGAAACGTTGATCCTTTTTTTATAATTTCATAGGAGAATTTTTGAATGTTGATTAATGTTGTTAGTTTGATTTCATTAATTTTTATGGTTATATTCTTGGAACTTTGATCCTTTTATTTATAATTTCATAGGAGAATTTTTGAATGTTGATTAATGTTGTTAGTTTGATTTCATTAATTTTTATGGTTATATTCTTGGAACTTTGATCCTTTTATTTATAATTTCATAGGAGAATTTTTCAATGTTAATTGTTGCTGTTAGTTTGATTTCTTTAATTTTTATGGTTATATTTTTGGAACTTTCATCTTTTAGATGAATTTTTCAATGTTAATTATTGTTGTTAGTTTGATTTCATTAATTTTTATGGTTATATTTTTGAAACGTTGATCCTTTTTTTATAATTTCATAGGAGAATTTTTGAATGTTGATTAATGTTGTTAGTTTGATTTCATTAATTTTTATGGTTATATTCTTGGAACTTTGATTCTTTTATTTATTATTTCATGGGAGAATTTTTCAATGTTAATAATTGTTAGTTTGATTTCATTAATTTTTATGGTTATATTCTTGGAACTTTGATCCTTTTATTTATAATTTCATAGGAGAATTTTTCAATGTTAATTATTGTTGTTAGTTTGATTTCATTAATTTTTATGGTTATGTTCTTGGAACTTTGATCCTTTTATTTATAATTTCATAGGAAAATTTTTAAATGTTAATAATTGTTGTTAGTTTGATTTCATTAATTTTTATGGTTATATTTTTGAAACATTGATCCTTTTAGTTATAATTTCATAGGAGAATTTTTTCAATGTTAATAATTGTTGTTAGTTTGATTTCATTAATTTTTATGGTTATATTTTTGAAACATTGATCCTTTTAGTTATAATTTCATAGGAGAATTTTTTCAATGTTGATTATTGTTGTTAGTTTGATTTCATTAATTTTTATGGTAATATTTGTGAAACTTTGATTCTTTTAATTATTATTTCATAGGAGAATTTTTCAATGTTAATTATTGTTGTTAGTTTGATTTCATTAATATTTATTGTTCTATTTTTTGAAACTTTGATTCTTTTATTTATTATTTCATAGAAGAATTTTTCAATGTTAATTATTGTTGTTAGTATGATTTCATTAAATTGTATGGTTATATTTTTGAAACATTGATCCTTTTATTTATAATTTCATAGGAGAATTTTTCAATGTTATTTATTTTTAGTTTGATTTAATTAATTTTTATTGTTATATTTTTGAAACATTGATCCTTTTATTTATAATTTCATAGGAGAATTTTTCAATGTTAATTATTGTTGTTAGTTTGATTTCATTAATATTTATGGTTATATTTTTGAAACATTGATCCTTTTCTTTATAATTTCATATGAGAATTTTTGAATGTTGATTAATGTTGTTAGTTTGATTTCATTAATTTTTATGGTTATATTCTTGAAACTTTGATCCTTTTATTTATAATTTCATAGGAGAATTTTTGAATGTTGATTAATGTTGTTAGTTTGATTTCATTAATTTTTATGGTTATATTCTTGGAACTTTGATCCTTTTATTTATAATTTCATAGGAGAATTTTTCAATGTTAATTATTGTTGTTAGTTTGATTTCTTTAATTTTTATGGTTATATTCTTGGAACTTTGATTCTTTGAATTATTATTTCATAGGAGAATTTTTCAATGTTAATTATTGTTGTTAGTATGATTTCATTAATTTGTATGGTTATATTTTTGAAACATTGATCCTTTTAGTTATAATTTCATAGGAGAATTTTTCGATGTTATTTATTGTTGTTAGTTTGATTTCATAAATTCTTATGGTTATATTCTTGGAACTTTGTTTCTTTTATTTATTATTTCATAGGAGAAGTTTTCAATGTTAATTATTGTTGTTAGTTTGATTTAATTATTTTTTATGGTTATATTCTTGAAACTTTGATTCTTTTATTTATTATTTCATAAGAGAATTTTTCAATGTTAATTATTGTTGTTAGTTTGATTTCATAAATTCTTATGGTTATATTCTTGGAACTTTGTTTCTTTTATTTATTATTTCATAGGAGAAGTTTTCAATGTTAATTATTGTTGTTAGTTTGATTTAATTATTTTTTATGGTTATATTCGTGAAACTTTGATTCTTTTATTTATTATTTCATAGGAAAATTTTTAAATGTTGATTATTGTTGTTAGTTTGATTTCATTAATTTTTATGGTTATATTTGTGAAACTTTGATTCTTTTATTTATTATTTCATAGGAAAATTTTTCAATGTTAATTATCGTTGTTAGTTTGATTTCATTAATATTTATCGTTATATTTTTGAAACATTGATACTTTTGTTTATAATTTCATAGGAGAATTTTTTCAATGTTAATAATTGTTGTTAGTTTGATTTCATTAATTTTTATGGTTATATTTTTGAAACATTGATCCTTTTAGTTATAATTTCATAGGGGAATTTTTTCAATGTTAATAATTGTTGTTAGTTTGATTTCATTAATTTTTATGGTTATATTTGTGAAACTTTGATTCTTTTAATTATTATTTCATAGGAGAATTTTTCAATGTTAATTATTGTTGTTAGTTTGATTTCATTAATATTTATTGTTCTATTTTTTGAAACTTTGATTCTTTTATTTATTATTTCATAGAAGAATTTTTCAATGTTAATTATTGTTGTTAGTATGATTTCATTAAATTGTATGGTTATATTTTTGAAACATTGATCCTTTTATTTATAATTTCATAGGAGAATTTTTCAATGTTATTTATTGTTAGTTTGATTTAATTAATTTTTATTGTTATATTTTTGAAACATTGATCCTTTTATTTATAATTTCATAGGAGAATTTTTCAATGTTAATTATTGTTGTTAGTTTGATTTCATTAATATTTATTGTTCTATTTTTTGAACTTTGATTCTTTTAATTATTATTTCATTAGAGAATTTTTCAATGTTAATTATTGTTGTTAGTATGATTTCATTAAATTGTATGGTTATTTTTTTGAAACATTGATCCTTTTATTTATAATTTCATAGGTGAATTTCTCAATGTTATTTATTGTTGTTAGTTTGATTTAATCAATTTTTATTGTTATATTTTTGAAACATTGATCCTTTTCTTTATAATTTCATAGGAGAATTTTTCAATGTTAATTGTTGCTGTTAGTTTGATTTCATTAATATTTATGGTTATATTTTTGAAACATTGATCCTTTTCTTTATAATTTCATAGGAGAATTTTTGAATGTTGATTAATGTTGTTAGTTTGATTTCATTAATTTTTATGGTTATATTCTTGGAACTTTGATCCTTTTATTTATAATTTCATAGGAGAATTTTTCAATGTTAATTGTTGCTGTTAGTTTGATTTCATTAATATTTATGGTTATATTTTTGAAACATTGATCCTTTTCTTTATAATTTCATAGGAGAATTTTTCAATGTTAATTGTTGCTGTTAGTTTGATTTCATTAATATTTATGGTTATATTTTTGAAACATTGATCCTTTTCTTTATAATTTCATAGGAGAATTTTTGAATGTTGATTAATGTTGTTAGTTTGATTTCATTAATTTTTATGGTTATATTCTTGGAACTTTGATCCTTTTATTTATAATTTCATAGGAGAATTTTTCAATGTTAATTATTGTTGTTAGTATGATTTCATTAAATTGTATGGTTATATTTTTGAAACATTGATCCTTTTATTTATAATTTCATAGGAGAATTTTTCAATGTTATTTATTGTTAGTTTGATTTAATTAATTTTTATTGTTATATTTTTGAAACATTGATCCTTTTATTTATAATTTCATAGGAGAATTTTTCAATGTTAATTATTGTTGTTAGTTTGATTTCATTAATATTTATTGTTCTATTTTTTGAAACTTTGATTCTTTTAATTATTATTTCATAGGAGAATTTTTCAATGTTAATTATTGTTGTTAGTATGATTTCATTAAATTGTATGGTTATTTTTTTGAAACATTGATCCTTTAATTTATAATTTCATAGGAGAATTTTTCAATGTTATTTATTGTTAGTTTGATTTAATTAATTTTTATTGTTATATTTTTGAAACATTGATCCTTTTATTTATAATTTCATAGGAGAATTTTTCAATGTTAATTATTGTTGTTAGTTTGATTTCATTAATATTTATTGTTCTATTTTTTGAAACTTTGATTCTTTTAATTATTATTTCATATGAGATTTTTCAATGTTAATTATTGTTGTTAGTATGATTTCATTAAATTGTATGGTTATTTTTTTGAAACATTGATCCTTTTATTTATAAATCATAGGTGAATTTTTCAATGTTATTTATTGTTGTTAGTTTGATTTAATTAATTTTTATTGTTATATTTTTGAAACATTGATCCTTTTATTTATAATTTCATAGGAGAATTTGTCAATGTTGATTAATGTTGTTAGTTTGATTTCATTAATTTTTATGGTTATATTCTTGGAACTTTGATTCTTTTATTTATAATTTCATAGGAGAATTTTTCAATGTTAATTGTTGCTGTTAGTTTGATTTCATTAATATTTATGGTTATATTTTTGAAACATTGATCCTTTTCTTTATAATTTCATAGGAGAATTTTTCAATGTTAATTGTTGCTGTTAGTTTGATTTCATTAATATTTATGGTTATATTTTTGAAACATTGATCCTTTTCTTTATAATTTCATAGGAGAATTTTTGAATGTTGATTAATGTTGTTAGTTTGATTTCATTAATTTTTATGGTTATATTCTTGGAACTTTGATCCTTTTATTTATAATTTCATAGGAGAATTTTTGAATGTTGATTAATGTTGTTAGTTTGATTTCATTAATTTTTATGGTTATATTCTTGGAACTTTGATTCTTTGAATTATTATTTCATAGGAGAATTTTTCAATGTTAATTATTGTTGTTAGTATGATTTCATTAATTTGTATGGTTATATTTTTGAAACATTGATCCTTTTAGTTATAATTTCATAGGAGAATTTTTCGATGTTATTTATTGTTGTTAGTTTGATTTCATAAATTCTTATGGTTATATTCTTGGAACTTTGTTTCTTTTATTTATTATTTCATTGGAGAAGTTTTCAATGTTAATTATTGTTGTTAGTTTGATTTAATTATTTTTTATGGTTATATTCTTGAAACTTTGATTCTTTTATTTATTATTTCATAGGAGAATTTTTCAATGTTAATTATTGTTGTTAGTTTGATTTCATTAATTTTTATGGTTATATTTGTGAAACTTTGATTTTTTTATTTATTATTTCATAGGAAAAATTTTAAATGTTGATTATTGTTGTTAGTTTGATTTCATTAATTTTTATGGTTATATTTGTGAAACTTTGATTCTTTTATTTATTATTTCATAGGAAAATTTTTCAATGTTAATTATCGTTGTTAGTTTGATTTCATTAATATTTATGGTTATATTTTTGAAACATTGATCCTTTTGTTTATAATTTCATAGGAGAATTTTTTCAATGTTAATAATTGTTGTTAGTTTGATTTCAATAATTTTTATGGTTATATTTTTGAAACATTGATCCTTTTAGTTATAATTTCATAGGAGAATTTTTTCAATGTTAATAATTGTTGTTAGTTTGATTTCATTAATTTTTATGGTTATATTTGTGAAACTTTGATTCTTTTAATTATTATTTCATAGGAGAATTTTTCAATGTTAATTATTGTTGTTAGTTTGATTTCATTAATATTTATTGTTCTATTTTTTGAAACTTTGATTCTTTTAATTATTATTTCATAGGAGAATTTTTCAATGTTAATTATTGTTGTTAGTATGATTTCATTAAATTGTATGGTTATTTTTTTGAAACATTGATCCTTTTATTTATAATTTCATAGGAGAATTTTTCAATGTTATTTATTGTTAGTTTGATTTAATTAATTTTTATTGTTATATTTTTGAAACATTGATCCTTTTATTTATAATTTCATAGGAGAATTTTTCAATGTTAATTATTGTTGTTAGTTTGATTTCATTAATATTTATTGTTCTATTTTTTGAAACTTTGATTCTTTTAATTATTATTTCATAGGAGAATTTTTCAATGTTAATTATTGTTGTTAGTATGATTTCATTAAATTGTATGGTTATTTTTTTGAAACATTGATCCTTTAATTTATAATTTCATAGGAGAATTTTTCAATGTTATTTATTGTTAGTTTGATTTAATTAATTTTTATTGTTATATTTTTGAAACATTGATCCTTTTATTTATAATTTCATAGGAGAATTTTTCAATGTTAATTATTGTTGTTAGTTTGATTTCATTAATATTTATTGTTCTATTTTTTGAAACTTTGATTCTTTTAATTATTATTTCATATGAGATTTTTCAATGTTAATTATTGTTGTTAGTATGATTTCATTAAATTGTATGGTTATTTTTTTGAAACATTGATCCTTTTATTTATAAATCATAGGTGAATTTTTCAATGTTATTTATTGTTGTTAGTTTGATTTAATTAATTTTTATTGTTATATTTTTGAAACATTGATCCTTTTATTTATAATTTCATAGGAGAATTTGTCAATGTTGATTAATGTTGTTAGTTTGATTTCATTAATTTTTATGGTTATATTCTTGGAACTTTGATTCTTTTATTTATAATTTCATAGGAGAATTTTTCAATGTTAATTGTTGCTGTTAGTTTGATTTCATTAATATTTATGGTTATATTTTTGAAACATTGATCCTTTTCTTTATAATTTCATAGGAGAATTTTTCAATGTTAATTGTTGCTGTTAGTTTGATTTCATTAATATTTATGGTTATATTTTTGAAACATTGATCCTTTTCTTTATAATTTCATAGGAGAATTTTTGAATGTTGATTAATGTTGTTAGTTTGATTTCATTAATTTTTATGGTTATATTCTTGGAACTTTGATCCTTTTATTTATAATTTCATAGGAGAATTTTTGAATGTTGATTAATGTTGTTAGTTTGATTTCATTAATTTTTATGGTTATATTCTTGGAACTTTGATTCTTTGAATTATTATTTCATAGGAGAATTTTTCAATGTTAATTATTGTTGTTAGTATGATTTCATTAATTTGTATGGTTATATTTTTGAAACATTGATCCTTTTAGTTATAATTTCATAGGAGAATTTTTCGATGTTATTTATTGTTGTTAGTTTGATTTCATAAATTCTTATGGTTATATTCTTGGAACTTTGTTTCTTTTATTTATTATTTCATTGGAGAAGTTTTCAATGTTAATTATTGTTGTTTGTTTGATTTAATTATTTTTTATGGTTATATTCTTGAAACTTTGATTCTTTTATTTATTATTTCATAGGAGAATTTTTCAATGTTAATTATTGTTGTTAGTTTGATTTCATTAATTTTTATGGTTATATTTGTGAAACTTTGATTTTTTTATTTATTATTTCATAGGAAAATTTTTAAATGTTGATTATTGTTGTTAGTTTGATTTCATTAATTTTTATGGTTATATTTGTGAAACTTTGATTCTTTTATTTATTATTTCATAGGAAAATTTTTCAATGTTAATTATCGTTGTTAGTTTGATTTCATTAATATTTATGGTTATATTTTTGAAACATTGATCCTTTTGTTTATAATTTCATAGGAGAATTTTTTCAATGTTAATAATTGTTGTTAGTTTGATTTCAATAATTTTTATGGTTATATTTTTGAAACATTGATCCTTTTAGTTATAATTTCATAGGAGAATTTTTTCAATGTTAATAATTGTTGTTAGTTTGATTTCATTAATTTTTATGGTTATATTTGTGAAACTTTGATTCTTTTAATTATTATTTCATAGGAGAATTTTTCAATGTTAATTATTGTTGTTAGTTTGATTTCATTAATATTTATTGTTCTATTTTTTGAAACTTTGATTCTTTTAATTATTATTTCATAGGAGAATTTTTCAATGTTAATTATTGTTGTTAGTATGATTTCATTAAATTGTATGGTTATTTTTTTGAAACATTGATCCTTTTATTTATAATTTCATAGGTGAATTTCTCAATGTTATTTATTGTTGTTAGTATGATTTCATTAATTTGTATGGTTATATTTTTGAAACATTGATCCTTTTAGTTATAATTTCATAGGAGAATTTTTCGATGTTATTTATTGTTGTTAGTTTGATTTCATAAATTCTTATGGTTATATTCTTGGAACTTTGTTTCTTTTATTTATTATTTCATAGGAGAAGTTTTCAATGTTAATTATTGTTATTAGTTTGATTTAATTATTTTTTATGGTTATATTCTTGAAACTTTGATTCTTTTATTTATTATTTCATAGGAGAATTTTTCAATGTTAATTATTGTTGTTAGTTTGATTTCATTAATTTTTATGGTTATATTTGTGAAACTTTGATTCTTTTATTTATTATTTCATAGGAAAATTTTTAAATGTTGATTATTGTTGTTAGTTTGATTTCATTAATTTTTATGGTTATATTTGTGAAACTTTGATTCTTTTATTTATTATTTCATAGGAAAATTTTTCAATGTTAATTATCGTTGTTAGTTTGATTTCATTAATATTTATGGTTATATTTTTGAAACATTGATCCTTTTGTTTATAATTTCATAGGAGAATTTTTTCAATGTTAATAATTGTTGTTAGTTTGATTTCATTAATTTTTATGGTTATATTTTTGAAACATTGATCCGTTTAGTTATAATTTCATAGGAGAATTTTTTCAATGTTAATAATTGTTGTTAGTTTGATTTCATTAATTTTTATGGTTATATTTGTGAAACTTTGATTCTTTTAATTATTATTTCATAGGAGAATTTTTCAATGTTAATTATTGTTGTTAGTATGATTTCATTAATTTGTATGGTTATATTTTTGAAACATTGATCCTTTTAGTTATAATTTCATAGGAGAATTTTTCGATGTTATTTATTGTTGTTAGTTTAATTTCATAAATTCTTATGGTTATATTCTTGGAACTTTGTTTCTTTTATTTATTATTTCATTGGAGAAGTTTTCAATGTTAATTATTGTTGTTAGTTTGATTTAATTATTTTTTATGGTTATATTCTTGAAACTTTGATTCTTTTATTTATTATTTCATAGGAGAATTTTTCAATGTTAATTATTGTTGTTAGTTTGATTTCATTAATTTTTATGGTTATATTTGTGAAACTTTGATTTTTTTATTTATTATTTCATAGGAAAATTTTTAAATGTTGATTATTGTTGTTAGTTTGATTTCATTAATTTTTATGGTTATATTTGTGAAACTTTGATTCTTTTATTTATTATTTCATAGGAAAATTTTTCAATGTTAATTATCGTTGTTAGTTTGATTTCATTAATATTTATGGTTATATTTTTGAAACATTGATCCTTTTGTTTATAATTTCATAGGAGAATTTTTTCAATGTTAATAATTGTTGTTAGTTTGATTTCAATAATTTTTATGGTTATATTTTTGAAACATTGATCCTTTTAGTTATAATTTCATAGGAGAATTTTTTCAATGTTAATAATTGTTGTTAGTTTGATTTCATTAATTTTTATGGTTATATTTGTGAAACTTTGATTCTTTTAATTATTATTTCATAGGAGAATTTTTCAATGTTAATTATTGTTGTTAGTTTGATTTCATTAATATTTATTGTTCTATTTTTTGAAACTTTGATTCTTTTAATTATTATTTCATAGGAGAATTTTTCAATGTTAATTATTGTTGTTAGTATGATTTCATTAAATTGTATGGTTATTTTTTTGAAACATTGATCCTTTTATTTATAATTTCATAGGTGAATTTCTCAATGTTATTTATTGTTGTTAGTATGATTTCATTAATTTGTATGGTTATATTTTTGAAACATTGATCCTTTTAGTTATAATTTCATAGGAGAATTTTTCGATGTTATTTATTGTTGTTAGTTTGATTTCATAAATTCTTATGGTTATATTCTTGGAACTTTGTTTCTTTTATTTATTATTTCATAGGAGAAGTTTTCAATGTTAATTATTGTTATTAGTTTGATTTAATTATTTTTTATGGTTATATTCTTGAAACTTTGATTCTTTTATTTATTATTTCATAGGAGAATTTTTCAATGTTAATTATTGTTGTTAGTTTGATTTCATTAATTTTTATGGTTATATTTGTGAAACTTTGATTCTTTTATTTATTATTTCATAGGAAAATTTTTAAATGTTGATTATTGTTGTTAGTTTGATTTCATTAATTTTAATGGTTATATTTGTGAAACTTTGATTCTTTTATTTATTATTTCATAGGAAAATTTTTCAATGTTAATTATCGTTGTTAGTTTGATTTCATTAATATTTATGGTTATATTTTTGAAACATTGATCCTTTTGTTTATAATTTCATAGGAGAATTTTTTCAATGTTAATAATTGTTGTTAGTTTGATTTCATTAATTTTTATGGTTATATTTTTGAAACATTGATCCGTTTAGTTATAATTTCATAGGAGAATTTTTTCAATGTTAATAATTGTTGTTAGTTTGATTTCATTAATTTTTATGGTTATATTTGTGAAACTTTGATTCTTTTAATTATTATTTCATAGGAGAATTTTTCAATGTTAATTATTGTTATTAGTTTGATTTCATTAATATTTATTGTTCTATTTTTTGAAACGTTGATTCTTTTATTTATTATTTCATAGAAGAATTTTTCAATGTTAATTATTGTTGTTAGTATGATTTCATTAAATTGTATGGTTATATTTTTGAAACATTGATCCTTTTATTTATAATTTCATAGGAGAATTTTTCAATGTTATTTATTGTTAGTTTGATTTAATTAATTTTTATTGTTATATTTTTGAAACATTGATCCTTTTATTTATAATTTCATAGGAGAATTTTTCAATGTTAATTATTGTTGTTAGTATGATTTCATTAAATTGTATGGTTATATTTTTGAAACATTGATCCTTTTATTTATAATTTCATAGGAGAATTTTTCAATGTTATTTATTGTTAGTTTGATTTAATTAATTTTTATTGTTATGTTTTTGAAACATTGATCCTTTTATTTATAATTTCATAGGAGAATTTTTCAATGTTAATTATTGTTGTTAGTTTGATTTCATTAATATTTATTGTTCTATTTTTTGAAACTTTGATTCTTTTAATTATTATTTCATAGGAGAATTTTTCAATGTTAATTATTGTTGTTAGTATGATTTCATTAAATTGTATGGTTATTTTTTTTGAAACATTGATCCTTTTATTTATAAATCATAGGTGAATTTTTCAATGTTATTTATTGTTGTTAGTTTGATTTAATTAATTTTTATTGTTATATTTTTGAAACATTGATCCTTTTATTTATAATTTCATAGGAGAATTTGTCAATGTTGATTAATGTTGTTAGTTTGATTTCATTAATTTTTATGGTTATATTCTTGGAACTTTGATTCTTTTATTTATAATTTCATAGGAGAATTTTTCAATGTTAATTGTTGCTGTTAGTTTGATTTCATTAATATTTATGGTTATATTTTTGAAACATTGATCCTTTTCTTTATAATTTCATAGGAGAATTTTTCAATGTTAATTGTTGCTGTTAGTTTGATTTCATTAATATTTATGGTTATATTTTTGAAACATTGATCCTTTTCTTTATAATTTCATAGGAGAATTTTTGAATGTTGATTAATGTTGTTAGTTTGATTTCATTAATTTTTATGGTTATATTCTTGGAACTTTGATCCTTTTATTTATAATTTCATAGGAGAATTTTTGAATGTTGATTAATGTTGTTAGTTTGATTTCATTAATTTTTATGGTTATATTCTTGGAACTTTGATTCTTTGAATTATTATTTCATAGGAGAATTTTTCAATGTTAATTATTGTTGTTAGTATGATTTCATTAATTTGTATGGTTATATTTTTGAAACATTGATCCTTTTAGTTATAATTTCATAGGAGAATTTTTCGATGTTATTTATTGTTGTTAGTTTGATTTCATAAATTCTTATGGTTATATTCTTGGAACTTTGTTTCTTTTATTTATTATTTCATTGGAGAAGTTTTCAATGTTAATTATTGTTGTTAGTTTGATTTAATTATTTTTTATGGTTATATTCTTGAAACTTTGATTCTTTTATTTATTATTTCATAGGAGAATTTTTCAATGTTAATTATTGTTGTTAGTTTGATTTCATTAATTTTTATGGTTATATTTGTGAAACTTTGATTTTTTTATTTATTATTTCATAGGAAAATTTTTAAATGTTGATTATTGTTGTTAGTTTGATTTCATTAATTTTTATGGTTATATTTGTAAAACTTTGATTCTTTTATTTATTATTTCATAGGAAAATTTTTCAATGTTAATTATCGTTGTTAGTTTGATTTCATTAATATTTATGGTTATATTTTTGAAACATTGATCCTTTTGTTTATAATTTCATAGGAGAATTTTTTCAATGTTAATAATTGTTGTTAGTTTGATTTCAATAATTTTTATGGTTATATTTTTGAAACATTGATCCTTTTAGTTATAATTTCATAGGAGAATTTTTTCAATGTTAATAATTGTTGTTAGTTTGATTTCATTAATTTTTATGGTTATATTTGTGAAACTTTGATTCTTTTAATTATTATTTCATAGGAGAATTTTTCAATGTTAATTATTGTTGTTAGTTTGATTTCATTAATATTTATTGTTCTATTTTTTGAAACTTTGATTCTTTTAATTATTATTTCATAGGAGAATTTTTCAATGTTAATTATTGTTGTTAGTATGATTTCATTAAATTGTATGGTTATTTTTTTGAAACATTGATCCTTTTATTTATAATTTCATAGGTGAATTTCTCAATGTTATTTATTGTTGTTAGTATGATTTCATTAATTTGTATGGTTATATTTTTGAAACATTGATCCTTTTAGTTATAATTTCATAGGAGAATTTTTCGATGTTATTTATTGTTGTTAGTTTGATTTCATAAATTCTTATGGTTATATTCTTGGAACTTTGTTTCTTTTATTTATTATTTCATAGGAGAAGTTTTCAATGTTAATTATTGTTATTAGTTTGATTTAATTATTTTTTATGGTTATATTCTTGAAACTTTGATTCTTTTATTTATTATTTCATAGGAGAATTTTTCAATGTTAATTATTGTTGTTAGTTTGATTTCATTAATTTTTATGGTTATATTTGTGAAACTTTGATTCTTTTATTTATTATTTCATAGGAAAATTTTTAAATGTTGATTATTGTTGTTAGTTTGATTTCATTAATTTTAATGGTTATATTTGTGAAACTTTGATTCTTTTATTTATTATTTCATAGGAAAATTTTTCAATGTTAATTATCGTTGTTAGTTTGATTTCATTAATATTTATGGTTATATTTTTGAAACATTGATCCTTTTGTTTATAATTTCATAGGAGAATTTTTTCAATGTTAATAATTGTTGTTAGTTTGATTTCATTAATTTTTATGGTTATATTTTTGAAACATTGATCCGTTTAGTTATAATTTCATAGGAGAATTTTTTCAATGTTAATAATTGTTGTTAGTTTGATTTCATTAATTTTTATGGTTATATTTGTGAAACTTTGATTCTTTTAATTATTATTTCATAGGAGAATTTTTCAATGTTAATTATTGTTATTAGTTTGATTTCATTAATATTTATTGTTCTATTTTTTGAAACGTTGATTCTTTTATTTATTATTTCATAGAAGAATTTTTCAATGTTAATTATTGTTGTTAGTATGATTTCATTAAATTGTATGGTTATATTTTTGAAACATTGATCCTTTTATTTATAATTTCATAGGAGAATTTTTCAATGTTATTTATTGTTAGTTTGATTTAATTAATTTTTATTGTTATAGTTTTGAAACATTGATCCTTTTATTTATAATTTCATAGGAGAATTTTTCAATGTTAATTATTGTTGTTAGTATGATTTCATTAAATTGTATGGTTATATTTTTGAAACATTGATCCTTTTATTTATAATTTCATAGGAGAATTTTTCAATGTTATTTATTGTTAGTTTGATTTAATTAATTTTTATTGTTATGTTTTTGAAACATTGATCCTTTTATTTATAATTTCATAGGAGAATTTTTCAATGTTAATTATTGTTGTTAGTTTGATTTCATTAATATTTATTGTTCTATTTTTTGAAACTTTGATTCTTTTAATTATTATTTCATAGGAGAATTTTTCAATGTTAATTATTGTTGTTAGTATGATTTCATTAAATTGTATGGTTATTTTTTTTGAAACATTGATCCTTTTATTAATAATTTCATAGGAGAATTTTTCAATGTTATTTATTGTTAGTTTGATTTAATTAATTTTTATTGTTATATTTTTGAAACATTGATCCTTTTATTTATTATTTCATAGGAGAATTTTTCAATGTTAATTATTGTTGTTAGTATGATTTCATTAAATTGTATGGTTATTTTTTTTGAAACATTGATCCTTTTATTAATAATTTCATAGGAGAATTTTTCAATGTTATTTATTGTTAGTTTGATTTAATTAATTTTTATTGTTATATTTTTGAAACATTGATCCTTTTATTTATAATTTCATAGGAGAATTTTTCAATGTTAATTATTGTTGTTAGTTTGATTTCATTAATATTTATTGTTCTATTTTTTGAAACTTTGATTCTTTCAATTATTATTTCATAGGAGAATTTTTCAATGTTAATTATTGTTGTTAGTATGATTTCATTAAATTGTATGGTTATTTTTTTGAAACATTGATCCTTTTATTTATAAATCATAGGTGAATTTTTCAATGTTATTTATTGTTGTTAGTTTGATTTAATTAATTTTTATTGTTATATTTTTGAAACATTGATCCTTTTATTTATAATTTCATAGGAGAATTTGTCAATGTTAATTGTTGCTGTTAGTTTGATTTCATTAATATTTATGGTTATATTTTTGAAACATTGATCCTTTTCTTTATAATTTCATAGGATAATTTTTGAATGTTGATTAATGTTGTTAGTATGATTTCATTAAATTGTATGGTTATTTTTTTGAAACATTGATCCTTTTATTTATAAATCATAGGTGAATTTTTCAATGTTATTTATTGTTGTTAGTTTGATTTAATTAATTTTTATTGTTATATTTTTGAAACATTGATCCTTTTATTTATAATTTCATAGGAGAATTTGTCAATGTTAATTGTTGCTGTTAGTTTGATTTCATTAATATTTATGGTTATATTTTTGAAACATTGATCCTTTTCTTTATAATTTCATAGGATAATTTTTGAATGTTGATTAATGTTGTTAGTTTGATTTCATTAATTTTTATGGTTATATTCTTGGAACTTTGATTCTTTTATTTATAATGTCATAGGAGAATTTTTCAATGTTAATTGTTGCTGTTAGTTTGATTTCATTAATATTTATGGTTATATTTTTGAAACATTGATCCTTTTCTTTATAATTTCATAGGAGAATTTTTCAATGTTAATTGTTGCTGTTAGTTTGATTTTATTAATATTTATGGTTATATTTTTGAAACATTGATCCTTTTCTTTATAATTTCATAGGAGAATTTTTGAATGTTGATTAATGTTGTTTGTTTGATTTCATTAATTTTTATGGTTATATTCTTGGAACTTTGATCCTTTTATTTATAATTTCATAGGAGAATTTTTGAATGTTGATTAATGTTGTTAGTTTGATTTCATTAATTTTTATTGTTATATTCTTGGAACTTTGATCCTTTTATTTATAATTTCATAGGAGAATTTTTCAATGTTAATTATTGTTGTTAGTTTGATTTCTTTAATTTTTATGGTTATATTCTTGGAACTTTGATTCTTTGAATTATTATTTCATAGGAGAATTTTTCAATGTTAATTATTGTTGTTAGTATGATTTCATTAATTTGTATGGTTATATTTTTGAAACATTGATCCTTTTAGTTATAATTTCATAGGAGAATTTTTCGATGTTATTTATTGTTGTTAGTTTGATTTCATAAATTCTTATGGTTATATTCTTGGAACTTTGTTTCTTTTATTTATTATTTCATAGGAGAAGTTTTCAATGTTAATTATTGTTGTTAGTTTGATTTAATTATTTTTTATGGTTATATTCTTGAAACTTTGATTCTTTTATTTATTATTTCATAAGAGAATTTTTCAATGTTAATTATTGTTGTTAGTTTGATTTCATTAATTTTTATGGTTATATTTGTGAAACTTTGATTCTTTTATTTATTATTTCATAGGAAAATTTTTAAATGTTGATTATTGTTGTTAGTTTGATTTCATTAATTTTTATGGTTATATTTGTGAAACTTTGATTCTTTTATTTATTATTTCATAGGAAAATTTTTCAATGTTAATTATCGTTGTTAGTTTGATTTCATTAATATTTATGGTTATATTTTTGAAACATTGATCCTTTTGTTTATAATTTCATAGGAGAATTTTTTCAATGTTAATAATTGTTGTTAGTTTGATTTCATTAATTTTTATGGTTATATTTTTGAAACATTGATCCTTTTAGTTATAATTTCATAGGAGAATTTTTTCAATGTTAATAATTGTTGTTAGTTTGATTTCATTAATTTTTATGGTTATATTTGTGAAACTTTGATTCTTTTAATTATTATTTCATAGGAGAATTTTTCAATGTTAATTATTGTTGTTAGTTTGATTTCATTAATATTTATTGTTCTATTTTTTGAAACTTTGATTCTTTTATTTATTATTTCATAGAAGAATTTTTCAATGTTAATTATTGTTGTTAGTATGATTTCATTAAATTGTATGGTTATATTTTTGAAACATTGATCCTTTTATTTATAATTTCATAGGAGAATTTTTCAATGTTATTTATTGTTGGTTTGATTTAATTAATTTTTATTGTTATATTTTTGAAACATTGATCCTTTTATTTATAATTTCATAGGAGAATTTTTCAATGTTAATTATTGTTGTTAGTTTGATTTCATTAATATTTATTGTTCTATTTTTTGAAACTTTGATTCTTTTAATTATTATTTCATAGGAGAATTTTTCAATGTTAATTATTGTTGTTAGTATGATTTCATTAAATTGTATGGTTATTTTTTTGAAACATTGATCCTTTTATTCATAATTTCATAGGTGAATTTCTCAATATTATTTATTGTTGTTAGTTTGATTTAATTAATTTTTATTGTTATATTTTTGAAACATTGATCCTTTTATTTATAATTTCATAGGAGAATTTTTCAATGTTAATTGTTGCTGTTAGTTTGATTTCATTAATATTTATGGTTATATTTTTGGAACTTTGATCCTTTTATTTATAATTTCATAGGAGAATTTTTCAATGTTAATTGTTGCTGTTAGTTTGATTTCATTAATATTTATGGTTATATTTTTGAAACATTGATCCTTTTCTTTATAATTTCATAGGAGAATTTTTCAATGTTAATTGTTGCTGTTAGTTTGATTTCATTAATATTTATGGTTATATTTTTGAAACATTGATCCTTTTCTTTATAATTTCATAGGAGAATTTTTGAATGTTGATTAATGTTGTTAGTTTGATTTCATTAATTTTTATGGTTATATTCTTGGAACTTTGATCCTTTTATTTATAATTTCATAGGAGAATTTTTGAATGTTGATTAATGTTGTTAGTTTGATTTCATTAATTTTTATGGTTATATTCTTGGAACTTTGATCCTTTTATTTATAATTTCATAGGAGAATTTTTGAATGTTGATTATTGTTGTTAGTTTGATTTCTTTAATCTTTATGGTTATATTCTTGAAACTTTGATTCTTTTATTTATTATTTCATAGGAGAATTTTTCAATGTTAATTATCGTTGTTAGTTTGATTTCATTAATTTTTATGGTTATATTTTTGAAACATTGATCCTTTTAGTTATAATTTCATAGGAGAATTTTTTCAATGTTAATAATTGTTGTTAGTTTGATTTCATTAATTTTTATGGTTATATTTGTGAAACTTTGATCCTTTTATTTATAATTTCATAGGAGAATTTTTCAATGTTAATTGTTGTTTTTTGTTTGATTTCATTAATATTTATGGTTATATTTTTGGAACTTTGATCCTTTTATTTATAATTTCATAGGAGAATTTTTCAATGTTAATTATTGTTGTTAGTTTAATTTCTTTAATTTTTATGGTTATATTCTTGGAACTTTGATTCTTTGAATTATTATTTCATAGGAGAATTTTTCAATGTTAATTATTGTTGTTAGTATGATTTCATTAATTTGTATGGTTATATTTTTGAAACATTGATCCTTTTAGTTATAATTTCATAGGAGAATTTTTCGATGTTATTTATTGTTGTTAGTTTGATTTCATAAATTCTTATGGTTATATTCTTGGAACTTTGTTTCTTTTATTTATTATTTCATAGGAGAAGTTTTCAATGTTAATTATTGTTGTTAGTTTGATTTAATTATTTTTTATGGTTATATTCTTGAAACTTTGATTCTTTTATTTATTATTTCATAGGAGAATTTTTCAATGTTAATTATTGTTGTTAGTTTGATTTCATTAATTTTTATGGTTATATTTGTGAAACTTTGATTCTTTTATTTATTATTTCATAGGAAAATTTTTAAATATTGATTATTGTTGTTAGTTTGATTTCATTAATTCTTATGGTTATATTCTTGAAACTTTGATTCTTTTATTTATTATTTCATAGGAGAATTTTTCAATGTTAATTATCGTTGTTAGTTTGATTTCATTAATATTTATGGTTATATTTTTGAAACATTGATCCTTTTATTTATAATTTCATAGGAGAATTTTTTCAATGTTAATTATTGTTGTTAGTATGATTTCATTAAATTGTATGGTTATATTTTTGAAACATTGATCCTTTTATTTATAATTTCATAGGAGAATTTTTCAATGTTATTTATTGTTAGTTTGATTTAATTAATTTTTATTGTTATATTTTTGAAACATTGATCCTTTTATTTATAATTTCATAGGAGAATTTTTCAATGTTAATTATTGTTGTTAGTTTGATTTCATTAATATTTATTGTTCTATTTTTTGAAACTTTGATTCTTTTAATTATTATTTCATAGGAGAATTTTTCAATGTTAATTATTGTTGTTAGTATGATTTCATTAAATTGTATGGTTATTTTTTTGAAACATTGATCCTTTTATTTATAATTTCATAGGTGAATTTTTCAATGTTATTTATTGTTGTTAGTTTGATTTAATCAATTTTTATTGTTATATTTTTGAAACATTGATCCTTTTATTTATAATTTCATAGGAGAATTTTTCAATGTTAATTGTTGCTGTTAGTTTGATTTCATTAATATTTATGGTTATATTTTTGAAACATTGATCCTTTTCTTTATAATTTCATAGGAGAATTTTTGAATGTTGATTAATGTTGTTAGTTTGATTTCATTAATTTTTATGGTTATATTCTTGGAACTTTAACCTTTTATTTATAATTTCATAGGAGAATTTTTGAATGTTGATTAATGTTGTTAGTTTGATTTCATTAATTTTTATGGTTATATTCTTGGAACTTTGATTCTTTTATTTATTATTTCATAGGAGAATTTTTCAATGTTAATTATTGTTGTTAGTTTGATTTCATTAATTTTTATGGTTATATTCTTGAAACTTTGATTCTTTTATTTATTATTTCATAGGAGAATTTTTCAATGTTAATTATTGTTGTTAGTTTGATTTCATTAATTTTTATGGTTATATTTGTGAAACATTGATTCTTTAAATTATTATTTCATAGGAGAATTTTTCAATGTTAATTATTGTTGTTAGTTTGATTTCATTAATATTTATTGTTATATTTGTGAAACTTTCATTCTTTTAATTATTATTTCATAGGAGAATTTTTCAATATTAATTATTGTTGTTAGTATGATTTCATTAATTTGTATGGTTATATTTTTGAAACATTGATCCTTTTAGTTATAATTTCATAGGAGAATTTTTATATGTTATTTATTGTTGTTAGTTTGATTTCATTAATTTTTATTGTTATATTTTTTGAAACATTGATCCTTTTATTTATAATTTCATAGGAGAATTGTTAAATGTTGATTATTGTTGTTAGTTTGATTTCATTAATTTTTATGGTTGTATTTGTGAAACATTGATTCTTTAAATTATTATTTCATAGGAGAATTTTTCAATGTTAATTATTGTTGTTAGTTTGATTTCATTAATTTTTATGGTTATATTTGTGAAACATTGATTCTTTAAATTATTATTTCATAGGAGAATTTTTCAATGTTAATTATTGTTGTTAGTTTGATTTCATTAATATTTATTGTTATATTTGTGAAACTTTCATTCTTTTAATTATTATTTCATAGGAGAATTTTTCAATATTAATTATTGTTGTTAGTATGATTTCATTAATTTGTATGGTTATATTTTTGAAACATTGATCCTTTTAGTTATAATTTCATAGGGAATTTTTATATGTTATTTATTGTTGTTAGTTTGATTTCATTAATTTTTATTGTTATATTTTTTGAAACATTGATCCTTTTATTTATAATTTCATAGGAGAATTGTTAAATGTTGATTATTGTTGTTAGTTTGATTTCATTAATATTTATTGTTATATTTGTGAAACTTTCATTCTTTTAATTATTATTTCTTAGGAGAATTTTTCAATATTAATTATTGTTGTTAGTATGATTTCATTAATTTGTATGGTTATATTTTTGAAACATTGATCCTTTTAGTTATAATTTCATAGGAGAATTTTTCAATGTTAATTATTGTTGTTAGTTTGATTTCATTAATTTTTATGGTTATATTCTTGGAACTTTGATCCTTTTAGTTATAATTTCATAGGAGAATTTTTCAATGTTAATTATTGTTGTTAGTTTGATTTCATTAATTTTTATGGTTATATTCTTGGAACTTTGATCCTTTTATTTATAATTTCATAGGAGAATTTTTCAATGTTATTTATTGTTGTTAGTTTGATTTCATTAATTTGTATTGTTATATTTTTGAAACATTGATCCTTTTATTTATAATTTCATAGGAGAATTTTTAATGTTAATTATTGTTGTTAGTATGATTTCATTAATATTTATTGTTCTATTTTTTGAAACATTGTTACTTTTATTTATTATTTCATAGGAGAAATTTTCAATGTTAATTAATGTTGTTAGTTAACTTTGATTCTTTTATTTATTATTTCATAGGAGAATTTTTCAATGTTAATTATTGTTGTTAGTTTGATTTCATTAATTTTTATAGTTATATTTGTGAAACTTTGATTCTTTTATTTATTATTTCATAGGAAAATTTTTAAATGTTGATTATTGTTGTTAGTTTGATTTCATTAATTTTTATGGTTATATTTTTTAAACATTGATTCTTTTAATTATTATTTCATAGGAGAATTTTTCAATGTTAATTATTGTTATTAGTATGATTTCATTAATTCTTATGGTTATATTTTTGAAACTTTAAACCTTTTGATGAATTTTGTTGTTAGTTTTATTTCATTAACATTTATTGTTATATTTTTGAAACTTTGATTCTTTTAATTATTTTTTCATAATGTTAATTATTGTTGTTAGTATGAAGTAATTTTTGTTGTTATATTTTTTGACACCTTGATCCTTTTGATGAATTTTTGCGATGTTAATTACTGTTGCAAGTATGACTTCATTAATTTCAATGGTTATATTTTTGATCCTTTGATCATTTTAAATATCATTTCCTAGCATTTTTCAATATTACTCATTGTTGTTAGCTTGATTTCATTAATTTTCATGGTTATGTTTGTAAAGCTATACTGGATCTGAGCATGCTCCTGACAGAAATATCCAAGATAACCGCAAAGAGAACGTAAATCTAAAATTCAGAGCTTAAGATCGTTGTAGAAGAGGGGGCGGGGGGGGGGGGGAAGGTATGTAGTGAAGGAGGAAGTTGAAATGGAGGAGGAGAGCAGGGAACCCTAACCCTAACCCTAGGGAACCCTAACCCTAACCCTAGGGAACCCTAACCCTAACCCTAGGGAACCCTAACCCTAACCCTAGGGAACCCTAACCCTAACCCTAGGGAACCCTAACCCTAACCCTAGGGAACCCTAACCCTAACCCTAGGGAACCCTAACCCTAACCCTAGGGAACCCTAACCCTAACCCTAGGGAACCCTAACCCTAACCCTAGGGAACCCTAACCCTAACCCTAGGGAACCCTAACCCTAACCCTAGGGAACCCTAACCCTAACCCTAGGGAACCCTAACCCTAACCCTAGGGAACCCTAACCCTAACCCTAGGGAACCCTAACCCTAACCCTAGGGAACCCTAACCCTAACCCTAGGGAACCCTAACCCTAACCCTAGGGAACCCTAACCCTAACCCTAGGGAACCCTAACCCTAACCCTAGGGAACCCTAACCCTAACCCTAGGGAACCCTAACCCTAACCCTAGGGAACCCTAACCCTAACCCTAGGGAACCCTAACCCTAACCCTAGGGAACCCTAACCCTAACCCTAGGGAACCCTAACCCTAACCCTAGGGAACCCTAACCCTAACCCTAGGGAACCCTAACCCTAACCCTAGGGAACCCTAACCCTAACCCTAGGGAACCCTAACCCTAACCCTAGGGAACCCTAACCCTAACCCTAGGGAACCCTAACCCTAACCCTAGGGAACCCTAACCCTAACCCTAGGGAACCCTAACCCTAACCCTAGGGAACCCTAACCCTAACCCTAGGGAACCCTAACCCTAACCCTAGGGAACCCTAACCCTAACCCTAGGGAACCCTAACCCTAACCCTAGGGAACCCTAACCCTAACCCTAGGGAACCCTAACCCTAACCCTAGGGAACCCTAACCCTAACCCTAGGGAACCCTAACCCTAACCCTAGGGAACCCTAACCCTAACCCTAGGGAACCCTAACCCTAACCCTAGGGAACCCTAACCCTAACCCTAGGGAACCCTAACCCTAACCCTAGGGAACCCTAACCCTAACCCTAGGGAACCCTAACCCTAACCCTAGGGAACCCTAACCCTAACCCTAGGGAACCCTAACCCTAACCCTAGGGAACCCTAACCCTAACCCTAGGGAACCCTAACCCTAACCCTAGGGAACCCTAACCCTAACCCTAGGGAACCCTAACCCTAACCCTAGGGAACCCTAACCCTAACCCTAGGGAACCCTAACCCTAACCCTAGGGAACCCTAACCCTAACCCTAGGGAACCCTAACCCTAACCCTAGGGAACCCTAACCCTAACCCTAGGGAACCCTAACCCTAACCCTAGGGAACCCTAACCCTAACCCTAGGGAACCCTAACCCTAACCCTAGGGAACCCTAACCCTAACCCTAGGGAACCCTAACCCTAACCCTAGGGAACCCTAACCCTAACCCTAGGGAACCCTAACCCTAACCCTAGGGAACCCTAACCCTAACCCTAGGGAACCCTAACCCTAACCCTAGGGAACCCTAACCCTAACCCTAGGGAACCCTAACCCTAACCCTAGGGAACCCTAACCCTAACCCTAGGGAACCCTAACCCTAACCCTAGGGAACCCTAACCCTAACCCTAGGGAACCCTAACCCTAACCCTAGGGAACCCTAACCCTAACCCTAGGGAACCCTAACCCTAACCCTAGGGAACCCTAACCCTAACCCTAGGGAACCCTAACCCTAACCCTAGGGAACCCTAACCCTAACCCTAGGGAACCCTAACCCTAACCCTAGGGAACCCTAACCCTAACCCTAGGGAACCCTAACCCTAACCCTAGGGAACCCTAACCCTAACCCTAGGGAACCCTAACCCTAACCCTAGGGAACCCTAACCCTAACCCTAGGGAACCCTAACCCTAACCCTAGGGAACCCTAACCCTAGGGAACCCTAACCCTAACCCTAGGGAACCCTAACCCTAACCCTAGGGAACCCTAACCCTAACCCTAGGGAACCCTAACCCTAACCCTAGGGAACCCTAACCCTAACCCTAGGGAACCCTAACCCTAACCCTAGGGAACCCTAACCCTAACCCTAGGGAACCCTAACCCTAACCCTAGGGAACCCTAACCCTAACCCTAGGGAACCCTAACCCTAACCCTAGGGTTAGGGTTAGGGTTAGGGTTAGGGTTAGGGTTAGGGTTAGGGTTAGGGTTAGGGTTAGGGTTAGGGTTAGGGTTAGGGTTAGGGTTAGGGTTAGGGTTAGGGTTAGGGTTAGGGTTAGGGTTAGGGTTAGGGTTAGGGTTAGGGTTAGGGTTAGGGTTAGGGTTAGGGTTAGGGTTAGGGTTAGGGTTAGGGTTAGGGTTAGGGTTAGGGTTAGGGTTAGGGTTAGGGTTAGGGTTAGGGTTAGGGTTAGGGTTAGGGTTAGGGTTAGGGTTAGGGTTAGGGTTAGGGTTAGGGTTAGGGTTAGGGTTAGGGTTAGGGTTAGGGTTAGGGTTAGGGTTAGGGTTAGGGTTAGGGTTAGGGTTAGGGTTAGGGTTAGGGTTAGGGTTAGGGTTAGGGTTAGGGTTAGGGTTAGGGTTAGGGTTAGGGTTAGGGTTAGGGTTAGGGTTAGGGTTAGGGTTAGGGTTAGGGTTAGGGTTAGGGTTAGGGTTAGGGTTAGGGTTAGGGTTAGGGTTAGGGTTAGGGTTAGGGTTAGGGTTAGGGTTAGGGTTAGGGTTAGGGTTAGGGTTAGGGTTAGGGTTAGGGTTAGGGTTAGGGTTAGGGTGAGGGTAGGGTTTAGGGTTAGGGTTAGGGTTAGGGTTAGGGTTAGGGTTAGGGTTAGGTTAGGGTTAGGGTTAGGGTTAGGGTTAGGGTTAGGGTTAGGGTTAGGGTTAGGGTTAGGGTTAGGGTTAGGGTTAGGGTTAGGGTTAGGGTTAGGGTTAGGGTTAGGGTTAGGGTTAGGGTTAGGGTTAGGGTTAGGTTAGGGTTAGGGTTAGGGTTAGGGTTAGGGTTAGGGTTAGGGTTAGGGTTAGGGTTAGGGTTAGGGTTAGGGTTAGGGTTAGGGTTAGGGTTAGGGTTAGGGTTAGGGTTAGGGTTAGGGTTAGGGTTAGGGTTAGGGTTAGGGTTAGGGTTAGGGTTAGGGTTAGGGTT